>CM040189.1:59818202-60418202 GCA_022606455.1 Callitettix versicolor
TAAAGATTAACATTGATAACTGTTGTACTTAGGCATGTATAACATTGAGTTCTGAACAAAACGTTTACTTCACTAGTCCATTAAAGGCAAGACTGAAAAACTAAGCAAACCCCTTTGAGCAAAAATTTCATATAATATTTTTTTTAATTATTTATAATTTAGAAGTCATTTAAATCTTGCAAGTATTTACTAATCAGGTGTAACTATTATACACTGATTAAAAGAAAAATGGGCAGTGTTGTATTGGTCAGGTCAGGAGGTCGGCAAACGTCGAGGGTCCACGGGTATAAAGGGATCCACGTGTATAAGGGCCAATGTGTATAAAGGGGCCCACTGGTGTTAGGAGGCTAACGAGTGACGGATTTTTTAATACAGTACTTGCTTTTCATTTTAATCCAATGTTGTATTTTTTTGTTTAATGGTTATAAGTAATAGTTTACATGAAAGAATGTAGAATGTTTTAGTAGGCCCTACTAATCTTTTTCGTAATAAACTCAATTAAGGCTTGGTAATAAATAATATCGAATCAGATATAAGTAAATATCAAATGCACAATAGTTTATTGGTAAGCAAGACAAAAGTGTAATTATTAGTACTGTACGCTGGATTTAAAATTAGCCTACCTTTTCACGCAACGCTCGAACTTAATTGTCTGCAAAAATGTTAAATGACCCCGATTATAAAATTACCGTGATTTTATTGATAACAATGTAAAATTCAACAATTAGCAGTTAATATGTCTTTAGAACTGAATCAGTTTTCCGCACCGTACAGTGTTTACAAGCAACCTCTGGCTAGAGTGTTATAATCATCTTGTAGCCAATATGATGAAAAGATGAAGCGATGATGACGTAGATTGTAAGTCTTTATATAGAATGCAATCGGCTTTTCAGTAATTTGCATTCAGTTTAAAAATATGTCATGTTAATTCCATGTATTCAAGTTTTTTTGCAAAAGAGTCTCTTTAAATAAAAATTGTTAAAACAAATAAAGAATTCGCTAAGAGCTTATGAATTGTGAAAGGGACGTATTCCAGAACAATAATAATAATAATAATAATAATAATAATAGATGACATGTGCAAGAAATGACGAATTTAAAAGGTAAAAAAAGGTCAAACACATGCTCTTAAAGCACTATTGAGTGTCCATAGGTGCCTTGTTTTAGATATAAACTACATATTAACCTATTAACAAGAATGGATCAGCTGACTTCTCGACTGCCGCGACGAGGACTGTACTTGATTGTAACGTACGATTTAGGTGTTCGTTTTTTAAACATTTTTAATTCCCAAACAAAAAAATTATTACAAATTGTATGTATTCTAATCTACTTTGTTCCCAGTCACTTCCGTTTCAAGATACTGACTTTGAGAGTGTAGTTGCTGTTTATTTCCTGTAATACTGGCTTAACAGCAAAAACTATTATAGGCTATTTTAGCCGCTTCATGGAAAAAGAGCATCAAATTTCCAATGAAATTAGTCCAATAACATTTTTCGAAAATATTACGATGTTACAAGTTAAATTGGCGGAAAACGTTAAAAGCGCTCTGCATATTAATTAAGAATTTACTGCGAGATTTACTGTTCTTTGGACTACAACTAATAATAATAAGAAGAAGAAGATTAATGAATTTAGCCAAATACTCTGAGTTAAAAAAAATATTTTTATGACATAATATCGAGCAGGAATTGCAACTCTGAAGGCTTACCACTAAAATTAAATTGTTTGAAATTCGAATGGAGAAAGTAATGGTTTAAAATAACGAACGCCAGCCCGTGTCAACACACTGAGTCATACGAGAAGCAAGATAAACGTCAAGTACAAGAACAAGAAAGTGTTAAAAACCAAAGCCAGCTTGCCGCAACATGTGCGCCCGCTAATTAAATGGCTCCAGAAATAAACTGGCGGTTTTGTACCGGCGACGGCTGGCTGACTTGCAAACACATCCCTGACCACAGCCTGCATAAAACTGCTTCACTTCGTAACAACTTTAAAAGGTGCAATCACACTGCGCATGCGTACACTTCTCATCATTCATAGCGATGCAAAAGTAACGCTTAGCATCCAAACTTAACCAATTACAAACTACATTTCTAAAACTTGAAAACAGAAAATAAAAAGACCTAATTTCTCAGATTTTTTTCAATGGCTTATTTTGATTTATTTCCGAAATGGTGATTTAAATAAAACTATCTTGAGTTTCAAACCTTCTGAGAGTAAAAACGTGATTTCTACTTAGGTCTACGAATTTATCTAATAATGATAAAGATAGATTTACCTTATCTATCTATACTCCAGCTGAACACAATCACTTAGCTGGAGACAGACTAACTGACCACTTTTCATAAGATTTGGCATATTTGACTGGTTTCACACATTTTGTGAATATTTTTTTATTACAAAAACCGATTTTTAAACATTTATTACTAAAAAAAAAATTAAATCTTATTTTCTCAAAATTAACTTTGATCAAATTTGTTAAAAATTGATATCAAAACAAAATACACGGGTTTGCTATAATTCCAAAATTTGTAGCTTAAATCAAGAGTTATAAAAATGTTTTAATCGATTTATTACTAAATGTTTATGATATATGGAGATACATAACTGAAGTCAACGTAGCAAATAAAATAAATATATGTTCGGGTCTGAACCTGGTTCTACAATATCCAAATAATGGTCCGAAATAATTCCCCGGAAGAAAAATTTAACCTATCGACAAAATCAGCCATATTGTACAGTACAAAGATGTACCTTTCCGATGACAGCAACATCACTGCTAGGTTTATAACTTTTAACCTATAATGTTATATGTTAAATTGAAATTAAGCGTTGAATTTAAGCAACGATGATAACCTTTACGGTTTTTTGCCGGGAAAAAAATATAATTTTTAACTTAGGTTGGCACACTTGTTCTAATTTAAATGATGGTTAAAAGATAGGAATCGCTCCCTAATGAATGAAAAACGAAATTATAGTAAAATTTGAAAAGTAATAATAGGCCTATGCCTATTAATTTTATTCATAAATGAAGTTGTTCTGCTGTTTATGTAACTTTAAAAATTGTTTTTTGTCTTTTATTGTTGTAGACGCATTGTTGTCTTAATCTAATAATCGTATTTTATAGTTTAAACTGTGACTAGTTTGCTAATTAGGTCTATAGCATACAAAGTTAGGTTAGTTTTATTTATAACTTACAGCCGCCTTCCACGTACACGCTTGTGCGGCTTTAAGTATCTGACTGTTTTCTTCCTTAACCAAAAAACAATCTAAAAATCCTTTGTCATTCCTAAAACAACCAAAATAACTAATACTATTTCACAATTCTTCATCGTTTCTGACCTGAACAATCATTTCTTCATCAAAAGTGTCAACAAAGTCTTCACTTTAACTAAACGAGTAGGTTACTTTTGACATCGACTGCTTCAACTAGCTGATAATTTTATTAATAGGTTAGCGAATTAATAAATTCCCGACCAGGGATATCGGGATTTGTAGAACACTTATAGAAAATAATTGAGTGTGATAAGGTTTTGAATAATTTTTTTGCGTGTGTGCAATTTTCTGTATTTCTAAATAAAAATATTAAAGAATAAAAACATTATTATGAGGATAAGTAAATGTACATTGTTTCACTGTATACACTGTGATGTATAACATTGTATACATACACATTATATATAGAAACGGACAAATATAAACATAATTTAAATGTCTAACAAATAGAATTGTTATTGTTACGCTGCGAAGACGGACGAAGTCAAAACCGTGAAATGACAATCCTTGAGCCCTGATGACGTAGCCTAAACCTTGAGGAGTAAAAATACCCGGCACGCACCGCGTGTCCACACGTCCAACACGTTGAACGCGTCATTTTAAGGAATCTAATTCTGTCGGATTTCCAGACTATGAATAATAAATTTCGGACTTGAAATAAAATGACCTGATGATTTCGTTGAACTGTGTTTTAATTGGGAGAGATAAAAGCACAAAAACTTTAAAACTAGTAGCCTACTAGTTACGGTTACCAAGAGAGTCGATTTAAAATATCAATGTTTCTTGTTGTATATTTATGTAAAACTGTTTTTTTTACATTTTTATCATTCAAATTATGTAAAGTATGGTGCAAAAACGTTAAAAATGATTCACGTTTTAAAAAAACAAAAATCAGACTAGTTTTCACAAACTTTTTTCAGATTTTTCTCAAATTTTGCTTATAAATGAAAAACAATAACTCAAGACAGTATGCCGAATTTAAAATTAAATAAATTTTCATACTGAAATAAAATAAAATATTTTTAAGAGTAAATCGAAAATAAAACAATTTTAACTTCGGTCAGGGTTTGTTTTGGGCAACTTTCAATTACCACCCAAACCGAATATTTCTTTTAATTCAAATTGCTTAACAGACTTAAGTTACGATTTTTTGGATCTCGCCAAAATATGAGTAAATGAACCAATTTCGAGAAACTAGACCGACTTTCAACAGGTTTCCTTCGATAGCTTCTGAACCGAAGTTTTCAAGGATAGGGAACCATACGGATTGTTTGGATAATATGAATACAATCGTTTAAGCTGATTTCAAGGAAATACGAATTTAAATAGTTTAAAACTCTACTGTGGGCAATGTTCTTTTTTGTTTTGTTTTATTCTTAATATATTGTTAAAGCTTAATATATAATCAAAATTTGATTAAACTTTGAGACAAATTTAAGAAACCATGTAGATTTTTTTCAATATGTTCTGAATTTATATTTTTGAGGGACATAGCGACTTACTCGTTTTGCTTTTGTATAGGTAAATTCTTTTATTGTGGTACCTGAAGGAGAAGTGAGTAAGCTTGTGGTGGGAGAACTGTAGGGGAAGTAATATAAAGAGGGGGAGAGAGATGTGTGTCCGTTGGAAAATTTTGTTGTTAAATAGAATCTTCTGAAGAAATGTTCTGGTCAGATCGAAGAAAGAAGATATAAAAAGCATGTCTTGTCACTGATATTAGGTTATATCGGTCAATCAGTCAATCACGAAAATGGAAACAAGTCAATGTGAATGATTATGGACAAAATACTAAAGGAAGTTAGGACATACAGAGGGATATACTAGGCCATCGGGAAGATTAGGCATTGAAGTATGAAGAGGTTTCTGTAAAGTTACAAGCTATTAGGTAGTGTAAACTGCAAAGAATAACAGCCAACGTGATGAATTACCTGCGTAAGCCAAGAGATAGAGTCTAATTTGGCAAACGAAACCTGTGTCGACCACGGGTGGAATGTTTTCATGTTGTCAAATGTAAGGTGTTCGTTGTTCAATATAAACGATCTGTTTAAAATTTATCTTTGCGAATCCTTTGTTATCATTTCCTAATAAGATAAGCGTTGTAGCATTACAATATATGACATTCTGTTAAGGCTTACGAATTAATCAAAGTTTATGTAACGTATCCAAACCAAAGTAGTTTTGTTGTTGTTCGAAGTAAAGTTCTTTGAACTGCTAGCATATATCGGATTTCAAACTGGTCTAGAAGGGAGACAGTTAATTAGTAGTGTCGGTGGATGATTAATAATGGGAATAGGGAATATAAATGTTGTTAAACTGCAAAGTTTTAACTCCCAAAGAATGTTAGCAATAATTACCGAAACGTAAATCACGGGATTGATTGTTATTGTGTATTTTGAGAAATATGACTTTTAAATAAAACGAATTGAAATTAATAAAAATAATTCGACAAAGACCAAGGAAAATAGGGCTAGTAAATTTGTCATGTATCTGTAGTGAAATCTCCTGAAATTAACCATTCATTGTGTATGGACCATTATTTTATTAGTTATTTTTTATAAGTGTAAAATCTAGCCGTCTGTGTCTTCAGTAGAACGGCATTAACAAGAAGACATAAAATTCTATTTCATATCAAGAAGGAAAGAGTTAAAACAGAGTAAATTGAAAACATGATGAAAGACAAAGATATAGTCACGCTTACCAGACTGCTGATGTGGCTTGCGGTTGTAGAACGATTGGGTGAAGAAAGAATTGAGTGTTGGAGAAAATGGTGACAAGATGTGTAATGGGAATGTTTAGTGAGAGAGTTCACCCCCCTCCCCCAGCAAGGGTTGTAACGCCTGGTAAAAGTAAAAGTAGGCAACTCAGTAGTCAGATATTTTCTGTTTATGATATGACAAAATGTAGGTAATGATTCTATCTTATAAAGTACCTAGAGGACTAGAATGAATATAGACAAATGATATTTGCAGTAATAATAAAATTAATGTAACTTAAAGTTCACATGATGTGGAAACAACATTTTGGTTACGACAAAAATGTTTATTTTGTAGAATAGTCAAAATAGTGGTTTCATAACAACTGCTCATTTGACACTCGTGCTTTTTAATGGAAATTATTGAGAAACCAATTAATTTAAATTTATATAAAGTTTATTTGATTAAAAATTACAATGTTCCAATTAAAGATAACACAGATGTTTTAAATTGACATTGACATCATTATATATATATATATATATATATATTGGTGTTTAACTTCCGATTATTGTGCACATTTGGGCTAATGCAGACGATATATATATAAACTCGAAACCAGGATGTCTTTTAAACAATTCTGTTACAATTGTAACTAGATGTACACTAATATTAACTTGTCCGTGCAACTGTGATTTAATTGAATACTAAACGCTCTCGCATTAATAGACATTTTCAAATTCATATTAGATATGGTAAGATTTTTGGGGCGAAGTCCTTCTTCCCAGCAATTTTGACAATACAAAAAACACATCTCCTCCGAAACTACTGAACAGATTTTGATGAAATTTGATATGCATCTCCAGCATAGTTCTGCGGATGTCGTGGTGCAAACCTTATCTTAATATTAATTTTTAATCAAATGTTACTGAAGTTTTTCGGAAACGCCACGATTGCTTGCTGCAGTGTCTATTCTCTAGGCCTTAGCTGCTCCACCTACTCTCTCTTAATGACTTTTTAACTGCAATATTAGTATATCTGGGTGCTTAGCTGGATTTCAGCCGGTAAATACAGCATGTAATTTACTGCAGTATATTTGTTCGGAATGGACTTACATTGTTTACATATCAGTCGTTACTTGGATTGTTTACATATCAGCCGGTACTTGCCGTAATACCCATTGACTTTACGTTCAAATTCTATAATGTAACGTTCAAAAATTTTCCAATTTTCAGTTGAGTACATGAAGTTACAAAGTGAAGAGGCCGATTAATTTCGAATTTTTATTGTTTAGTGTATTCAGTAAAATTACAAAGTAAGGAGTCCGATTATAATTCAGTACTGTATTATAATATATAATACTTAATATAATATATAATACATAATATATAATACTCAATTATAACATAATTAAGTACTGTATATTTTACAATAATTCAAATGCCTAAAAGAAAAAGATGTTCTTTTATCGGACGACACACACGTAATCAAATAAATAATAGGCGCTGAATAAACAGTCGCGAAGTGGTTGAAAATGTTCCTGAAGTTGTTGCAAATGTTTCTGTTGTGGCTTCTGATAGTTCCTCGGATAATAACGTGGATATTAATCTTCAAGTCACGCTGGAAGAGGAATTGAAAAAACTAAAATTTTATGAGTGTCAGAATTGTTCTCGGGTTGTTATGCAAACAAATTCTACTGAGATATGTAAACAATGTAAGTCCATTCCGAACAAATTTACTGCAGTAAAGTACATGGATCAAGGTACCATTCCAAATGAACTCAAAGATCTTACATATGTAGAACAGCTTTTAATTGCAAAAGTGCATCCTGTTATGCGTGTATATAGAGTAAAATCACAAGGTCTTCCGGGTCAATACGCGTACAAAGGTAACATTATTAATATCGGACAAGATGTTAATGAAATCGTGCGAAAACTGCCGCGTACTCATTTCCTCGTTAAGTTTGATAGTTATCAGGCGCGAAGGTTCCAGCGGTTATCGTGATTTTCATGTCAGACGATCCAAAATCATAAATGCTCTAAATTTTTTAAAACACAATAATCCTTTCTATGCCGACATCGATATTGATAATGAGCTTTTATTACAGCTGCCATTAGATGCTAGTATATATAATCAAATTCCTGCAGTTGAACTTGAAAATACAAACGACACTGAAGATGATCAATTGCAAGGAGTTTATGATGCCACATAACCAACAACATCAGATTGTAAGAAGCTCAGCGTATTCAAAATGCTGTCAATAACGTCATTCCATGGCCTAAAGGAACTAATTGTTATCAATGAATTCACCTGCGAAGGTTATATAAGTATGGCATTTCCAACGCTATTTCCCTATGGATTGGCTGAATTGAACGATAACAGGCGTAATAAAAAACTTACAGTTAAAGAATATTTTCAATATTTAATAGAATATAAAGATCAGCGTTTTGCTAAAGACCCAAGGTAAATCCGATTTTTTGCTTTAAATACAGTTCAGCGACATGATGCTATTCAAAAAGGAACTATTTTTGCAAAAAAGTCGCATTTTAATGGAACCATAGCAGAGCTTAAAACTAAAATAGTAGAAAATCCTCAAATAATAACCAGTTTGAATTTTTGGTGTGGGCAAATTTCTGGCACAAAGTCATACTGGTATCAGCGTAAATCAGAACTTGAAGCTATGCTCAAGCAGTTCAAGCAGAAGAATTTTCAGTTGGTTTATCTTACGTTGCACTGTCTCGTGTGAAAACTCTAGCTGGATTATTATTAAAACCAACATTTAATTTTAACAGACTCGAGAAAATTAATAAAAGCAAAGCAATGGCAGGAAGACGTGCAGAATTATCACGGCTTGAACAAAAAGCAACACAATTTTAGTAGTAAAGAAATACAATAATTAATAATAAAATGTAATATTTGAAAGCAAAAATAAATACTATATATTTACTGTAAACTTTGTACTGAATTTTTCGTATTTTTACATTCCCAACATCGAGGGCTTCGCCCTTTTTATGCCCCAGGCATTCCTAGTATAAGTTTAAGAATTTTATTTTAGGTATAATTTGACTGGAAAACCTAAATAGGCTTAGTATTCTTTTGTGCTAGGATATTATGTCGTTAAAACGCAATCATTTCCATTCAATTCATTACAACAGTAGTTTTGTATTATACATATTTTTGGAAAATGTCACCGTATAATCACCATTAAAATATAAATAAATTTACATTTTACATATTCTTTTCAAGACATATTATAAGGCAAATATTTTTTTTAGTTTTATATTTTTATTATAAAATTTTAAACATTTGGAAAATTGAAATGTTTGTTTATTGGACATTCACTTCTATCACGTCAGGGGTTTCCTGCGGGATGCGATTATAAGTGATTACCACCTCAAACCTAACCTGCGTATATATATATATATATATATAAACACCTATTATTATTGTTTTACACTGACATATCTATTTAATTTAACACTTTAGTATAATTAATTATAAAAAAACATAATATATTTTATGGCGCATTGAAAACCAAATAATGGCCAATATTATTTGAGACTGAATCACCTACCGGCGCGAAATCTCCTGAAGCCAAAGTCCTCCAAGGAAGATTGACCGCATTTTGGTATCGTCCTTCAAATCGACTTTTTTAGTAGCTTAAAACACAAACTGCATTATCGCGAACTAAACGTAACGGCATTATGGCGTGTGGTTGGTTACAATGTTGGATTGGATCCATTAAAATTTGGCTCCGTTCTCCCGAGGGACACGAGCTTTATATTCAATGCGATTGTAAATAGAACCAAATACTTTAAATACAAGTCTTGTGTTTTGGTGCCAATGTGTCAGGCCAGGTATGATTGTAACTTGTATCGGATTTATAAGAACAATATCAAAAGTTTTGTTTCGCAGTTTCATTAAACCTTTCGAAATGTGGTAGATTTGACCGGCATTGAAATAACCTTTGTTTAACGTTTTTGCGTTTCACCGATTAAAGGCTGCACAAATTTAACAGTCATCTAATAATATTGTAGCGAAAGGAAAATAATTTTAGTTTAAGAGAAATTGCACAATAAATGATGCGAAACATTGTAAAACTATATTACATTCAACTTTGTCCTCAAAAATAGACAAAGTTTTTACTGGAAGCTAAAAAAAAATTTCCGAATAGAATCAGATTATCATCAAATAAAAAATAAACCATAACTTCAAGTCATGCACCAAATTTGAGAAAAGGAAATCTATAATAACACCAAAGTGGTCATTACTTAATTATATTTATTTATTTATTTTCTCCCGAACTGTTACTTACTTGCAGGGATACCGACCCATATGTTTTGTGTAGATAATTATGGACTATATTTGAGCAAATTTTTATAAAAATCATTAACACGGAATTTGAAGAACGTTTGACCTAAAAAGGGTTATAGTCTTTTTTTGAAAAGAATTTTTTGGAAATTAAAAACTGATCCTGAAATACAGGTAAACCATTTAATTTATTTAAAACAATTATTTTAATTTAATATAAAATCAAACAGTTTTGTAATAATTATAATTAGGTAATTCTAAATGCAAACTTACACAGATTTTAAACAGTGGTTATGATGAAATTTGTACGCAACAATTTATGATTTTTAAAATTTTGTGAGGAGAAATAGATTTTCTTGGTTAATAAAATTGATCAAGCTCATTTTTGTGCCAAGTTGTTTTTCGCGCATCGAAATGTATGTGTACCTGATGTTACCCATTGTTGCAAATATTTAAGTTAAACAAGAGAATAATTAACTTGGATTGTTTGATTGAATCATCCAAAATAGGGGAAAGGAACATTAGTTTTAAATTTCTCACATCCTTATTGATATTAATAAACAATTAGGCCTACTCATTTTAATCAGAAAGTAAATAATAGGCCTGCGTGCAATAAAAAAAATATGTTTCATTGTTTTTACTCCTTTAATCATACTTTTTTCTTTAATACATTTTAGCGATTTTGAAAAAACCGCTGTCAAATCTGAAAAGCTTAATAATTTACCAACTTACAAAATTTTGGCTTAGGAGGGAGTGTTTTGTACACGCGAGAAAACTCAAACATTGTGGTTAAAATAGTTAACGGTGGTTAAAACATACTAACAGTGTTTGGTGCAATGAACTGTAAAGGTCTATTAACCTCATTGTAGTATCTGACTCTACCGATAATTATTTAAAAAAATATTCAAGATTTTCTGTCAACTCAGTATTGCTGGAAAAATAACGCTTAGCTATCTTGCTAACGTGATGAAAAAGAATTTATAAAAAATAAAAATATCACAAAAATGTTTTAAATCTTATAATCATATGATGTTGTAAACATTGTATTTTACAAAATATAATTCTAAATTAAAAACGCAAATTTACAGATTTTAACGCTGATTACGATAACGAAAATCAGATTTACAAAATGAGATAAAAGTGATAAAACATGACTTTTTGAAAAATTTGAAAAGGCCTTTTTTCAAATCGTTAAACCGATTTTGCTGAAAAATATCTTTATCCAAGCTGTTACTAATATCGATTCGTTTTGCCAAGTTTGAATGAAATTAGCTTAAATTGCGTTAATACATAAATGAACCCAAACTACCATCAAATTCATTGTTTTATTTTATTTTTGAAAATTTTAATTTATGAAGATTTTAACACCCCCTCCCTACACACACACACACACACACACACACACACACACACACACACACACACACACACACACACACACACACACACACACACACACACACACACACACACACACACACACACACACACACACACACGCACACGCACGCACGCACGCACGCACGCAATTAATATAGTATGTTTAAGACCTTTCAAAAAGTGATTTAAATGTATAAACCGCTCTACTTTCAAAGTCCCGGTTCATTTATCAGTGGAAAAATCGCAAAACATTACATAGATTCTAAAGGTTTCCCATAATTCAGCTGTTTTGGAATTTTAATATTAATAACAAAATCCCCAAAGACATATCCCTTAGTATTATCTGTGTGCCACACTTACCTCTATTGTTATCCTTGGCTCTGGTACTATTTTCGTTATCTCGAAACACTCCCATATATAAACCACTTTATTGCACCTGCATTACGAACAATGCTATATGAACAGTGATCACTAATATTCAAAACACTTGGCCAAGTCAGACAAAACCATCTCACTGGCGGCGCTGCCGGAGCGTTGAATTCACTTCAACTCCGCGTCAACGTCCTGAAACATAAATTATTTACATTTCTACAGTTAGAGTTAGAAATATGGCGGGAAATAAATTCATAAAAACAAAGACGTTAAACGTAAACAGCACGACATAAACTGGCATTTAACTACATTAAGTGTTATTTTTTGTTTTATCATCATTACAAACGCATCTTAGTGTCTAAACTTTAGCCCGGGAAAACCATTAAACTTAACAGTTTTGGTAAATACTCGTGTATATATATATATATATATATATATATATATATGTTAGAGATTATTTTATTAATATTAGAGAATTTTCGTTGTAGCGATTAAAATGTAAGACCATTTTGAAATAAGCACCAGTCTTTACCACTAAGTTGTGTGTGCGTGTGTGTGTGTGTGTGTGTGTGTGTGTGTGTGCGCGCGCGCGCGCGCATTCGTGTGTTGTACGAGTGTTAGAGTAGCGTTCGTACATTCGGTCCGATTTGACTCAAACTTAGCAAAAATCGAGCTTGATAATAGCTTGATAATAACATTTTTGAAAATATTTCAGTATAATAGTCATTGACAAATAAATTAGCATTTAAAATGTTTACATTATTAAAAGTATAAAAAAACAAATCAGGACGGTGGTAACGATTTTTTTCGAATTTTCAATATAATTTAAAAGTATAACTGCATATTTACTGCACATTTTAAAGTTGATAATATGTTGCAGTCAGATTTACAAAATTTGTTTTAATCACATCAACGAGACAGCTGCTGCCAACGGTTATTTAAGTGCTGTACGTGGAACAATACATGACTGTTTAGTGTGCATCAACTCTTGTCATCAAGTGTTTAACCTAAAACTTAAAGATAAACATACCTAGGCTTATGTTAAAATACTTATAAACAAAACTGTAGGTACTTTCAGAGCGAGAGTTTGTTCATACTTTGAAATGAACTTTGAATGTAATATTCAGTTAATTTTGTTATTATAAGTTTTGATAAGTTTCACGTTTTTTTTCAGACATGTCACAAATAACTTTACAAATCAAGCAAATTTCCTTGACAAGTCCACTTTTGTCAGTATTACATAATACAAGTCAGTAAGCATCCACTGATGACTATCGAACAGACTGTCCACTAGCTCACGTGGTTACAACTAACTCTGTTTCTTTCCTTAAAAACCAGATCACACCGCTTGACTCTTCTTAGCCGCCTCATCAGATCGCTGGTATTATGTAACTGAACAACTTTTAGATTCACACGCTGGTGTAAGCTTTCTTGTGCTTCACGGCAAATCTTTTAATTCATTTGGCAACTGTCTCAACTATTAAGTCGTAATGAATGCATGTTGTCATTTCTGATGGAGCCCTCACAACGTTCCTAATTACTTTATTCTGAAAGACCTGGATCATCCTAATGTCACTCTTCTTGGCACAGCCCCAAAGCTGAAAGCCATAAAGCCAATAGATAGGCTTTAGGATTTGCTTATATAACAGCAGTTTATCGTATAATGACTCCGAATTACTTCCAAGTAGGCAGTAAATTTCCCTATACTTTATACTCAATTTTTCCTTATTTTTAAAAAAATGCTCTTCCCATGTTTAGCATCTAAAGTCACTCCCAGATACTCTGCAGTGCTCCCATAGGAAATTATTTGAGAGTTCACCTATTGGGACCGTTTTCTTGTAAGTAAGATTTATGTGTGTAGAGTTCAACTCATTTAATCTAATTCTCCATTCCTTGGCCCATTTATTGACTTCATTCATTCAATGCTGCTTGTAGTCTACTTAAAAATAAACATATAGCAGGTAGAGTTGATTATAAAAACTAAACGGAGTATATAAGATTTTTTTTTGTGTTTAACGTCCGACTATTGTGCACATTTGGTCTAATGCATACGATGGGATGATTTATAGCGTATGAAAATGCCAATCCCTGGCCGGGAATCAAACCCGGGTCCTCAGGGTGAAAGCCCAGTACGCTATCCACTGGGCCACCGAGGCGGCTGGAGTATAGTATAGTATATAAGATGTATAGTATAGTAAAAAAAATATTTTAAAGATTTTTTTGAGTCGACAATTCGAATAATTAGTGGATACACCTTGAGTCGAAATGATTTTTGAGTTTCACTTGATTTCTGTGTGTGTGTGTGTGTGTGTGTGTGTGTGTGTGTGTGTGTGTGTGTGTGTGTGTGTGTGTGTGTGTGTGTGTGTGTGTGTGTGTGTGTGTGTGTGTGTGTGTGTGTGTGCATATCTAATTGATCAATTTCAAAGAATTTGGAGAACAAATATAATTTAATCGTATTTAAAAACAATTATTTATTTTTTACAAATTTTAGTTTTGAATTCTTTTTTTGTAAAACCTTTAAAAATTAACACAAATCTGGGTCCTACATAAAAGATGTAAATTGTTTTCGTATTTCAAGACGGGAGTAAATTATGAGCATGTATTATCCTCAGTTCATTTTAGTAAATTTGAAATTTAGGTATCGAAAGTAAATCGAAAAACACAAAATAAACTCTTAACTCGGTCGAAGCTTACTGTATTTTTTTATTTTAAATATAAGCATCATTATTTTTATTTTCAAGTTTGTTAAACTGGCTGTAATTTTCATAAATAACACAAATAAAAATTGTATACCATTAATGTAAAATAGAATATTAAAAATGAAGGATAAACAGATTTTCGTATTTTCTTTAAATTATTTCGCATTATTTTAACTTACTTTTCAATTTTCAGGAAAAAATATGATAAGGAATACATAGAGCGGCTAAATATGTTTCTTTTCCCTATTATTACTAAGGAAGTTTTTAAGGAAAGGAAAACTTTACCCGGAACAAGGATTTATGGTTCTAGAGTCAAAAACACTAAAATGAATCCTAACCTCCATTTTACATTAATTTCTGAAACTCATATCAGAAATTGGTTTACTACATTTTTCTCCATTTAAAGACATTTTCAATGAGATATTACTTTACAAAACTTATTCCTCCAAAATAATTGCTCTTTCTTCTAAGAAATATATATTTTCATAATTAAATTTTGTTCTAAAATTAACAAAGATATAACGTATTCTTTATTAATTTTAAATGCACATGTTAATTTTATAATACGATCTTGAACAGTGTAAATGAAAAATACCATTTAATAAGCCAGTCAATTCAAAGTATATATATATTTTTTTTTTTTTTTGTAATTTGTGAATTTGGTACCATTACACCGATAGAACGAATTACCGATTTGTGATTTGGTACCAATTTGGTGGTTATCGATATAATGAAGTAAGGATAACTGATAAAACTCGATGCCTATCCTGTTTGCCAGACCGAAGTATTAACTCTATAAATACACTACGTTCAAGTCTGGTTCATCCATAAAACGGATTTGTTTAGACTTTGTTCGCTTTAATGGAACGTTTCGCCGAAGCAATCGTGAGTTGTTGCCGTTATTTACAGATTATCAACTGATTTCTCCACTTTGCCGTCTTCATTTGGCAGTTATATTATCTCAAATAAAATTCCACTGTTTACACTTGAAGATAGAAGTTCGCTTATATCGTTTAGATATTTATCAAACACTTTAGTTACAAATATTATCGTAACTAAACAAATAATTAAAAAATCGCTGTTTTAAAGATTAAATTAGTATATTAGGCCTACCAGTTAAAAATTCTGACGCAGATAAAAAAAACAGACGTTTTGGAATCAAAATTTTAAAAAAATTACAACAATGAATAATATGAAACAGAACATTTTGACAATGAGTGCAGGAAAATTATAGCAAAAAAATCGTTGCAGAGAATGTCTCGCTGACGTGAGGAAGCAAATTGTCATAAATAGTTTTGTTTATCTCATTTTATTTTTGAGTCTCTGATTTCTCTAACATAAGCAGCATTAAATACTACATATGTCAGTATTTAAAACTTCCAATTTTTAATAAAATACACTCTGATCACAGTCAAATCAAATTTCTTAATTTCAACGACATTTGAAAACAAACTGTTCTAATTTAAGCAGTTTTAACACTGATTACGATTGAGAAATCAAATTTACAGGCATACAAGTTATTTAAGGCCATACAAGTTATTAATTCTAGACATTCCGTTTTTAAACCGCTGAACGAATATTGCTGGTTAACGAACTTGTCGAAACTACTACCAAAAGCAATTTTTGTGCCACGATTGAATCAAATTCTATATAAATTTAACGATATCTCAAAAAATGTCTTAGATATGAGTATCAGCACTCATTTAAAGGTACTGGGTGTTAGCATTACCATAATAGAATACTGGATATTACCTTAATGTCCGGTAAGCTCAAATCTTTCCAATAGAAATTCACAACAATTATTGTTTATAATTCAGAGAAAGACAGGACGAAACATTGAGAATATAAAGCATAAGAGAAGCAAATAGAATTTTGCAGTAAAGTAAACAAACACATTTTGTATGAAAAGAATTTAACAATTAGAATGAAAAACAGGAATTCTTACCAACAAACAAATTTGGAATTTAAATTTTGGCGATTCTTGTGGAAGGACAAATTCATTTAATACTATACAAGTTTTTAACATGTGTCATGTTGTGATGGAAGCGTGATGCGAGGAACATGTTTATATTGAAATATAACAGTATATTTTGCGCGTCGCAAGAGGCATATTAAATTAATTATAATTAAAAATGACTGTTACCTCCCGGAATCAAACCGGGGACTTTGTGCGTGTGAGGCTGACGTGAGAACCACTGCATACAAAAACTGCGAAGAAATTTCACCGATTTAAGCATATGAAATGAATCGTTAATTTAATTTCGGCAGTTATATTATAAGATCGGTGTTTTACATTAATTCGTAAAGATCAGCTGATTTTATTGAACAGCTGATAGGCTATAAGAGGTTTCAGGTTAAGTTGTTAAAACTAGCTACGTTAATTAGTCGTGTTTTCGAACAAACAATCGTAATTAAAATAAAAAAGGAAGAGCGTTATTTTAAAATAAAAAAACACGATGCATGACTTTTATTTTAGTTCAATAACAGAAAGCGTTATTTATTTATTTTTGACGTCCATAATTTGAGCCGGTTAGACTAATAAGGACGTGACGTTGGTGTTAATGAGCTGATGGCAGTAACTTCACTCTCGATATTATCTTGAGGTGCAGAAGTTCCAAGATGCAGCAGACTGACTGATCTCGTCAGCTTCGAGAATCTCACAAATAAATGAAGAAAAAACTAAGCTTCAGCTCAGGTTTCGTAACGAGTGGCTTCAATTCTACTCTATGCATTCTTCAACTGAAAGAGCACAGTCACAGTAGAAATTCAGTGTCAGGGATTAAAATTATAATTTTAATTATTACTTTTAAAGATTGCGGAGAGGGTACAGCTAAAGAAATACTATTGACAAAGATGCAGGAAAATTATAAAACTGCTGACATACTGCCTGTTGTTATAAACAAAAAGGTATGTAGAACAGCAGTTTAGATAAAAACTTAGGGAAGAAGTATCTATCAATCAATCAATCGATCAATTAATCAATATATCTATCAATCAATCAATCTTATCAATCAATCAATTTTACTAATCACTTATCAATCAATCAACCTATAAACCAATCAATCAACCAATTAATCAATCAATCGTATCAATCTTATCAATCCTATCAATCAATCATTCTATCTATCTATCAATCAACCAATCAATAATTCAATCAATCAATTAATCCATCCATTGATTAGAAGGGAAGAAATCCTTCTAGTAAGAAAGGACGGTCATTCAATTCTGGAGGGTCCGAATAGTTACAGGGCTGTTTGGGACGTCGGGAAGTGACTCCAGGAAGTCATTATTCCAGTCAGGCAGTTTTGGGAAGAATCGGATCATAACCAATATTGCGTATACTCCTTTCCTTTTCTTTTTGGGTTAAATAAATTGGGGCACGATTTTCCGGAAAGTTTTTGTAACATTATTTCGGGAGAACTTTAGAATAGGGTAATACAAATTGGGTTCTTATCAAGTGTATAGCCGGAACAGTACAAATAGATTGTACTATAGTTTTATGTATTAAAAGATATTTTTGAACCACCGACTGTTGATTCTTTAACGGACCCTGTTTAGGAGAGATTCAAAATGCCTAACAATAGAAGGAATCGTTGCTGGGAGCAAAGCTTATTTCAAAGTCAAGCTTCTAAAATCAATTCTGTTACGTTGAAATTTAAAAGTAAGCCTGCAAGACTTAAACTTACTGACTGCCAGCGTGGACCGCGACAAGAGCTGATGTTAATTTATCATTTGTATTTTAAATAAATTGTGAGATATACGATAAAACAATAACCCACGACAAAGGAACAGCAAATATAAAATTAAATATATACTGTATGGTTTTAGAATATCAACATCTTAAAATATATTATAGAATTGTATATAGGCCATTCTAGAAGAAACGTTCAAAGTTTTCAGCGAAAATCATATCTGGTATCTTCGAGGTAGTTCTCGATCATGTTTAAGTTCATTCTAACTTGATTTTTTTTCAGTTATACTGCAGGCTGATTAAGCTATGAAATAATATTACTTAAGTTGTATAATAATAATAATATTTATATTACTGTAACAAGGATTACATATTCTTGTTCTTCAATATTAAGATAATTACCAAAAATATGTTTGAATCTTAAATATGGTTTTCTGGATATGGTTTTTACTTTGACGAATGTTGCACTTGCCTATTTTATAACTTTTATTCCTTTTTTTTTATTTATATGTTCGCTTCATGAATACAACCATATAACGATACAATAGTTATGTTGGTTCTGTTTAATACGCATCACCATTAAAGCTGGCAACCGTTTAGCGACGTACTTTTCCATAACAATCGTATATTTTAGTGAAATAATTAAAAACGTAATAAACTGTTGAATGAACGTAACATGTAATTTATGTTTCGATAAAGATAAAAGTATTTTTGGAGAAGGAAATTTATTTCGACATTAATCTCTTGTAAAGTTATTTTTACAAGTGAAGTCCCGTCATTTGGTGTAGCGTAGGAGTGATGTTCTACACCACTGACGCATATGTTACTCCACCGTTAAATTCCTTTCTTACCGGAGTCTAATTCAGTGAGCGCACTGTTCGCTTATAATGAATGCATTAAGTGAATCTCACCAACCGATGTATAGGCCTACGCGAGGTATTATAACAACGATTTTATTACACTATTTGAATTAAAATTTTAAACTTAAATTTTTTTAAAAATAAAATCAATGAAAACTAAATTTATGGTTTTACTAAAAATCGTGTTTAAAGATAATTTGTTTTTCTAGTGAATTTCTATTGTAAAATGAGCATCTATCATGGAAAGACTTGGAACCTTGAAAAGAATGCCGATCCTGAAATTTATATCACTTTAAAATTATATGTAGGCCTCCATTTGTTAGCACTTTACTTTTTAAAAAGTTTGCACAACACTTATTGGCGTTAAAATCTGCATAAGGTAGGAATTTTAAATCCTGTTAGAAATTTTAACAAATAACTACGACGATGGTCTGAGCACATTTTCAATATATCCTAACTTAAAAACTTGCGTTACGTAGATTTTAACGCTAATTATTACTGTGAAATCAAATCGTAAAAAAATAGTACGATTTTACTGGAAAATCGTTTTCTACAAGTCAGCAAGACAGCTGCGAGCCCGTCTGCGAACATACGTGATTTTTAATTTTTCAAATTTTCGTTTTCCAAAGATTATTGTAAATCATACTTTAAAGTAAAGTCGAATTTTAGCAACACGAAAAATTATTCAAGTCTTAGAAAATTTAAAAACTGTTTTATTTTTTTAGTAATTTATAAATAAATAAGTTCAGGTAATATGAAACACATCACTTAGTCCAATTTCCAATAGTAATAAAACTTTTACTATCGTTACGTAAGCGAATGTTTTGTGTTTTACAATAATAATAAATACGGAAATAAAATTATCAAAAAAACTACTAGACTTACTGCGTTTCGGCTGAAATGTTGAAACACACGGAACACTACTTCCATGTTTTTTTCGGAGTTTATTAACTAATTAAGTAGAATAAATTAGAATAATTAACTAATAATTAATAAAGTACTAAGTAGAATAAAGTAGAATAATTAACTAGCCTGAAATAAAGGCTGTTAGAAAATAACAGAGTATAATTTTTTCCTTATTTTGAAAACAAATGTATTCAAATATATCAAATTTGCTCCTCCCAAATATATATATAAGCGCGCGAACACATGCACAAAAATCTGAAAACTGCCAGTGATAACAACATAAGCTAACTGATTTTTCCAAAACTGATAAACAGATGTTATTCAAATTTTAATCACATGTAAAATATTTACTCAAATCAGAGGGAAAAAAATATATTTCATAAAGAAAATTTTAGCTAACAAAATTAGTGATGCAGGAACGTTTATTCACATTTAAAACAGTTTTTCTCACACTCAATTATTTCCCCCAAAATTTCTTTGTGTGATTGTGTGATTGGCGATTTGTCTGGTTATGATTATGTATTCCAGGATAGTTTAAAATTTGTAAGAAAGTTTGTGTTGATATAAAAATAATTTCGAACTATATTTGTTAAGGCCATTAACTCATTGTTTTCTGTTAAACAAAACATACTATATGGACATTTGATAACTGTTCTATAGAGTAACAACCGCGGAGTATTCTTCAGCCAATCTGAGAGTGTCTTGACATTGCGCCACCAGTGAGACACTATCTTGACATTGCGCCACCAGTGAGAAACTATCTTGACATTGCGCCGTAAGACACTATCTTGACATTGCACCACCAGTGAGACCCTATCTTGACATTGCGCTACCAGTGAGACCCTATCTTGACATTGTGCCACCAGTGAGACACTATCTTGACATTGCGCCACCAGTAAGAAACTATCTTGACATTGCGCCGTAAGACACTATCTTGACATTGCACCACCAGTGAGACCCTATCTTGACATTGCGCTACCAGTGAGACCCTATCTTGACATTGTGCCACCAGTGAGACACTATCTTGACATTGCGCCACCAGTGAGAAACTATCTTGACATTGCGCTACCAGTGAGACCCTATCTTGACATTGCGCTACCAGTGAGAAACTATCTTGACATTGCGCCACCAGTAAGAAACTATCTTGACATTGCGCCGTAAGACACTATCTTGACATTGCACCACCAGTGAGACCCTATCTTGACATTGCGCTACCAGTGAGACCCTATCTTGACATTGCGCTACCAGTGAGACCCTATCTTGACATTGCGCCACCAGTGAGACCCTATCTTGACATTGTGCCACCAGTGAGACACTATCTTGACATTGCGCCACCAGTAAGAAACTATCTTGACATTGCGCCGTAAGACACTATCTTGACATTGCACCACCAGGGAGACCCTATCTTGACATTGCGCTACCCGTGAGACCCTATCTTGACATTGGGTCACCAGTGAGACACTATCTTGACATTACGCCACCAGGGAGACCCTATCTTGACATTGCGCTACCAGTGAGACCCTATCTTGACATTGTGCCACCAGTGAGACACTATCTTGACATTGTGCCACCAGTGAGACCCTATCTTGACATTGCGCTACCAGTGAGACCCTATCTTGACATTGCGCTACCAGTGAGACCCTATCTTGACATTGCGCTACCAGTGAGAAACTATCTTGACATTGCGCCGTAAGACACTATCTTGACATTGCACCACCAGTGAGACCCTATCTTGACATTGCGCTACCAGTGAGACCCTATCTTGACATTGCGCTACCAGTGAGACCCTATCTTGACATTGCGCCGTAAGACACTATCTTGACATTGCACCACCAGTGAGACCCTATCTTGACATTGCGCTACCAGTGAGACCCTATCTTGACATTGCGCTACCAGTGAGACCCTATCTTGACATTGCGCCACCAGTGAGACCCTATCTTGACATTGTGCCACCAGTGAGACCCTATCTTGACATTGCGCTACCAGTGAGACCCTATCTTGACATTGCGCCACCAGTGAGACCCTATCTTGACATTGTGCCACCAGTGAGACACTATCTTGACATTGCGCCGTAAGACACTATCTTGACATTGCGCCGTAAGACACTATCTTGACATTGCACCACCAGTGAGACCCTATCTTGACATTGCGCCACCAGTGAGACCCTATCTTGACATTGTGCCACCAGTGAGACACTATCTTGACATTGCGCCACCAGTGAGAAACTATCTTGACATTGCGCCGTAAGACACTATCTTGACATTGCACCACCAGGGAGACCCTATCTTGACATTGCGCTACCCGTGAGACCCTATCTTGACATTGGGTCACCAGTGAGACACTATCTTGACATTACGCCACCAGTGAGACCCTATCTTGACATTGCGCCACCAGTGAGACACTAACTTACTGATTCATACACTCTTTAGATTAAATAGCCGAATTAATACACTAAATTCTGATTAAATCGCTGTTTTTGGTTTTTCGAATCTAACATGAATATAAGTGAACAGTTGTAACAAACAATAAAAATCCATAAGAAGTAGACTTTTATAAATAAACTTTGTGCGCATAAATTTCGTGCTGTTGCCTCAACCTATAATTAATTTGCAATTAGAACTAAATTCTTAACTTACTTAATTGTAATATAGATTACTTGATCTTTAAAACTGCTCAATATATTCACTCTCCACGCTGCTAATATAAGACTCAAACTTTTCCATTTCATATTGTCTCTATATTAACAATAATAATAATTTTAATCCATTATTCACAATCTTTGTTCCACAAAGACAGTTTTAAAAAATAACTAATTCTACGGAATATTGGTTCCCCAGGGCCTCATTTCGTAATTAACACTTTATACTGAACACTGAATTGAAACGTTAGACACAAACTGACAAAACGTGTTTTATCTAAAACGCTAAAAATACCAGAACATTTTAAAAGTTACCAAACCTTATGTTGGCCTTACCGAACATATTAACGGACGCCTCGAGTAATATGGATTCTCAGTTTTCGTTCAATTACTTCACGAAGTAATTCTAATTTTAGCGATTTGTCAGTCAACGAATATTGCAACAAGAATAATAAACGGCTCCAAGTCTGTAAATTCCATTTCTGTCTTAAATATTTCTTCCAGTTCAATCGAAACGCATCCGTTATAAGGCAAACATTGTAAATCAAATAAATACAGAACGATGTACTTCAAACCGTTACAACTGCCGTTGAAATATCTCAACTATTTTGCAAATGGCGGTCAGTTTATTTTAGTTTTTTTATTATTTATTCCCGAATAGTAAATTTCTGTTGTTTCAAAACTGACTTTAGTTACCTATGTTACATGTCTGCTAGAAACAATGGTTACGTTCATAAATAGATTATGATCAACAAACTCTTTGAATCACAGAACAATTTTTAATTAGTGAATTTCCATTGTAAAATGAGTTATTGTAGCGCTATCGTGGTAAGACCCAAATCCAAGACCCAATCCTGTGTGGGGGGGAGGGGAGGGGTTAAAATCTTTATAAATTAAAATTTTAAAAAAGAAGTGAAAAAATGAATTTGATGGTAGTTTAGGTTCATTTATGTATTAACGCAATTTAAGCTAATTTCATTCAAACTTGGCAAAACGAATCGATATTAGTAACAGCTTGGATAAAGATATTTTTCAGCAAAATCGGTTTAACCATTTCAAAAAAGGCCTTTTCAAATTTTTCAAAAAATCATAATGTTTTATCACTTTTATCTCATTTTGTAAATCTGATTTTCGTTATCGTAATCAGCGTTAAAATCTCCTTAAATTTGCGTTTTTAATTTTCGAATTCTATTGTGTAAAATACAATGTTTAAAACATAATATGATTATAAGATTTAAAACATTTTTGTGATATTTTTATTTCTTATAAATTCTTTTTCATCACATTAGTAAGATAGCAAGATGTGTTAATAACTAAAAGCTTAGACAAATTTGTTAATTATCAAGTTTCAATGTTTCATAATCGCTTCAAAACGACGCTATTCGAAATACTTGTTATTATTTTTATAATCTGATTTAACCATAAAAATCAGCATTAAAATAGGCATAAATTAAAATTTTAAGCTTTTACTACGATAATTTATGCAGATTTGATCGTGTATTAAGATGGTGAAATCAGATTTTAAAAAAGAGTAAAATAAAAATTATTGTTAGGTAATAAGTAATTGTTACGTTTCAAAAATGCACTTCTATCTCGTCAACAAGACAGCTGCGTGTGAGAGTATTTTAGGTTTGAGTAATACCAGTGTAAGGTTAGGGGAAGCAAAAGTTATATACGAGGGTTGATCAAATATAAACGAGACTGACTTTCTAAAAACTTTTCCGTTGGACATTGAACTCTAAAGGGTGGGGTTTCAGGTAGCCTGGGAGGTTTGGGACGGGCGTAGACGGGCAACATTTCCGTTCGGACCCTTCAGTATAAAACTATACAATGAGTGAGAGTGAAGTGCACGTTTCCGTGGAGCAGAGAATTATTATTAAGTTTTTGGCCAAGGAGGGGGTCAATCCGACTGAAATCTTTCGTAGATTGACGGCTCAATACGGGGACAGGACCCTGTCAAGAGCTCGCGTTTTTGCTTGACACAAGGAATTCGCCGAAGGACGGGAAGCAGTAGAAAATCTGAAGGCCAAATCACGATCGTCAGCCGGGAAGATAATGGCCACTGTATTTTTCGACAGTCAAGGCGCCTTTCACGTCGATTTCCTCCATCAACGACGCACAATAAATGCACAATATTATTGCGATGTTTTAGAGGCCGCAAAACAGTCTTTTCGTAGGAAAAGGAAATATAAACCGGCGAGAAACGTCATTCTTCTTCACGATAATGCCCGACCACATTCGGCGAACGCTACGAGGCTTAAACTCGATCAAATTGGCTGGGAACCAATGGAACATCCCCCATACAGTCCAGACTTATCACCCTGCGACTATCACCTGTTTGGGCCACTCAAAGAGGCGCTTGGAGGCCAGCGTTTCGAAGACGATTCTGCGGTGGAGACCTTCGTGCTCCAATGGCTCAATGAACGCCCGAGAACTTTTTTTACGAAGATGGAATTAAAAAACTTCCAATCCGGTGGGAAAAATGTGTTACTCGTGCGGGAGACTATGTAGAAAAATAAGTTGTATCAAGAATAATTTGTAAGTAAGCAATAAATTTTTTAAAAAATCAGTCTCGTTTATATTTGATCAACCCTCGTATAATGTCATTCAAGAGTATAGTGTTATTTATTATAAGTTAAAATATAATATTTCCTACAACAATAACTATTTACACAGTTAACTCCAAAATATAATATTTAACGTGATTAAAAATATTGTAATGATGATGAACATCAAAACATATTACATATCCATTGGGTAGATAGTATAGTTACGTCTATAACGACATATAAAACGAATCTCACTCGTGGTTTTGTACAGCACTGTATTGTAATTACAACACAAAATGTGATTTCTATCGTTATCATCAAGCGGTAAAAAAATTATTTATAGATCTTGGTCGGTTAGGTTATTTACATTTTCTTACCTATTAGCAAACCATATTTTTGGGAATTAATTGAACAAAATTTAACTAGAATCGTTGAAGCTAATTCAAAATAAAAGTATTTATAATAGTTTCACCTATATTTTAATTATAAAAACGTTTTGAGAGATAAAATATGTTCGGATTGAATAAAATCTGTCATGCCGTTTTACTTTTTTGAAGACACAAATAGGCAAAAGAAACGGGAACGGATATAACTACTGAAAGTTCCAAATCATTTGTTTTTGTCAAAGAAAATTATCTATAAAATATATATTTTTGAATAAAAGAAGAAAATAGACAAAAGTATACATTTTTTTATTATCTCAATTTATCAGATTTGAAACACAAGCAAATAGCTGCTGATAATTATGCTAGAATTTATTATTTTAATAGAAAAAACCGACTTTATAAAAGTACAGGCACGATCACATCAAATCGGTCGCAAGTTCAAACCCGTTTACTACCGTTCGTGCTTTTCTTCTTTCTAGGAAATATTTTTTTAATTTGAAATGAAACAAAATGTCCAATTAAAAAATATATTCAACTGTTTTTTCCTATAAAAGTCTTTAAAAAACCTTCTATACAAATTAGATAATTAAAAAAAATTATTGAATTATTCACATTTGGCACAAACTTTCCCATTTTGTTTCCACTGAACACATTGTTTGAATTATAAACACCCAGCCTTAGTTGACTTGGCAATACAAATGCGGCGTGTGCTACACTGCCAATTTGTCTTTCAATGAATAGCGATTTGTTTTTGCTTGAATGAGATAAAAATGTACACAATACAAAAACAAAATGTGAAAGTATCATTCAGTGTTTCATAGATGGTTCTGTGCACTTACGTATCTGTTTATTAGTAAGATTAAATTAATAAACTACAGTCCGTTTTAATTTTGTGTGTGTGTGTGTGCGCGCGCGCGCGCTCTTTTAAGTGTGGTATCTTTTTTGATACTTGCATTTTTTTTAATAGGAAAATTATTACTTATCTATAATGATATTTAACAGAACATATTTGGGGAAACCAATGTTAAACAATCTGCCTGGTTTTTGAGTTTTGAGCATTCAAGGTACGTCTATTGGAGCATTTATTTCACAGTGAGATGGAAAATTATCTTAAAAACCAATTAACAGTGAATAGCAAATTTTAAAAAAACTCTAAAACGTACTACCAGTAAAATAAACTTTAAAACTTAACACCAATAATATTATTTCACCGATTTTTATGAAATTGGCATTTATTACATTTTACCTATATGTTTCCAGATTTTTTTTATCAAAATGCTTTAAAAAATACCTAATTTTTTAAAGCACTAACACTTTTGATCAATTGTAATCATAAGGAAAAACCTAAATACACGTATAGCTCGTTTTCACAACAAATCGGCTTCAAGAACAACCACAAAAATCGATAACATAACATTATTATAACATTATAAATCGATAATCTACCTTTTTTATTATTAATTGTTCAGAATTTGTTTGTACTCGTAGATTGTTATGATTCATAACTAAAATCAGAGTATTTGAAATTTAAAAAACGTTGGATTAAAAAGAAATATAAATTTGACCTCTATTGGATTTAAACAGAATTTTGAACAAAATTAGATGAACCGTTCTTGAGAAATTTCATTTTCTGTTTTTTTTTTACTATGGCTCTATTTTTTTTAATAAATAAAAATAGCAGCACAGATGTTTTGCTTGGGTCTAAGTGATTCATTTAAATTTTTAAAAATATTAATGTAACTAAAGTGAAGATGTTTTAGTAAAATGTGAAGAAACATAAAATGTTCAATGTTTGTGCACTATTTATTTTTAAAAATATTAATGTAACTAAAGTGAAGATGTTTTAGTAAAATGTGAAGAAACATAAAATGTTCAATGTTAGTGCACTATTTATTTTTAAAAATATTAATGTAACTAAAGTGAAGATGTTTTAGTAAAATGTGAAGAAACATAAAATGTTCAATGTTAGTGCACTATTTATTTTTAAAAATATTAATGTAACTAAAGTGAAGATGTTTTAGTAAAATGTGAAGAAACATAAAATGTTCAATGTTAGTGCACTATTTATTTTTAAAAATATTAATGTAACTAAAGTGAAGATGTTTTAGTAAAATGTGAAGAAACATAAAATGTTCAATGTTAGTGCACTATTTATTTTTAAAAATATTAATGTAACTAAAGTGAAGATGTTTTAGTAATATGTGAAGAAACATAAAATGTTCAATGTTAGTGCACTATTTATTTTTAAAAATATTAATGTAACTAAAGTGAAGATGTTTTAGTAAAATGTGAAGAAACATAAAATGTTCAATGTTAGTGCACTATTTATTTTTAAAAATATTAATGTAACTAAAGTGAAGATGTTTTAGTAATATGTGAAGAAACATAAAATGTTCAATGTTTGTGCACTATTTATTTTTAAAAATATTAATGTAACTAAAGTGAAGATGTTTTAGTAAAATGTGAAGAAACATAAAATGTTCAATGTTTGTGCACTATTTATTTTAAAAATATTAATGTAACTAAAGTGAAGATGTTTTAGTAAAATGTGAAGAAACATAAAATGTTCAATGTTAGTGCACTATTTATTTTTAAAAATATTAATGTAACTAAAGTGAAGATGTTTTAGTAAAATGTGAAGAAACATAAAATGTTCAATGTTAGTGCACTATTTATTTTTAAAAATATTAATGTAACTAAAGTGAAGATGTTTTAGTAAAATGTGAAGAAACATAAAATGTTCAATGTTAGTGCACTATTTATTTTAAAAATATTAATGTAACTAAAGTGAAGATGTTTTAGTAAAATGTGAAGAAACATAAAATGTTCAATGTTAGTGCACTATTTATTTTTAAAAATATTAATGTAACTAAAGTGAAGATGTTTTAGTAAATGTGAAGAAACATAAAATGTTCAATGTTTGTGCACTATTTATTTTTAAAAATATTAATGTAACTAAAGTGAAGATGTTTTAGTAATATGTGAAGAAACATAAAATGTTCAATGTTTGTGCACTATTTATTTTAAAAATATTAATGTAACTAAAGTGAAGATGTTTTAGTAATATGTGAAGAAACATAAAATGTTCAATGTTTGTGCACTATTTATTTTTAAAAATATTAATGTAACTAAAGTGAAGATGTTTTAGTAAAATGTGAAGAAACATAAAATGTTCAATGTTAGTGCACTATTTATTTTTAAAAATATTAATGTAACTAAAGTGAAGATGTTTTAGTAAAATGTGAAGAAACATAAAATGTTCAATGTTAGTGCACTATTTATTTTTAAAAATATTAATGTAACTAAAGTGAAGATGTTTTAGTAATATGTGAAGAAACATAAAATGTTCAATGTTTGTGCACTATTTATTTTTAAAAATATTAATGTAACTAAAGTGAAGATGTTTTAGTAAAATGTGAAGAAACATAAAATGTTCAATGTTAGTGCACTATTTATTTTTAAAAATATTAATGTAACTAAAGTGAAGATGTTTTAGTAAAATGTGAAGAAACATAAAATGTTCAATGTTAGTGCACTATTTATTTTTAAAAATATTAATGTAACTAAAGTGAAGATGTTTTAGTAATATGTGAAGAAACATAAAATGTTCAATGTTTGTGCACTATTTATTTTTAAAAATATTAATGTAACTAAAGTGAAGATGTTTTAGTAAAATGTGAAGAAACATAAAATGTTCAATGTTTGTGCACTATTTATTTTAAAAATATTAATGTAACTAAAGTGAAGATGTTTTAGTAAAATGTGAAGAAACATAAAATGTTCAATGTTAGTGCACTATTTATTTTTAAAAATATTAATGTAACTAAAGTGAAGATGTTTTAGTAAAATGTGAAGAAACATAAAATGTTCAATGTTAGTGCACTATTTATTTTTAAAAATATTAATGTAACTAAAGTGAAGATGTTTTAGTAAAATGTGAAGAAACATAAAATGTTCAATGTTAGTGCACTATTTATTTTTAAAAATATTAATGTAACTAAAGTGAAGATGTTTTAGTAAAATGTGAAGAAACATAAAATGTTCAATGTTAGTGCACTATTTATTTTTAAAAATATTAATGTAACTAAAGTGAAGATGTTTTAGTAAAATGTGAAGAAACATAAAATGTTCAATGTTTGTGCACTATTTATTTTTAAAAATATTAATGTAACTAAAGTGAAGATGTTTTAGTAATATGTGAAGAAACATAAAATGTTCAATGTTTGTGCACTATTTATTTTTAAAAATATTAATGTAACTAAAGTGAAGATGTTTTAGTAATATGTGAAGAAACATAAAATGTTCAATGTTTGTGCACTATTTATTTTTAAAAATATTAATGTAACTAAAGTGAAGATGTTTTAGTAAAATGTGAAGAAACATAAAATGTTCAATGTTAGTGCACTATTTATTTTTAAAAATATTAATGTAACTAAAGTGAAGATGTTTTAGTAAAATGTGAAGAAACATAAAATGTTCAATGTTAGTGCACTATTTATTTTTAAAAATATTAATGTAACTAAAGTGAAGATGTTTTAGTAATATGTGAAGAAACATAAAATGTTCAATGTTTGTGCACTATTTATTTTTAAAAATATTAATGTAACTAAAGTGAAGATGTTTTAGTAAAATGTGAAGAAACATAAAATGTTCAATGTTAGTGCACTATTTATTTTTAAAAATATTAATGTAACTAAAGTGAAGATGTTTTAGTAAAATGTGAAGAAACATAAAATGTTCAATGTTAGTGCACTATTTATTTTTAAAAATCATTCGTTACAATAATTTTGAGGTTATGTTTATTACAATTATTTCCGCAATAAAATCATGCCGAATTTAAATAATAAAATCAAGCCGTAATAAAATAAAGGACGAATACATTCAGAAATAAACAGCTGCGAGCGTAGTTAGCAGTTAGGTAAGGTCTAGGCTATAAATGCGCAAAGGTTTACACCTACGTACGTAAAAGGTATTACGATTTAACGAAATATTAACTTGTGTTAAATTTAGTGAAGTTTTTCAACACGCTTTTTTCGCTATTTGTTAATGAGAAGTTTCTATTCGTGGATACCAGTGTATTTATTTACAATAACAACTTCCAAGCACTATATTGATTGGCTCCCATTAATCCTGTAAGCTGCACTAGTCGGGGGGTATAAATTATTTCGGACAATTACGCTCAGGGTCTGCGTAGCTTTAGTCTTGATCTATTTTAACTGTACAATTCAAGGTTTACAAAATGAAGCAAATAGTTTTAAAACCAGCCATGAAGGAATTTCGAATGCTTTCGCAGTGTAGAACGAAAATAAAGTCCGATGTTATGGTCCGCGGATAATGCAGGACATTTTTCTTTTTGAACGAGTGTTTGACCATCGGTAAAACAATACTAAACGGTCAGTTTTATTTATAAAACAGAGTAAAATGTAAAGGCTTAAAATACACTTTTGTTAAATGTTTAGTGTTCCTTGTATAAACGAATTTAAAAATTTAAATTGCTAATATATGCAGACTTTATCTGTGGTTACGATTTTTAAAACTTATTTTCAAAAAAAAAGTTTGAAATAAAAAGTGTTTTGAGTTCTTTGTCTACACGGGCGAAGAAAGACCCATTCTATCAAAAAGGCGAGTTTTCGGAATTTGAATTGAAACTGACTCGTTTATCAATCCATCTGGTGTGCTGAGCCAACGGTAAAACCTCAGCAGTGGAATCGAAGGCAAAGTCGCAACTCTGATCTACAAAGTTCACAGATCCTAATCCGTGTGATTCTTGTAAACATGAGTAAACAACAGTCCGGACAGTTTACGGAATATTTGTTCATTATAATGTCCTACTAATGGTGTGAAGGAGTCAAAATATTTCTCGTTTACATTTTAAAAGTATCTAGAACTAATCCTGATTGCCAGATCAGACTGATTAGTCCTGAAATGGCAACCGAACCCTAAAAGAGTCTTGAGCAGCCAGTCGTTGACGATTGACTTGGTGTTCAATTAGATGTGAGCCACCAACTTGCATCATCCAGACTTCATATGAGACTTAAGTTAGATTATAATGAAGTTATGTTAGGTTATGTTGGGTTATGTTATGTCCAGAATTCTGAAAATCAACCTCCTAAGGGAAGGCATTTGCAGAAGACTTGCTAAGAAAATACCTAAGGCCAAATAGCAAGCCGAAATGTGATAAATAGGTGAACGTGGAAACTTGGATGAGTCGCAGGTCTGGATAGGTTAACCTTACACAATTGCTGTCAGCACGGTAACTTTGGGTCTTATCTGCATTATTTCAGGCCCACAGACAATGCTGAATAGTAATTTTGCTTAGAGAATAAAAAAGGCAGAATTATAACTTCTTTAGATGTTTGCGCTGGGAAGTTCAAAGGATGAGGTTTGAGCATGAAATGGAAGAAAAGTTACTAAAACAGAAAGAAGGTGATTTCTGAAGAGCCATCCCCCCACACACTTTTGGTGTTTCTATAGATCTAAAGGAATGCTTTAGGAAAGGGCATAGGGGTTAGGTAGGGACGAATATGAGAACCTAGATTTTACTGAATAACCGTTGAACATAACATCTGCTCTGGAGCCACACATATATAGCTGGCTGGGAGTCCTTAACTACCGAGTTGCATAGTTTTGTATAAAACAATCTCCAAAGGTTTTTTGTTAAAAAAGGTTAGATTCTGGAGAATTTTACTTTTGTATTACAACGACTATGCTTTAGGAGTCCAGCTGATGGAGAGGTAGCGATTGACACACATTTTTAGGCTGATGGTGAATGAGATACGAGTATATTCAATCAACATGTAGCGCTGTATTAACAGAAACCAAAAACCCAGATGTTATTTCAGAGTTTATTAAATACAAATCAATCAGTGATTAACAAAATTTGTAATTATCAAGTTATAAATTGTTATAAAATCACATTTAATTTGCTTATTAAAATTTTGAAGTTACAACTGTATCCTACGAAAATAGCGCTTTTACTGTACACTCTAGAGCAGCGCTAAATCAAACAATTCTAATAAGAGGTTTGACCATTGCAGGATTTATACATTTGTAAAGTCACAATGCCTCAGCACTGAGGTCTGTTAACTTTCAGACTTTACTTAAAACCTAATGACTCATGATTGCACAGCTTGAATCAAATTTAATTGAATAATGAAAGACTGGGCTTATCGGCACGCACGATGCATGTGATATCATTGCTTTTATGACCGATGTGTAATGTGTATTGTTGAGTAAACGGAAATTTTAGTGATTAACTTTACCTTCAATTTCTTATTTGCAACTGTATATAAATAGTAGGCCGATTGTTAAAAACCTTATAATTAATATATATTTATTTTTAGTATATCTATGTGCGTTTTATGCACATATCTGGAAACTGTAAACGAATAATTTACATATTTTTATGAAATTTGTCATTCAAAAATGTAATTTGCGAACGTGTAGTGGTATTTTTACATTGAAAAAATTTCAGTTATTAAACCCATTTTGGATAAATAAAAATTAACAAAAAGCTTATTTTCTTGCTCTAACGGTTTAGATAAAATTGTTCGTCATTCATGAAAATTAATTGTATTTGTTTTTGTATTTATTGCTTACCATAATTTTTTTACACTGACTCGCTTTATGAATCTTCAACAAAAATGAATAAAATCTGCCTAAATGATTTTCAGAATTTTCTAAATAAATTTCGCTTCCGCACTTGATTTTTGGGTAGAACATCAACACGTTTCGTTTTACGAGGGTTGATCAAATATAAACGAGACTGATTTTTTTAAAAATTTATTGCTTACTTACAAATTATTCTTGATACAACTTATTTTTCTACATAGTCTCCCGCACGAGTAACACATTTTTCAATCTACGAAAGATTTCAGTTTATTTTAAGTAATTTAGTTTTTTAATGTTCGTTCACATTTTGTCGTAACGGAAAAGTTTTTAGTTTCTATTTTACCATATTTTGTCGTAACTTTATTTCTATTTACCATAGAACATTTATCACTATTGTAGGACCTCAGAGAAAAGTTGTGTGATAGAAATCCAATACGGAAGTTAATACAGAAAACTATTTTTATTACGACACCAAAATTGGCTTTATATTTAACTAATTCAAAATAAATTGTTCTAAGAATGATATTTGTATAATCGTCTACAGACCAAATGAGTTGTCTTTCTTTACTTGAATAAACGCACATACATTTGCTGAGAAATTATTTAAACAATTTTTAATAACATTGCACACAATAACATGCACACAAAACACTTGGATATTTTGCCCCCGAAAATCTCGGAAGAGAAAATTAGGAAAAACTAAAAAATCGATTAGAGGGAAAATCTGAAAGACAGTTTTTTTTCTAAAATGACTCAAAAGACTCAAATTTTGAAGGTAAAATAAGATGTACGGTTTGGGAGTAAATTAAAACAAATTAATTCAAACCCCATTCTTTTTGTTTGCATTCTTTACGGCAGAAATTGAGTAAATTTAATAAAAATCAATAATCCGTTTTTAAAACAGCGTATTATATCGTTTCACTATCATAAGTAATCATAATTTTGTATTACCTGAGCAGAGTAAGTCTGCATTTATTTAGTGCAGTATCCCTTGCATCACGTTATTATAGTTGTAATAACGTCCTTTCTCCCTACATGTCTTATAATTAAATGTACAAGACACTCTGATGGTCTCATTTCACCTTTAACCTTTCAATTAGGTTAATTACCTAACGTTCTCCTCTTCTTAATACTTTCTCGCTACTCTAAAGAGCTGAGACTTAAACATATGTTTTCCTTCTCATCTGGGTCTTTTGGAAGGTAGATTTTTACGTGGAATTTAGCTGTTGTTGTTAGATTATTACAAATAAGTCATGTAGATTTATGTATATAAAATGGGCGGCGCTTAGTTATTAACGATTTTCCTCAGAGAAAATTTGCTATTTGGCCGGCTATGACTTAGCACCCGAGACCCCGAAATGTGCTCCGATTCTGTATTCCAGAACATGTTTTGAGAGTTTGTTTGATTTGATTCAAAAACACAAAAATTTATTTTGATAATAACTTAAAAGTTTGTTATGCTACAAAATCAGTTCAACTGTTTAAAAATATCGGCATTAAAATGTAAATAAACATAATTTCTTATCTATTTAAAAATTTATTTCGCCATGTAATCAACATTCTGTATAAAATAGCATTTTCAATTTTTTTTAAATGTGAATAAAACTTGACATTTGAATGAAAGTATTTTCAATGAAATTTTAAAATTTAGTATAACAACTTGTGCAAAATTTAAACGCTGAATACTATAGAGAAAAATGTGTTAGCAATAAAATAAACAATCTAATATGTAATTAATTTTACTGAAAAATGGCTCTTTTCCATAAACCTCAAAACAAATCATTCGGGTTTTTTATTTCAAAAACTTCAGATAAAAAACGGCCTAGTTCCTCAAAATGATATCTTTTTGAAAATGTTTAATATATATGAAAATGCATAAATCAGTTTTTCAACAAAATAAATTTACATAAAAAATTGCTTCGGCTTTGGGTTTATTTATTTATTTATTTCACACTCGGTACTGACTCAGTTATGTAAGAATCCTCTTTGTATTTAAGGACAAATTCGAACTAAAGTTGATTAAAACCATCGGAGCCAGTTATAAGAAATTATTTTTTTTATCATAAAAAACATTTTTTTAAATTAATAATGTTTCTGAGATTTGAGTATTCTTATATTGTTCGATAACAATACACTTTTCCTTACATAAATTATAATTTTGCACGATCACAATATTTTTCTACACTTTGCATATTGAACCAGTTAGGCGATTTAATACAAGTTTTTCTTTAATAAAACACGTGTATATTAAATAATAAAAACTTACCCACAACACACACCGACACCATGTTTTCACTAACCGCACGCATGTAAACAATAAGGACTCTAAGGAGAAGGAAAGAGATGTGGTCTGTGAGTAAAGGACAATGAGGATAAACTACGCTAGTCAGTTTCATGTGTAACTAAGACCGAAATAAACCAAACTCTCATGCGTGTTACTGGGCTATAGTTGTATCGCTGAAGTTGGAACTTTTAGTGCTTAATTATACACATTACATCATTTCACAGACCTGCTGAATGGTTGATCTGCCCTTAAGTAATCTATATTTAGTATTGATATTTTACTAAGCTCGTAAATCGTTTCTTTTTAACAATTTCGTTTGAGGTTGAATTCAACCGTTTTACTTTCTTACTAGTAATCATAGAAAAATCTGTTTTTAAATTCGAACAGATAAATCCGTTTGAGTTAGAAAACGATTACTTTATCTGAGTAATTACTAAACAAAATGGCGGAATTCGTTCAAATGTGCTCATGATTAGTTTACCTATACCTCGGAAAATTGTTTTGAAATTTCAAACATTTAAAAACATTTTTTACCAAAAAATCCTTACAAAATTATTAAAAATAGGCTACAATCAATTATAATTAAATTAATTTAACTATATTTAAATTAATTTAACTCAAATACATTTAAATATCAAAACATAATGTACACGCCATTATCGTCTAAAAATTCAGTTCGATACCTATTAAAAACACCGAAAATTTTCGAAATAAAAAAAAGGTTTGCTCAAATATTATTTAGGTATCCAAACATAGCGTATCCGTTAATATCATTTAAAAACCCACATTTATTGTGCGATAACTCTGTACAATTGCACTTGTAACAACATGAAGCACTCAACTTCACCTTTCCAAAAACAAGAGCATTTTCTTCGAAATCATTGCTTATCTTTAAGGGAAATTTAGTTTATTAAAAACAACGTTAATTTCTAGATAAGACCTAATAATCACTTAATTACTTGTAAAACTCAAGTAGAAATATTGCTGCTATTAATATGGTTTATATTTGTTAAGATCGCGCCTGATTTCAAAGGATTGTGAAATTGGTTTCCTTAAAGTAAATAAAACAGCATTTTAAGACTTAACATACACCTTGTTGAGGCTCGATGGTCGAAGTGACTAAAGCATCGGTCAGTAGACCTATACTGCGTCACTCAACTGTGCACCTAAAGGTCCTTAGTTCGAGTCTCAATTGCTCTTGTTGCTTTTCCCTTACCGTTAACACTGATTCGACTTCATTAGTCTAACTGACATAAAGTATGGACGTTAAAAAAAATTGTTGAATCTACAAGCGAATTTCCTGCATCAAGGTGACGTTTTCATATTAAATATAGTCCATTCGTAGTTACTCTCAGTAATATCGCGTTACAAAAGAGTCATTAAAACAAGCACAGATACTGCCTTTAAACCTTCACTTACACGTAGATAATAACTTTTATCTGCTAGCAATAATTTGGAAACAGTTGTCTAGTGAGAAATATTTAAATAATTTGTTGAATATTAGTTGTCTTTCTTTAATGTGCTTAGCGAGTTAATTTAAGTTGCTGTTAATAACACTAACTTACTCGCTAATTCAGAGCTACATAGGAAAATTTTAGAACTATAAAATATATTTTTAAGTAATAGTAGCACAAAGCTTTTTCGCTTAAGTGCTAAAAGCGAAATTCCAAACAATTTTTTATATTTTTTTAAAAATTTGCTTTCATTATAATAATCATTATTCAAACCTGCACATAGCATTTTAATCTTTCAAAATACATGAAAAATACAAAAATGAACAATGACACCAAAAATGTCATTTTTTATTTTTAATGAGATTTAAAAATTTTAAATTCTAGTAATTTATGTTGTTTCAAAGCAGATTACGGACGATGTAGTTAGATTTTAAAATCACTGTAAAATTTAAACCTTTTGATGTTTTATTGAAAATTTAATCAGCTTTAATTTTAAAACTGTTCAACGATTTTTTTTCTGAATTTCGAAAGTAAAGGAACACACACACACACACACACACACACACACACACACACATATTCGCAGGAATATAGTGCATGTATTTTAGCAACCTCACATTTGCAATTTTATTCGGAATTAATTCAAACTCGACACACACAAAAATCGATTTTGTGTTCAGAGCACAGGCAAGTTTTTTATCGAGCAAAAATGGCGGACAATCCAAATCTTAAGAGAGCAATTTTGTAGGACTAACTTTTTTTAACAAACGTTTTTACACTTTTTTTCTGATTTAACGAAAGTAATCTGAGATAAAGTCTGCATAAATAAGAATTAAAATTTTTTAAATCAACTGCAATTAAGAGTATTAATCTGTAATTAAGGAATTCAGTTGTAATTTTTAAAATACATGTCTATGTACATAGACATAAAAGATACTAGTTAATGCAGATTTAAATACTCATTAAGGTTGCGATATTAGTATAAGATGACATGTAAATATGAAAAAATGTTAAAAAGTTGCTCCCATTATGTCAGCGAGAGTTCCGCGAGCCAAAAATATTTATTTATTTAGTTTTACGTTTGTGTGATATTGGCTTTTTTCTTGAGAAATGGTCCAAAAAATAATTTTCATTTTGCTAAAGTATATGTTGGCTTATTAACAGTCATGACTTTGTACGTCAGTGAATTTCAACCAATGAAAACTGTGATTTGTGAATAGGTGAATTATTACTCAATAGGTGAATTATTATTACTCAATTATAATCACAATTTCTGGTAAAAGGAGGATTAATTAAGGACAGAATTTAATATTAACTGCATTGATTCACAATTTTTGGATTATTAAAAAAATATTCTTATATTTGATAATTATGTATCTTAAACTATATTTTCTTCTATTTTCTTATTATTTTGTGAATCAATGTAAACTGTTGTTTTGTGTTTGCCTCTGACTTTGGCTTTGCATTTAACTATTTGGAATATGTTACATTACAGTGTCTAATTATGGTTTAAAAAAGGGTATTTCTAATACTGTAGCAGGAAAATCTTATCTTTTTAACTGTTAAGATTTTTTTACAAAAAAAAAGATAGAAATAGTCCAAGACAAAAATTAATAAATGGTCTTAAGAATGGCAAAAGTTTATCCAAATTTATCAGTTCGTTTATCCTGAAGATGTACAGATATACAGACAATCAGTCACACGGAGGCCTTGAAAAATGATATCGATCAGAATCTGAAGTATACATTTTACGGTCACCATACTTTGTAGAGGTAAAAGACTATTGAGGTTGTGCTATGCTAGCTGTGTACGTCAACATCTGCTGGAGAACAAGGTTGAGCCATAGCTATAGGTATATTTTTGTAGCGATGAAATTCCAGTGATAAAAATATCTTTATCTAATAATATCTCAAATATAAAGAAACAGGAGTCAAGTAAGCAAGGCAACAAACATAGACATGACACAATAGCATTTCTCGTGTAACGTAAACTTATGTTCTGAAATGAAACTTATGCCTAATGGATTGCAGTCTATTGCAGCCAACAATGAAAACGGTGATTTTGAGGTTATGTAATACAGTAACATTATTACTGAGCTACAATCACCATTTCGGATGGAAAGGAGGGTTATTTCAAGGAAAATAATTCATATCAATTTCATTGATTTACAATTTTTCTAATTTTTTTTAAATGTCCTAGAATTGTCATTTTACATTCTAATGATGTAAAAAAAACTACATAAAAAGCTATTCATAAAAAACGAAACAAACCCAAAAATTTTAAATATCAATTGTTTTTTTTTAACAAAACTCTTATTATATCCAACAATTAATCAATGTTGGTAATTCAAATTTCAAATTTATAGTCCAATGTTTTAATAATTATTTAGTAATCTGTTTAAATGACTTATCCAGCAGACTTATTTGTTGTATATTAGTCTATAATTATTATTTACTGACAGTATAAAACAACTGTTAATGTATTTCATAACTTTATTTGACAAACTTGAACGCTTAGCGCGCGCAAATGTAATTAACAATTACGCCTAACAGAACAAACTTTCTCAGTAATTAATAGCCATTGAAAATAACTTTATTTTCTTTAGTTTTTAATTTTATTTGCGTGCTGTGATTACACCATACATACTTTATATTTTGAACAGTTAAAATTTAACAACAAATCATTCCGGACGTCAGTAGAGTTCATAACTTTTTTAGTACTTTTTTGAAAATGTGATTTCAGCAACTTAATGAATCAAAATACACTTCCATTTTAAATTATAAATAAAATTTATTTGCGCAGATATTAATGCTGATTAATATTGTGAAATCATAAAATAGGAGATAAAAAGTATAAACTTTACTGCGGTCAGGGATCGTTTTCACTATTTAAAATATAAAATATGCATGATGATCGTGGAAGAAATTATAAAAAAAATTGAAGCTCTTTATGGGTAAAAGTCTTAAAAATAAGGTTTTGTTAAAATGGGATGTGATGATTTTGATCAAATTTTACTCACATGTATTTTATAAAAGTACGAGGAGAAAAACTTATGTATCGATTATGTTTTCAAAAAATTTAGGAGCATCGAAAAACTGAAATATTTTCTTTTTTTCAGCAAAATCGTTTCATCAGTTTTTCTGAATTATGAAAATGTACGAAGATATATAGGCTAACTCAAGCCAGTGTAGCAAGTAAGTTTACATTTTAGACGTGAATTGAGAACAACGTAAACAAACCTAGACCGCGATGGTTTTTTCGATTTACTCTTAAGTTGTAAATTTCTTTTACTTCAGATTAATACGCTAAATTGGTTTTTGAATCTTCATGTATGACCAATATTTGAGTAAAATGTGATGAACCGATTTTGAGAAATTACATTGAGGAAATAATAGAATTGCACGAAATTTTGTGTAATGTTTTTACACTATTTATTTATTTATTTATTATTTTTTTGTGAAACACGAATGGGTTAGGTTATGTAATATTTTTAATGATATTAGTTTGAGGGAATTTTATTTCTCTAGCAAAAAAACAGCCGTGTACCGTGGTTAGTTCACCAAAAAAATGAACAGTAACAAAAATATATTAAGGTCTGACAAAATAAAGGTTTTTGCTAGAACAAGACTAAGATAACTAGTGAACAACGAAAGCACGTTTGAACAAAGCTCAATCAAAAAAGTTTGTTGTAGTCTCTATAAACATGCTTGATATAACGTTTGCGAAAGATATATTAATCAAATTAATAATTACGTGACAACTCAAAAATACGCAATACTTGTAAATCATTGTTTAAAGTAATTACTTCGTCAATGCGGATGTAATTTCGAAAAGACCACCAAAAACCTTGAAGTGCATCTGCAACAGCTTCTTTGATGTCACGTGATCCACATTTAATAGCTTTTGACTTTAACCATGAAAAACAAAGAGCATGTTAAAGTTACTTCCTAGTTATATACATAACTGGAAGATTACTCTGATCACTACATGGTCCAATCTTAGATATTTCCTGAAAGTTATAAATGATTTTTTTTACCTTTAAGAAACCTTTACCTACTGATAAAAATAATTTACTTGAATTTTTAATTTAATATATTTCAGTTAAACCTTTTCATATTTAATCGAATCTTAATTTCTTAGAGATATTTTCACAAAAAGATTTGTTTGAAACATTCTGTAATGACCATTCCTGATTTCTCACTACTTTTGCAGCTATAAATTCGCTTTTTCATTGCGCTCAATAACTGTTAAAAATAAGTATAACCTCGAAGTTAATAACAAGGAAACAGCTGCTTAAAATATCAGCTGTGTGTAAGCTATTTATCCAAATAAGTCAGCTGTATTATTTATGAATGGTTTTTATTTGCTTTTCATCTTGACTTTACTTTCATTTTACTTATTATTGAAGCGAAGCTTTTAGTGTTAGCTTTGGCGAAAGGAGTGAATAGAAAAAAGTGTCCAGAACGAAACAATGTAACGGAAATAAGTAACGAACGATGAAACGAATTTAGTCTATCTATTTCTCTCTTTTTTTCTTTCTTTTTTCCGATAACAGTACACACGTATTAAATGAAAACGTTGTGTGGCTTTGGTTTTGGTATTTTCCTTAATTAAAGAACACGTGCTCGTTTTAAACTTTTATAATACCTTCAAAACTATTTCAAATGTTTATAATAATTCTTATTAATATTGCTAGTTTTTACCAACATAACCTGAAATTTATTATAGTCTATCAACTGTTCAATGAAATAGGCTGATCGTTACGAATTAATATAAAACAGCTGATCTTTTACTACGAGTAATTATAGTAATTATTTACTGTAATAACAGTAAATAATATCTAAACTAGACTCACGTAATTATTTATTTATATAAACAGAACAAGACATTTGTATACATATCTTCAGACTAATTATGGTTCAGAAAACTAAATTAGTACTACATAATTCAAAACATCAATAAGTCACCTGTGTTTCGACGTGAAAGCTGCCGCATCTTTTAGGTAAGTGAGATAGAAAATCAACTGGAGCATGGAAAAACTTTTTCCCATTACTAACAGCTGATCTTATTTCGTTATTAATTGTAATTATAAAACAAATACTATTAGTTTTACAGTTGTCGTATTATACCAGTTAATATGTAATTAATATATAGTTTAATTACCAATTGAAAGTTTTTAATATACTAATTAAGTTGTTAAGCAAAGTCTCAAAAATAACGGAAAAGTTATTACAAGGAAAATCATGAGAAATATAAGAAGATGAATATAGTAAGTTTCTAGTGGTGCTAAGTTGAAAATGTTAGGCCTAGTCAAGTAACTGCTGAAGCAAGTTTCTTTTGTTTTCAGTACGATGAAAAGTTACTTTCAAACCCGTTACTAAAAGGCTTCCTCGAATTCCCATGGCGCGTAAAACAGGATCGCGTACCGGAAAAGTCTACTTCTAATACTAAGGATGAAATATATCGTTCATTAGATTTACTCTTAAGCCATAAATTTCAATTATTTTAAATTAGCTATACCGACTTGAATGTATGGTACAAACTTATGCAAAATCTGATGAGCCGGTTTTGAGATTTTATGTTGATTTTCTTCTTTTTCCTTTTTTTTCTTTAGCTACCAACCGAATATTTTGGATATATAGAAACACATAGGTTCAGTTTTAGTACTTATAGACTACATTAAATTTGAGCGAAATTATAACTCAATATTCACATCCGATTTTGAGATAGTATTTTGTAAATAATTGGGGTTTGGAATAGTAAGGTCTTGAAAACGAAAATTTAAATTTAAAAAATATTACCAAGATAGGAGCACATACCTCCATGTCAAATGTTAACGATTAGTTAGTTTAATCTTCGGTGATATGGACAGATACGTAGGTCTCCGTAGGTATACAGGCATATTTTTGGAAACAGGGGAATGAAAACAGAATTAGAGACTTACCTAAAAATTTACAGTTAGATTTTTTTCACAATAAGAATACTTTTAATGCATTCTATACGCCTAGTGAATAAACAAAATTAACAGTAACTTTATTACTATGTGAAAAAGGTACAATATGAAAAAAGTGAAAAAATTAATCACTCAAAAAATCTTGGAATTTGATCTTGATTTTTTTAAATTGCTTCTTTCTTATCAATCAGTCCCAAAAACTTTTTTTTACTAGGCTATCTGTCCACCTGTACAACACAGCTGAAGACAAATCGCTGCAAATTAAAAAAAATAAAATATCCCTTACGGCATTTTTTGATAATTTCAGATCCGAATTTTTGGGAAAGTAACTCATGAAATAGGCTAGTTTGTATAATGTTTATGCACTATTAATTTTATCAAAACTATGCATTTCATTTTTACAGAATATAATTTATCAGATTTGTCATAAATTAATCTGCTAAACTTTAGCAACTGACCGACAAGGAATAGCACTTCCCGTGGACACGCGCCTACTTCAGACCTGTTGCGTTACCTTATCTCATGATTCATTTACAATCATCAGTTTCCTGCCAACACCAATTTGTACCCATCTAAATGCTTTCAACAACATTCTAAATATAATACTTAATATTATAATTATAACTTGTTAGTGAATTTCCATTTGAAAATGAGCTATTGGAACAGTCATCATGGTAAGAGCCAGACCCGGGACCTTGAAATGTGGCCTGGGTGCTAATTTAAATTGCTAATAAATACGGATTTTAATACTGGTAAAGGATTAAAAAACCAGCCACTGAAACAAAAAACAGAAAAATGTCTTGAAGCTACAGAAATAGACTATTGGCGAAGACTATGTCCAAGCTGCAGGTCGGTCCAAACGGGAAAAGATAAGAAATGTAAAAATCCGTAAAATCATGGATTTGAATCATTCCATTTTAGACGGCATCAAGACAGAACGACTTCAATGGTTTGGTCATCTCCAAAGGATGAACAAAAATCAACTTTCTAAAAAAATTTTTAAATGGATACCACATGGTTGCAAAAAAAGAGGAAGGCCGAGACTTAGTTAGGGAGAGAGAATTGATAAAGAAGTGAGAGGGAATTGGGTCAAAATGTGTGAAAAGACAGGGGGAAATGGAAGTTAGTAATTGAAAGGTTTTAAGCCGGAAAGAAGAAGAATGGTGAAATCAAAATTTCAAAAATAGGTTAAAGTTAAAAAACAGCTTTTGGAAATGCTATTCTATCACCTTGGCGAGACAGTTGCGTGCAGCGATTATTTAACTAAAAATTATTATATATTTTTTTACATGTTGTTTAACTACACATGTACAAACACTGTAAGTTTCAATTAAATTAACAAAAGTAAATAATGGCGGCATGTTATTGGTTCGCTACCGGGATGGAAGACCTTTTCTAAAAATGAAGAGCATCGAGTAACCTAATAATAATCGCTATACGCAACTGTTTCACTGATGTGTGAATGCGAATTTTTAAGATATTTTCTTTTATTAACAATTATTTGAAAATCTGATTTAAAAGTCATAATCAGCATTAAAATCTGCATTAATTTAATTATCATTTTAAACTTTTAAACTTCATTCAAAATTTAAAAATATACCATGACAGCTGTGAAGTTTTTTTTATTTCAGTGCATTTTTAAAATTAAAATGCTAATTTATGCAGATTTTAACGCTGATTGCGGTTGAGAAATAAGACATGAACATAAACGTGATATAAAACTTGTAAAATTTGGAATAGCCGCCATTATTAAACTGCTTTGCGGTTTTTGCTGAGTACGAACTTGTCCAAGCTATTCCCACTATCGATTTGTGCCAAACTTGAATCAAGTCGACCTTACTGACCATTTTAAAATTTCAAATTACATTGAAAATACGAAAGCAGATCCTGACCGCCGTCAATTTCATTTCTTAACTTCAACGGATATTTAAAATATTAAATGTTAATTTAATTTATGTAAACTTTAAGACGTATTACGATTTTTAATCTTCATTTTAAAAATGTTGAAAAATACATAATTTAAGATTTTTAAAGATTTTGGGTTACTTGGTAAAGAACTTGTCCAAACTATTACCAAATATTGATTTTTGTGCCAAGTGTGAATCAAATCGGATCAAAATTGTGAACGTGACACACACACACACACACACACACACACACACACACACACACACACACACACACACACACACACACACACACACACACACACACGAACACATATCCTAACCTTTCCAATGGCTTAATTATTAATCTCTCCACTGGTTAATTATTTTTTGTTTCTATTTCCACTTTATCTTTTTTCTGTAGTTAATTTTAAAAGTGGATTTAAACCAATCTATAGAGGTTATTGTTCTTATTATCTAACAATGCATAGAAGATAAAACGTAAAACTTACTAATCAACTTTAATAGCGGCTACCCGCCAAATTATTACACTTTTTTTTACCATTGTGCGACTGTTTGCCTGCTGTATTTGATTGTATGCAAATCTTATGGTTCCGTTTTTGAGGTCAACTGGTCACGAAACTTTGTGAACTAATTTTCAGTTTAAAATTACACCTTTTGCAGAGAGTTTTACAATATTTGAAAGTTGGTCGAATATTTTATATACCTTTGGGTCTCAGGTATTTGAACAGTAGTGAACTTATACTTGAACAGATGATGAAACCGTCTGTTTAAAAATTCCATTTTAAGAGTTTTTTTTACCAAAAAGGATAGGAAACAACTTCTTTAAAAAAATTAAAAACGTTCAAAAAAAATATATATATTTTATCTTAAGGCGAAAAGCACATTGAAGCTATTATCGCCTCCCTAAATGTAAGTATGAGTGTAACGTGTTAAAGTCTTGAGTGTAGTGTTGTAAGTGTAAATATGTGTTAGACTCGGGTACCGCGAGGGAGTCTAAATCCTCTCAATAGGTGTAGCTAGTCTGCACCCCCTGGGGGGGACCCAAAATATAAACAAATGACACAAAAACGTAGCTTTAACTTTGATGCATTAAAAAAAAGAAATGTTTTTGATACTTAAACTACAAATACTTTTATACGAGTTTTTTTCGTATTTTTCTCGTAGTTTTCTTATTGCTCCTGAACAGACAGTTTGTAAACTTACAGACTTTTGAGAAAAGTTTAACAAAATCGTTAAAACCGATTTTCAGATAATCCGCTTTTTAGTAGTGGTTTGGCCATAAATGATTTTAAATAAAATTTTTGGAAAAAAATTATTTCGCGTTATGAACAAACTAATTTTGAATACCTAATTCAATTGAAATTTATAAATCTCATAGACTAACAGACATCCAAGTAAAGACCAACTTTTTTAGCCACAGAAGACCTGAAAGACGATTTTATATAGATTTCTTCACGATCACAATGTTGTTCGTATAATTGATACAGAAATAAATTGGTACTTAATTAAAATACGTCATTTTCCTTTCATATACGATATTATGAATTAATTTTTACAACTTACCTTCATATTTACAGACGTGTTAACTTATTAATTACATCACAAGTTGTCTAAGAACAAAATTTAACAAACAACACATAAAATATGTAATAACGGACAAAGCATAATCTAACGGTCACTTAATCCTTAGGGAGTTCTGGTTCACACGCGAGGAGAGTAACTAAGTCGGTAAAGTAACAAGCCACTAGCCAGGCACGTCGGGTAGCTTTGGTTGGATATTTCTAAACACACCTACGCTAGTATTAGCATCATAAGCCTTGCCAAAATACGTTATTGCCAAATCATATGTTTATACGAAACTGTTTTGCATTGTGCCAGACAGCCAAAACTATTGAACTTTAAATGCATTCGGTTATAATGAAAATCGGTTTTATTCTCCCACGCCTAGAGACAAAGCTGGATGTTGTTTGGCTCGCGTTACCTCGCTAGGCGACTAAATGACTCGCGGTTTCTAACCAACGTTTTGTTAACCCACTGGAAAATTGTGAACGCGCGCGCGTGTTAGTACTCTATTGTTCGCAATCAATGTTTGTCCAATTTGGTTCGACTTAAGTATTAGAACCTTCTACAAGTTTTTTTACCCAACAAAATCTATTCACCAGTTTTAAAATGACAGCCATTAAAAGTCATAAACAAGTAGGAGAAAGGGAAAACTTCAAAAATTGAAGTAATTATATTACTGATCCTATTGCGAAATTTAAATTATACACAAATAATATCAAACAAAATGGACACTTAAATATTCACCTACAAATATAAAATATTAATCTTGTATAACATATCTACTCAGCTGTTAATGCTCTAATAATTGTAATGGCTAGGCTGGGCTAGGCATGCAGTAAAACGGCATTCGTTAATAATTTAATTATTTATTAGTGAACTTATTTAGTCTAAATACAATGTGCAAAGATACGAGATATTTCGCTGTAAACACCCTAAACAATTTTGTACTACATTAACAGGATATATATATATATATATATATATATATATATATATATATATATATTAATGGAGGTAATTATAGTTTAAATCGTTACCACAAAATTTATTTAAATATATAATTTTTATTAAATTTAATTTACTTTAAATTTGTTTAGTCAGTATCGGTTTTTGAACTCACTTTCTTTAATTTCATAAGCAGAACTCGTAGCACTAAACCAGCAATGCATATAGAAAAAAGTCAGATCACTGATAGAAATAAATTTACTTCAAAAATACTTATAATTTTCGATTTGAGACATTGTTTTCAGTAGAACAACACCTTTAAAATACTAATGTACAACGTAACATATGCTGTCGTTAGATGTTTTTCTGAATTCTCGTAAATAGTCCTTTAAAAGTGTTCTAGAGGTCATGATGACCGTTCATTTTCTAATGAAAACTAGGTAACGTAATTTTACCATAGGATGATCACTCAACTTATTTTTCTACGAAAATTTGTTAAAAAATTTCAAATTTCCTAAAAATGCTAATAACAAACTTTTGCAATAAAAAGATTCTTAATTTCAACATTAATACAAATCCATTGTGAACATCTTACTTTATTTATTATTTTTTATTTAAAATTAAATAGATCCGATCGTCCCACTTGGCCTCACTCTGATACATTGACACCATTAACCTTGTGGCCGCACATCGGGAACTTAATAGCCCTCCTGAATTTTAACAGTAAAATTAAACATGACACAGTGGATTGTCCCGCAATCTTGCAAACAAACTGAATTAGCCAACTCGACTCTATAAAAATACAGTGTAAACAAATTAACATGCAAAGATGTGTAATATTGACATTATTCATTTACATGTTCAATATTATCAGAGATATGTTACTTTTGTTGTTAACATCACCATATCTCAATCAATACAAATCAATTGATGTGAATTTTCTATTAGCGGATAGTATTTGTACTGACTTTTAACCATAACATACACAACTTTCAATACTTTTGGAGGGGTTTCATATGCAAGCGAATTCACAGATTTACTGGTTAATGCATTAATCATCAATTTTATTTTTACTTTTTAATATACAGCGTGTCCCACGAAGAGGTTTACGCATTTGATCCTCCATTATTTCCTCAATCCTCCATTGATTATTTTGAAACTAAACATATTTTTTAAAGAAGATACAAGAAATAGTATGTGAGAATTGCATCTGGCTGGTGTTTGTAGAAACAAAATGATGGTCAAAATAAAGTTTGAAGGATTAACAGCTGTTCAACAATCTTATTTAATACTGCAGTACAGTGAAATTTTTAAGAGGGATAGAATTTATTTATTTTGTACTGATATCAAATATACAATATATTTATATATACTGGGATATATATATTATATATATATATATATATATATATATATATATATATATATCCACCCCTTAAATATAATCAATTATTTCGAATTTTGCAGCAGCAAACTTAAAGAAGGGACAAGAAAGTCGGGCCTGGAAATCAAGTGGGCGATGTTTTAAAAGATCGGTTAAAATTTTATGAATTTATTTTACTTAGATTAGTTTTTTTTGTAACTTCCCAATCGGATTTTTGGGGAATTTAACGACCCGAAACGTCTCGTTTGAATAGATTTACTTATGTAGGCTACTCCGTTTGAGCGAAATTTCTTTTAAAAAAATTGATTTTGAGAAAAATCTTTATTTAAAAAGTTTTTTCCAAAAAAAGATTTTAAAAACTGTATAAAACGATATCGTGATACTGATAAAATGACTTGTATTTACTTAAAATCGATCAGGCAGTTCAGTTTCCAGCGATGTGCTAGACATCACGGATAACCAAAATTTTTTAGACATATTAAACTCAAAAACACAGATTCATCAAAAACTTGAGATCGTTTTTTCATGGTAGGAATACTTTCTTTATTCCTCTTATATTGTGAAAGTAATATGCAATTAATATCCTAACCTAGACATCAATACATCACAAAAAATGTTTAACGTGTGGTAGCTTTACCTGAAAAGGATATTATCCCACAAAACGCGGTATCTGTAAACGATCTTCTTTATCTCAGTAAAATCAGTCGTCGAGATATTTCTCTTGCATATTTCGTTGCACTACTTTTATTTTTGAAGTCCTTTTAGTATAACAGGATTCATCTAATTGAATTTTGAAGAAAAAAATTTAAATTCTGTGAGTTTCATATCGACTTTTAGTGAGCCAGTTTCAACAGAATTTGAAGTTCTAACAGGAATGGGGTCAATGTCCTTCACAAAACCTTAAACAAAACTTGTACGATTTCACCCTCAAATAAGCAAACCTCATCCTGATGTGGATATTGTTCCGATAAGTATATCGGGGAAAGTAAAATTACTGGAGGCATGAATTGACGAGGATACGTGTAATATTTTTGGTGATTGGCAATTACTCAGGAATTTTCTACAAGCATGACAGTTTCAGATATACAATATGATATACAGCCAAGCATAACATATTACGTCTGAAATATGTTTGAACTTCCACGTAGACAAGGTTAGGTTAGGTTAGGTTATTTTTGATTTAGAAAAAGTATCCAGTACCATTCCTGGAATATTACCAATCGCCCCAATCACTAGTAAATCATGATTCAATTTTCAATTGGTAAAATTGTTGCAATTCGTTGTCTAACACGAAGCTTGTATTTATAGTTTTCCGCACTTTTTACAAACAAAAGTCTGATTTTCTCGAAAACGGCTTATTGATTTTGATCAAACTTTGCCCCAATTTTGTCAGTACGTACCAAAATGAAACTGTATACACTGAGAAGAAAATTTGATTTGAAATCTATCTATGAAAGCAGAAAAATCGTTTTCTCAATATCAGTTTGTAAGATATGGTTTTCTTTATACAGCATGATTATATAAGTTTAAAAATACGGGTTTTTTATGTTTATACAATACAAATAAAAAGATTCAAAACTCAGAGTCAAGGTAAAAAATTTTAAATAAGACAATTCACCGTTCAGGAAAAATTAAATTCGAAAACTAACTCTGACTGCAGTTTTGTCGCCATTTTTTACTGAATTTTTAGGGAAAAAGCAGTATGTCAGAAAGTTTGTGCATTTTTAATGCCAGAATTCTATGCATCTATTTCATTCGTCTAAGACGATAAAACAAAGACAGCAGTATCTAGTGGTCAGTATGTGTACTTTTATTGAAACAAGGATAGGATTTTGTTTGAAGCAGGCTTGAATAAGCGGATGGGTTACTATTTCACTGCGATATTTGTAGATCTATTGTGTTAGTTACAACTCCTTCAATCTGAGCATCTCTTCATAAAGTCTGAGATTTGGAGGGTATTCAAGGTGGATAGCTCCTCCACTTCTAATTGGTGACTTCCCAATTCGTCATTGAGGTGTTTGCAATAGATTGATCTGCTACACCTTTGTTAGTTTCAATTTTTTTCTTGATCCTTATTACGAAGGTCAGCTCCATTTGAGCAACCTTTTTGCTGTGCGGTCAGATCCCGCTAATTCGACTTTATATGCTTACTTATAAGAACACCCACAAGTAGCTAAGGAGATGCGGTCCGCCCACACATTGCCCTGCAAGGGTACACTGGGAGGTGCCAGGTCTACCAGGGCTCCGTTTCATACACCATTAAGCCGGTGTTATTCACTTTTTCAGTACGGGTCGCTTTACACTTTAGAGTTAGCCAAGTTATGTAAAGTATTAAATGTGTGTATGCGTGGTTTTTTTGAGTAGATGAGTAAGAATAGTATGAGCTAGTTCGATGGGATTGCTAAGCCCATCAGCTGTTCACAACTGCCTCCACCGGATTGAAGCAGACATGAAAACAGGAACAGGACGGTTCAGATACTGCTTTGCTGCTTTGACTCTCAACTAAACGGCACGTGATCAAAGCAGAAGGCTGTTCCGCGTCATTATTTTATTCCCATAAAATTTTTGTTTCAAACACAGCACAGAACATGCCAAATCAGAGGTAAACGTCTTCTTCATGCGTTGTTTTTGTGTGTGGATTTTGGAATAATTATCTTTAGCTTATTGGCGAATTACCAAACATCAACAACCATAGTAAATGGTATATAAACTTGGTTCGATTTGGATTTTTCTGATTTATAATAGAACAATATATTTTTATTACATTTCATGCACTAACTAAAGAGTGACTTATGCGAAATTTGATAAAATAATTTTAACAAATTTTTGCAGAAGTTATGAGTTCCTTTAAATTCGCATTTGATTTTGGGGGGGATAGGATACAGTGGATTTTATGTTTTAAGTAATCATGGAATACGTTTAAACAAAAACTGTTCAGTATTTTTACAGCCGATTTAGACAAAATCCTACAATAAGGGTTTTAACAAATACGAGGCTCGTATAACATATATTTTTACCAAAAATTTGTTTCTCTTTTTAAGATCAATAAAAAGCTATATTGAGATTTTAGTGTCATAATCAGCATTAAAACTTGCATAAAAAATTACAATGAGCACAGACAGAACGACGTCAGGTATATTTTCGTAATTTCAAAGGAATTTCTAAAATTAAAATGCAAATTATAAGATTGACTACGATATAGGATCACACACACACACACACACACACACACACACACACACACACACACACACACACACACACACACACACACACACACACACACACACACACACACACACACACACACACACACACACACACACACACACACACACACACACACACACACACACACACACACACACACACACACACACACACACACACACACACACACACAATTAGCTATTTGTGCGGCCATCATGGTAAGTCTCATACACGGGACGTTGAAATAAACACCGATCCTAATCTAGATTATTTTTAATAGGTCCATAAATTTGTTTTATGTGTGTGTGTGTGTGTGTGTGTGTGTGTGTGTGTGTATATCAGTTTCAAAATGGAGGCCATGTATTTCAAATATTCATAATTTTTTGTCTCAATTTTTGTGAAAATCTGTTTGCACTATCGAAATCAGTGATAACATCTGCATAATTGAGCGCTTAAAATTTTCAAAATCCATTAAAATTATGAAATCTAATTTGATGGCGGTCAAGGTTCATTTTCATATTTTCAGTATAACGTAACCGTTTATAATGCTAAAGTATGCAGATTTTAATGTTGATTATGTTGTTTAAATCAAAATATCAACAAAATGGTAAGATAAAAGGTATTTAAAAAAACTATTTTTGGGAATTTGCTTTCATCACGTTAGCAAAGCAACTTCTTTCCTCGATTGTTATTTATTTATAAAAGAAAGTTCTTATTTTTGAAAGCGTTAATGTTGATGTGGGTAGAACAGATTCGAATCAGGATCTTGATTATATTTTGACTCTGTATTAATTCTGAACACTTCTTATAATTCGATAAGAAGGAGTTATAATGCTGTCTCGTTGCTTGTAGAAGGAAGAGTGGAGTTGTAATAATACGTGGATTAATAACTGTATCTTTGGACAGCCTTAGAATTTAGTTTCTAATTGTCTCACTAGGAAAGGATATTAAACTTTACAAATGCGAATAACGATTGTTGGCGGACTTTCATAGGATTTTAAACAAAGCTGGGAGCGCTCATTTCCAGACACTCATTGTCTACTATTTCTGTGGCGCAACCTATATTTTCCGCACGAACGATTATTTTCAAGTTACGCTATAACATTAAGAAAGGAGCTATGTTGAGAGCCATGCGCTGAACTCTGCTCAGTAGTTCTTATTCGTGGAAACTATTACGTCTAAAAGCAGTTTTGGCCGGTATCACATAGTCGTGACGTCATTGCCTTCTTATGTATACTCAGTGTCACAATAAACTAAACACTGTTCAATATATCTTAGAGTTATGGCCTATTTGTATGTGTTTGGTATTTTTACTTTATACTTACTCACGGAATAGGCTTTCACGTTACCTAAGAACACGCTCGAGATGAACTTTGTGATTGTTCGATTAATTAATTGAAAGCTTCATACAAATCTACCAGTAAGTATTATAAGTTTTGTGGAACATTTCTTTTTTTATTTATAGCGCTTCTTCTTGGGAGGGCCTATTGAACTAGGTCAAATAAAAATGTTTAAAAGTGAAGGTTGGCAACATGACGCATCATTTTTAAACTCGTAAAGAGTAGATAAAATAGTGAAAACTAAATTAAATCCGATATCTAAAACCAAATTGACAGCAGACTGCTTCTGAATGAAGTGATAAATGTTAGAAAATGTGCGCATATTTTAAATAGCTTTATAGAAACTACTTTTCAAATGTGAGGCCTCCGAAGTACATGGTCCGATAGTTCAAGGTCAGGGGAATAGGGAGGTGTTCCAGAGTGGTAAGATTGTGCTCGACAAGGTATTGTTACACCATCAGCGATCGATGTGACAGAGGATTGTCATGCAACAAAAACCAATCGGTCCCTGCCCATTTTTCGTCATTTTCATCTAACTGCATATCATAGTTCTGTGGAGGAGACTGTTTCAGGATCTCCTCGTACAGTTCTTTGTTAACTGTTTTTAGTAGTGAATCAAGTCTGGTAAAGAAAAAGAAACACCTCTAACATCACTTCTGTCCAAGCGAAATTTTTCCTTTCTAGGTGATATTTTTATTTCCATTCAGCAGGCTAATGTTTTGTCTGGAGGTCGTAAAAAAAGCACTATGTTTTTTTTCAACGGTTTTTTACCTGTTTCATCGACTGAAAATGACATTGAAGAGACATTGTTTTGCTAATTCGTAAGAGATGATGGATTTTTTAAAATTATTTTAAGGCGAAAAGCACATTCAGGCTATTTCCGCCTCCCTAAATGTAAATGTGAGTGTAAAGGGTTAAAGTCATAAGTGTAGTGTTGTAAGTGTAAGTGTGTGTTAGACTCGGGTACCGCGAGGGACGTCTAAATCCTCTCAATAGGTGGAGCTAGTCTAAAGAGGTAATGGAAAATGAGACAAAGAGGCAAAACGAAATTTCAAAAAAGTGGCTTTCAGGACTGTTTCCAACAATTGTATGAACGGTAGAAGAAGTGTGTACATACATGAAGTAGGAGAGTATTTTGAAGAAAAATAATGTTAAAATATTACATGTACTGCCAATAAAGTTTCATTGATCAATTCCGGGAACTATTTGACCCTACTGCGTATAACCAAAACAAAATTATTAATTTTTGTAGTATCAATTATAAAAATTGTGATGGTTTTCAGGTACTATAAAACAGTAGTTTTTTGTTTTAAAAAAACACTAGAAGTTTATGTGTTAAAGTGTTTCTTTAAAATAATTTGATCATGGAAACGTTTGTGCTATGTTTATCTACAGTGTTAAACATTACTATTATATTTTTGTACACATATTGTGTAAACACAGATCAACGTTTCTTTCGGAAAATATTTTCAAACAGTATGATTCCTAATGAAAGCTTCTTTAGGCATACTTTTCCACTTTTTACGATTTCGCTTCTCGCTCTCTGTTGTGACGACTCTCTTGCACTTTGATTTTGATAATTACATTTTGATAATGTAAATATAATTATGTATATGAATAAGATCAATAATAAGTTATAGCATAAATTATAATTAACACCATTAGACTATATAATCAGCCCATCTTGGACAAATTGTTACGGAAATACAGTTAAATAAAGCCATGGGCTTACTTTGTACAAGATTATTCTTTAATATTCTATATATACGTTTAATATTTTCTTCATCATCTCGTCCTTTATTCCGTATCGGACGTTGGCCATCATATTGGCAATCATGGTTTATTTATGCTGTCCTAATTAGAGAGGCTGTTGTCATTTTGAACCACTGACTATGTTTTTAAGCCAGGATTTTCTTCGCCTTCTGTAACCATGCAGCAGATATTTTGTGCCACAAAAACTAGTTTTTTTACGTTGAAGATAGGCGTTTGGCCGAACCTACATAAAATGACGGTACATCCGAGTTGACATATGTAACATCAACTATCTTTATAATCAAGTTCTACTGCATTATCATTCAAAATATTAATGGTTACATTACACAAAATAATTCAGTAATCTGCAGTTTGTTTAGGATCAAAACTTAACAAATGAATGAAGAAATATTCCGTATGGACTTAAACCAATCATTGGATCTACTGATTCTAAGATAATATATCGCATGACTCGCCTTCTAAATAAATACCTTTTTAGCTATTCTTCATAAATAAACACCCCAAAATAGAGGTCAGAAACATAATTACAACAAATTTTAATAAAAAAGCTAATAAAAATATCAAAAGTTAGATGTTTTCTTCCAATTATAAAATCAAATAAAACATTACGATAAACGCTGGACTCAAATTACGAACATGTTGTTTGTTATTTTTATACAAAAATGACCTAAGATGGATACGGTGTAACTGAGAAATCTAGGATCACAATTCCTGGACGTTGAAAAAATATTGGCGCCCGTCCGACGGCTGCACCTCCTTGTGTTTCTAAAGAGTTTTTCCTAGAAAGTAACAAAGCCCTCTTTGTATAACGTGACTCGTCAGTTGTGGATGGAACCAAATTATCTCTTCTTTGTTATCAAATATAAGTGCAAAAATATTAGTAGATTCTCACATTCAACTACGCCATCAAAAATCCTGTTCTCTTAAACTAACTTTAAAAACAGAAACGAAAATTCTATCTATTTTTTTCAAAACCAACTCATTAGATTTTACTGAAAATATAGTTAAATATTCATCACTGAAGTTCAGTATACAAAAATGGCTATAAAGGTTTTTACAGGTCAAGATAAGAAAAACTCTGGTCAGGTTTATCAGATTTTATATGAAGGTTCATAACTTAAATAATCAAAGCAGATGTTTAAAAATGCGTGAGTAAATCTAAACGAGAAACTAAAGTTCGGTCTGGGTTTGTTTCGTTCTTGTGGATTTACATGTTTTTTTATTTCAAATTTAATACATTGATTTGAGTTATGAATCTTCACATATGACTAAAATCTGGCCAACCGATTTTCATCAGTTAACTCGTGAAACTGGTTTTGGAAAATCATGGTAAAATATCATAAAACTTATGAAAAACGATTTATTGATTTTTAAAAGATTTTTTAGTCAAATATATTTTGAAAATTTATTAAAATGGTCGAACTAAACGTAATTCCAAATATCTTCAAATTTAATTTAGTCTCAAGTTATGTGCTCGCAACCAAACACACACACACACACACACACACACACACACACACACACACACACACACACACACACACACACACACACACACACACACACACACACACACACACACACACACACACACACACACACACACACACACACACACACACACACACACACACACACACACACACACACACACACACACACACACACACACACATTCAATTGAACTGATCACTTGAACCAAAATGTTTCAATCCATGAGCCTGAAAACGTTTAGCTTAATCCAACAAAATTTTGAGATTAATTTTTCACAATTGCAACAAGTGTTACATACGTACTTCTTACGGTACAATATGAAATGAACACAATTTGACTGTCATTACTGTGTTTTTTTTTATATATAACTTTTATGCTAACATTTCTCTTTAAATTCATTTAATTTGTCTTACATTCGTACTGTATAAAATCAATAACAATAATGTGACTGAAAACCACAAATCACAGAACCATTAGTAAAAAAAAACATGAATAAGCAGCCTGCAGCAAGATTGTTTCCCACGTTGTACAATCGTGCTTTTATTTACCTAGTAGGTCTAGAGAACTTACCAACGAGAAAGAACACCCGTGACTACAATTATAATTTAACAGTTTTGACATGAAGAACTGTTACATTTTCAATTTTTGGCATTTTTATCTATATTATAAAATACTTTGAAATCTATACAGTTAGAAATATATTGGTAATAGATTCTTATTCTTTAATGTTTTCCAGTTAATAATTTAAAAAAATGTAAGAACAAAAGAACTTTAGTTTTTCAAAATCACTTAAAAACTGTTAATAATCTCTAATTTATTTAAACTATAAAACTTTTTTATTTTATTTTATTTAGCATTCAGAATAAAGAAATAATTTTCCAAATTGTTAGTTTTTTTTCACTATATTCTTTTTAGTAAGTAGCCATAATAAACAGTCTCTCCAAAAAGTGACATACCCAACTTCGGTTAGACTTCGTTAGTCTACTGTCTGTTGAGAGGATAAAATTATCATACATGCTTTCAAATTAGTTTTTTAACAACACCTGGTTATGCTAATCGCGTATATCTTTATTTACGTTTCAACTCTAGTTTTATAAAAATATTATTTAGTCATAATCAATAAAAAAAATTTAACGTATAGCTCACAGAAAAAGTAAGAATTTAAATACATTAAGATGTTTATTTAAGTGTTTTACTTCCTCACTGAAAAATCTCGATGATAGTAAACGTTTTCAGATTCCCAGTGTTCAAACAAATCAAGTTTTACTGATGTGCAGACGCTCGTTTGTGCACATAACCAGACTAATTATTTAGACTAATGATGATAACTAGACCGATTTACAGCCGAAAAGAGCCTCAGACGCCAGATTTTCAAAAGCTTATAATCTGTGCTTTGGTCATGGAAGTCTCATTTATGAGTATATGTATTTATGTATGGAAACTTTTTTCTTTATTTGTATGAATATATATAAATGTTATGAGAGTCACAGAACCCTTATAGTTATAATATAAATTTCAAAAATTGAATTATTAGGCAAGTCAAAATCTTTATTTATAATACCAGACACATTAATTTGTTCTTCGTGAATTTACTTTAAGATAACTTTTAAAAAAACAATGATAATGGCAACAAGTTTAAACAGGATAAATGTCTCACATCAATATCAGGAAGTCGACTGACTTTCAAACCAATAGTTGTAAGAAAGAAAAATGATTGTATTTTATTGATAATCATAGTAAATGTTATTAAATAAATCGGCGCAGCTTTGTACTTACGGTGCTAGGCTGTCCCACTGTGGTAATATATTGAGCAATGTTGCCAAGTCCATCGTTAACAATACAGTGGGTGCGAAAGGAAGGGTAACATGCACCAATTGGTAACGCCGCTGCAACGAATTGCTATATGAAATACACTGCGTAATCTGTTCTAAATCTGAACTATAAATCCAGTTAAAAATTCTCCAATATTGGTGAGCCTTTTGTATAGGCCTTTTCTTTTCTATAGTCCTGTTATCTGCATACTGAATTAAACCACTACATCCAACGTTAAACTGAAATTAATTTATATAAAGAACAATACACGACACAAAATGGATCCTTGTGGAACATAATAATTTAGGCCAATTGAATCCGATTAAACATTTTTAACTCCAATCAAATGTTTCATCTATATTGATGCTTAACAATAAAGAAATAGTCTCTTATTCCACACATAAGTTTCCTTCATGGATAATGGATTTACGAGAAAGTTAATGCAACTTGAGTTCAATGCAGTTCCAAATGAATTTATTTAATTTGGTAGTAATTAACAGATGGCAAGCGTATTTAATATTTTCAAAAGCTTTAATATAAAGTATAAAATGTTTATTCATGTTTTCGGACAGTTCTTTATTTTAGGGGCTAGCCTATTGTCCCCTTGTTTCAGCAGCTGTTTGTATCCAAAGTAGGAGTACTTGCCTTGATACTCGGAAAGGCCGGTGTAATAGTATGCCGGACGACAATATCCGTTAACTGCAAACATTCATTAAAACATATTTAATTATTGATAGCGACTATACAACAGACGATTAAATTTCAGCTTCCTTGAAAATTGTATTTAATTAAAATAAGCTGCATAAATTAAATATTAAATAGTCAATTTTCTTTGAAAGTGCGAAAGTGTGTCAGATGATGGTCAGGGTTCGTTTTCGCATTTTCAATGTAGGCCTAATTTTAAAAGTTAAATTTTCCAGTTTCTGTAACTTTGACTCAAACTTGGCACCGAAATCGATTTTGATAATATCTTTGACAAGTTGGGTTTTTAACAAAATCTGTTCAACCGTTTCGAAATGGTTGCTATTTCGAAAGCCTTTATAAATTAATCACTTTTTTGGAAAAATATAATTAACCATAATGCTTATTACGATTATAACAAATAAGATAAAAAGATTGTGAGCATGTAAGTTGCTAACCTCTTCTCGCTGTTAAAGGAGGCGCCAAGACTTTCTGACATCGGTCTGAGTACAGTTTTATAGCTTCTGAAATTAAAGTATCTTCGCTTGGGCCTTTTATTGAAAATAAATCCTTTTCTGAAAAATAATAATAACATAAAGATTTGGTAGAGGTAAATTATAATTTACAGCAAGCAGCCAAACGTTATAATAATAATTAATAATAACATCACATAAACCATTTTGTATTTCACATAATATATGTGTATATATATAGTGCAACCTCTATTCTTCGGACACCCGATTTTTGTCCAATAATTAGAGAAGTCCGTCTAAAGACGTTTTGAGACAAAATTTATTTTAAAAAATCATCGCAGGGGTTATCACAAAACTATAATTTTATGTTTAAATATATAAATCGTGTGTAGCACTGAATAGTCACTATAAAGTATTCTGTAGAAATATAGTGCAGTATTTATTTTACCGTAAATAGCCTAAATCTACTGTACTGTAAGGTTTATATAAAAATTCGTTTAAGATTATTTTTTTAATTAATAATATACTATTGGAAGTATTTTGGCTGCAAAACAATACTACTACTGTATCAAAATTAAAAAATTAACAACCATTAAGTTCGTACATAGAAAACAAACCACAGAACACTCGACTTCACTAACTTCATTAAAATTTTCGAAATTACAATATTCTGTAAGTTTTAGCGCAAAAATACGTTGTAAAATGTTCATTGGATTGGGAATTGTGTTGTGTTTATTTTCTTAGGGTTTCTTTTACACAAAGTGAAAGAAAAAGTAAAAGTGTGACCAAAAGTCATTAGTATTGGTTAGAAGCGGTAATAAAATGTGTCCACACTTAGTTGTGATATGTGGCAATCAACTCCATGTATATATTTTACAAATCTGCACAGCATTGTGTTTCTACTGTGTTACACAAATAAAGCCACCTTACATATTTTATTTTCAAACAATTTGGCTTGTCTCTACAAAAACCTTAAACTGCCCTCAAGTCACGTACAGGATAGTTTTAAAGGACAATATTCTATGCTATAGTATATTGTCAACAAACACATATTTTAGCTTCTATAAATACGTGAAATTACTATATAGATATTTATAACAATGTGTCTGCTCAGTAGAGACAAGCAAAACCAAAATTTGACAATTTATACTGTGCTTTTCTTGACAAAAATGTCCGTTAAAGAAGATAAATACCTACTAAAGTAAATAGAATTAGTTTCCGTCCCAAAAAATGTCCGCTTACTAGATATGTCCGTGTATCTAGTATATCTGTGTGTGTGTGTGTGTGTGTGTGTGTGTGTGTGTGTGTGTGTGTGTGTGTGTGTGTAAAACGGATATATAATACCCTTACGGAACCTAAAATGAAATAGTTACTGCACGTACTGTGGCGCCATGTTTCTTGTCCTCTTAAATTTATAGACCTATCAACCGTTTAATTATATTTCTATTACATTTAAACTGAATTAATATTCAACAAGTGTAAAACACTTAAAATCTACTACATTATTGTACGTACTAGTATTTAGATGCTTACAATGACTTACATTTATCAAAAATAAACTACTAATAAAAATGGATCAGCTGATTTCCGTATCATTTGCAGTGTCGCGCCACTCAGTACAGTACACATCGCTTGTACTACTTGAGCTCCTTTTGAAATGTATTTAGTGAACAAACATAAAAATTACTGAAAACTACTTAATTTCACCCACACTATAAAATGTCGAACGGCATATACAGTATATAAAACTTTCCAATGTTGCTGGTGAATTTTACGAGGCAAGTTTTTAATAAGGTCCAAAAATATGTAAAATATCGAAGATTCCTGAAAATCGTTTTTTCTAAACTATATTTACGATTTTTTTAGGATTTTTCTGACCTAACATATCGAAACTAAAGAATTTTAGAGAATATATCATAAATTTGAAAGTAATAATTTTATTATTAGATTTTTTAAAGATATTTTCAATTCAAATACTCGTAATATTAGTTGTGATCAGGGTCTGAGAGTTCGGAGGTCCATGTGGCTCAGGCATCCGATCAGTATTCTGCGTCTCTGAAATGCGCACCTTAAGGTTGTTAGTTCGTGACGCAGTTACTGCCGTTATGCCAAAAACTGTTTTATTCAGAAAGAGAATATCGATAAAAATTATGCTTCAACTTTGAACTGAACTTGAAGAAGAATATTACTAAATTCGTACTTCCTTTACAGAAAACTTCTTGGTATGAGGTCATCATTCTCTGAGAGTAAAGTTTTTGTATGATCTTCAGTTGTTCTTCCCGTGGAATCTTCTGAAATACAAACATCTTCAGAACTAACATGACATAGTAGTAATTTAATAATAATAAATAATTGCTGTAAATATATTGTGTGTGTGTGTGTGTGTGTCAAAGGCCAGTTTGCAAACTGTCTGACAGATAATAAAAATTGTTTAAATTACTAATCAAATGAAAGTAAAAATAGGCTAAAGATCAATGCAGATGTGCTTATTTTTGTAAATACAAGATAAACACAGGCACAATCCTTCAAGGATCATAATTAATTATATTTAGAGATAAAAGAAGGCTTCAATTAAGGAATGGATACGTAAAGTTAGTTAGTTTTTTAGTAGATTTTGTAAAAGTGTTTAAGAGTGGCAGTTCTTTTAAAATTAGGCTAGTGAAATATTTGTAACAGTTTGGGTATTTTGGTTCTTACTGTGGTTTCTTATAGTTTGGAATTGTCTGAAAAGTCTGTTAATAGAAAATGATAAATATTTGAAATTGTGAAAAAAGATCCTATCTTTATAAGAATTCATGTGATAATATAACAATGTTTGTACTATTTTGTTTTCAGTTAAAATTGATTACATTGCTTCCTTTAAACTGGTGCTTATGAGTGTAAATATTGCTAATAATAAGGCATTAATTAATAAGACAAAGACCTGTTGGTTTTTGTTTCTAATGACAGATATATCACGTATTAGTCACTGACTGAAACTAATTAAATGTGTCATACAAATTTTAATCGAAATCATTTCAAATTTTACTTCAGTTGAAAACTTTATGTGACTTTTTGAAACAGGAATATTTTGCGGAATTATAAATGTCCAGTGTGTAATTTTGTATTTTATATTGTTTTATCGTTATCTAGAGAACTTTATGACATTAGCATAAATAGTGTAGTGTGTAATTTGAAGTTATAGCATCGTTATGAAATGTGGAAACAATTGGTATCACATGTACCAGCCTTATAAGTAAAACAGATATTCAGATTATTCACCTTTTCAAATGACACACCCCGGGTGAATAAGAGTTATTTTATAAAAATGTAAATAAATTAAGAGCAAAACAAATTTTGGAAATTTTATGAAATTAGTTAAGCAATCAATGTATTTATGTTTCTCATTATTAAGAAAATTAAATAGATCAAAGTTGTGTAATAGCATGACTCTTGTTTCTCTTCGACTCAGGAGGAACGCGTGATGTTGGCTAAGTCCGAGTAGACGCTGTGTGTGTGTGTGTGTTTGTTTGTTTGTTTGTTTGTGTTTGTGTTTTAGCAAGTTCACGTTAACAATTTTGATCTGATTTGATTCATACTTGGCACGAAAATCAATTATGGCAACAAAATGTTTTTTTTCATAATTTTGAAATCTAAACTCAACATATCCCCTTTTCCTCAGCACAATGTTAAGAGCTTGATCTGATAATTTATAGCAAACCTATCTGTACTGCGCAAACAATTACTCTGCAAATTTAACATCAGTAGCAGCCTAACTCTACTGTATTTGAGAAGGAACTGTTACACTCATAGCTAAAATGAAAACAAACGAGTTGTAATGAATTATTTACAGTAAGTTTCACCCACTTTTATATCATCAGAATTTATGAATATCAGTTGGTCCTCTTCTAACATTGTTGTCGCTTCAACACTCGTGTGACTGAAACATTAAAAGTACTTTTTAAACCAATAACATTACGAATGTAAGTTACTATCATTGTAATATCAGGTGTTTATTAAGAGAATAATCGAAAACAGCTGATTGTAGACAACAATGAATTACATCTTCCTTTCGTTAACTTCGAGGTTATATTTATTAACATCGTTTTAGGATTGCATAGCAGAGCAAAACGGACAAAATATTGGAGTCAAGATTTAGCCCAGTTACCGGGGTTGGCCTACGATGCTGAAGAGATTTTTCATTAAAACAAAATTATCTTAATTGAACTAATTATGCTTGTCAGTGACTAACGGTTATAACAAAAAATTTCACCAAAATAGTTCATTATCCAAAATATTGTTAAACCGGGTTAAAACACTATATTTGTTTCTTCTTCTAGCCCTTAAACAATATGCCGTGCCGAGAAAATGTCGATCTTCCTATAAATGTTACCTTTACCAGATTATCTTTGTTGTTGATAGAAATTTGTACTTCATAATATTCTGATTTAGTTTAAATATGTAATGCCTGTTGGCTCGTTATAATACAGTAGGTGATTTGGTTTAAATTATCACAAAATGAAATTTGTATATCAATTATTACTTACTTTGAATTATAGACAAAATAAAAATTCATTTTTTTTAAAATACTCAAACGTTACGCAATAAGGAATTCCGTGTTAAGTATTATTTTAATTTAAAGCCTAAATAAAAAATTGAATAAATGTTTCAAAATATAAAACAAAATTTTTCGCATTCAATCATTTTCAAAGAAAATCAGGTTCGGAAACTACAGACAAAATTGAAGTAATTCAACTTAATTTTTCAAAATCATTTCTTTAGATTTAGCTCAAATTCCAGTTTTAATATGGAAAATCCTAAACTCAAGTCGATGTAATAAATTGGAGTATAAAGAATTTTAAAATGTTTAAGTAACGATAAAAATATAACAAATCCAACAGCTTTCAATTTTTATTTTTATTTACTCGTAAACTGTATTTATTATTTCATTTCAAATGTCATATGACTTCGTTTATGACCTATATTTAAAAAAACTCTAATTTTGAAACATTTTTGTCGTATTTTACTTTTTTCATTAGCTCATGAACCCGCTCTTTGGAAATATAGTGTGCCCCACATTTTTTTTCATTTGTTAAAGCCACTTTTTTGGACCTAAAAACGGACATTAAAAAATTCGCGATCACCGAAGTTAATTTATATTTCGTATTACATTTAAAAATTATTTAATTTTGATATGTTTGACAGAATAAACAACATACTTTATTTCTAAAAATAAATTGAAGTGGTTTATAGTTCTTAGGAAGATCAATGAATTAATTGCATTACGACTTAAAACAAATGTAATCCCGACTAAATATGTATTGTTTAGTTAATTATAGTTAAACCGTTTCCAACAGGTGACACGAAGTTTGTCTGAACTGGATTATTAATGTGACGTTCCTTGAAACCACTGCCATTTGGATCATGCAATGTTTAGACTATTACTGAAGCCTATTCAGGTGTTGTGATTCAGCTCAGATTAACGTGAAACTGCCTGGACTCAATTCTTGCTAAGTGCGGTCACATTTAAAATAATAATACAAAGAACCTATACAGTAGAAGTAAAACAAGTTATTGAAGTGTTCGCAGGTGGCATTATAATAGCTGTAAAAATAACTAATTTAATTTAAAAAATTTTTCAAGAGAATCTTTTATTGTATATCTAAACCAATTTATGATCAAATAGTTTTCATAGCAATAAATCATATTTATCAAATTATGTTTAGTGTGCTTAAGAAAGTACTGCAAACTACAATAAGAGGATAAAACAAATAGAAATTCTTTTTAATGTTATAATTTCAGTGTTTGGGGCAAAACTGGATGTTGTTTTATACTTGCGAAAATTTTAAATTCATTATTTACTAGAGAAAATATTAAATTTTTTATACTAACAAGATTGAACTAAAGAACCATAATTACAATATAAAACCTGTAAATATCGAAATAAATTGTGCAAAAATACTACAAAACTTTTTCACATTCAACTAATTTCTCGACATGTGCTTATCGGAAGTTACTTATATCAACAAATTTTGTATTATCTCTAAATCGATTCATTATATTTTGTTTTCAAATTTTGAACATTTATAAAATCTATAATTCGTCAGTTTGCCAAATTTGACCACAAAAATCAAACTGAAAACCCCTACAATAAGTATTTTTTTTTAATTTCTCATACTTATGTATTTTATTTTTAAAATTTCATACAATGTTGACTTTTCAGTTTTTACATTAGGCCTTCCGAGCCGGATTATCGAATTCAGTTTGAATATCTTAAATCTACATCCAAGCAAATTTTTTTTTTTTTTTTTTTTTTTTTTTTTTTATATAACAATTACAACTAAGAATTTACACTTAACAAGTAATTTACATTTGATATTACGATGTCACTTTGTTTGGATCACCATTCAGTAATGGAGTCCCATAAATTTTAAACACAATGTTCATGTGTTACTCTTGTTTTATTTATTATCGTCCACTAATATCCAAGGGCTTTGTTCTATTAAGACGGCGAACATCATCTGTGTTATTCAACAAGCACAACACTTCAGGATTGACATGTTTTTGTAGTCTGTTTTATGCATGATTGCGTATTTCATTATTTCTTCTGAAACCGTATTCATCCTGAGGTCACGATGCAGGTCATCATTACGCACGAACCATGGTGCATTAACAAGCATTTGTTTTCTTCGTGCACCCCACAGCTGTATTCCATAAGTCCAAACAGGTTTGAGTAATTGCTTATAAATTAAAAGTTTATTGTGTAGGTCTAGTGTAGATCTCCTACCAAGCAGCCAATTCATTTTCTTGAATTTAATATTTAGTCCCCTTATTTTCTTCTTGACATGCTCTTTCCATTGAAGTTTTGCGTCAAGCGTCATCCCAAGGTATTTTGCTGTATTAACAGGAGCTAATGAGTGACCATTTAGTTCAATATTGGTTGGGTTTATCTTTCTATTGGTAAAGTTTATGTAGTTTGATTTAGATTCATTTAATTTTAATCTCCATTTCCTTATCCAGATACTGACTTTATCAATAGATTTTTGAATTTTCAGTTTTGCTTCCTCTACATTATCCCCAACGGCCAAAATTGCAGTATCATCTGCAAAAGTAGCAATTACTGTATCGGAATCTTGAGGTATGTCTCTTGTATATAACAGAAACAAAATAGGTCCTAATACGCTTCCTTGAGGAACTCCTGCAGCTATATCCTTTATTCTAGAATATTCACCATCACATTTGACCCTAAAGCATCTTTCTGACATGTATGACTTCAGTAATTCATAAAATTGGTTTGGAAGATCTCTTTGTAACTTATATAATAAGCCTTCATGCCAGACTTTGTCAAAAGCCTGTGCCATATCCAGAAACAGTGATGAGCAGATTTTACGCTCTTCAAGTACTCTTTCAACAACATTGGTAATCCGATGTATTTGGTCAATCGTCGAATGTTGACTTCTAAACCCAAACTGATGATGTGGGATTAGGTTCCTCTCTTCAATAATAGGTTTGAGGCGTTTTACCAAGAGTTTTTCAAAGACTTTTGAGATAATTGGCAAAAGAGAGATGGGACGGTAAGATGCTTTCTCCTGTGATCTTTTCCTGGCTTAGGTATCATTATAACCTCTGCTATTTTCCACTGTCTTGGGACATATCTTAGCCTAAAAGAGGCGTTTATCAAATGTAATAATTTTCGAACAGCCTTTTCTGGTAATTCCTTAACAATTTTTCCAGTTATTAATTCATAACCAGGAGCTTTATTAGCTTTTAAACCTGTTATTACCTTTACAAGCTCGTTGTATGTTACTTTACCAATATCCACTAGGTCGTTCTTTTCTATTGGTATTAATGTTTCACCTGCTGCTTGCGCCTCAAATGGTTTGAATGTGTTCTCTAGGTGAGCAGCAAACAAATCAGCTTTTTCCTTATTACTTCTTGCCCAAGTATTGTCAACCTTCCTAATTGGTGGAATATGGTTTCTAGGTCTCTTGATGCTTTTAGTGGCTTGCCATATTTTGTAGTCACTATCCTTATCTGACGATAGCCCTTCAAGATATCTAGAAATGGATTCGCTTTTAATTTGTTTCAATAATCTCTTAAGTTTATTGTTCAGTTCATTTAACTCAGATTTATATATCCAAGCAAATGATCAGATTTTTAGAGAATTAAATTTTTCTTTAATTTTTGTTTTTTAATTTTAAAAAAATATTTAAAAGTGATTTTTTTAATACAGTATAGTATTTACGTATGGAAAAACCACACCTGAAACCACAAGTCCCATCGAAAACGGCCATGAAGCATTGAAAACGGTAACTCAATGGCTTTTGAACTAACATTCTAGAGAAATATTTAAATGTAATGAAAGTGTGTGTAATTTTAGCACCGTATATGCAGCCCTTATGTTGTTTTCAAATTTGTTTCTTAGTTTAACAACATTTTTTAATTGTGTAAAGAAACGGCAGGAAAATTATACAAGCACATAATTAGTATATCTTTTAAAAAAACTTATATATTCAACTAATTTAATTATTAAGTCTTCTCAAATATAGCCTACATTTTACAAATTCAGCATATAGATTAATCTAGCTAATAATACGTACGGAACAATTCGTTTGACATTTTTGTGCCAAATAAAATCTTTTTGGTATACTGTAGGGAACGTATCTTGTTCTTTTTCTTCGTAGTCCATGACGTAGCTCTGAAATAAAATTTAAAAATTATTAAAAGAAATGTATAATATGAAAACAAGAATTTATATGTGTAACACGAAAATTATTTGTTTCACTTTACAGACTCTAATCGACAATGTATTTGTAACTACAGAAACGAAATAGACAATAGTTATTCCTTAAAATTAAAATTAACTTTGAAAAAATATTATATAAACTTCCTCCATTTTAATTATTTCCCCAAACAATTATGTTCGGAAACTATTGACAATAAAATAATAAATCGTCTCAATTTCTCAAAATTTGTTATTTAGGTTTCGCTCGGTCATTAAACATATAGGCTATAGAAATTCGTACAATATTTGTCAGAGCACAAAATTTTAATGGCAGGACGTTTGTCCTTACTTCTGAAAATTTTTAATACTTTATATTTTGGTTTTTACATTAATTTGTAGTTAAAAAGGATTTAAAATTAACACCAAAATTGATTTTTACTCAATTGGGTTTTTAATGATTATGATCAGACACATACGTACTGACATTACACAGACGTGAAGACATGGTGTCGAAATTCTTTTGTTTGATCTCAGGAAGCCTAAAAACAAATAGACTGCAAGCATCAAAATATCAATATTGGTTTTTTCACCTTTAAAAAACTTCTGACATACTTCGTAAAAGAAAGTAAAAATGTTTACTCATTGTTAAAAATTTATTTATACTTTTGGAGGTTTAAAGTCTTTATGTCCTGCTTGTTTCTAGTAATGAAGACAAGAAACCAAAGACACGCACAAAATATGGCAACCGTCTAATAACTAACTGCTGTCATACTTTACCCCTCTCTCGACGATAATAGACAACAAATACATAATAAAAACCAAAATTAAATGGATATTTTTACAAAAACATGTAGTTGGGATGCTCACGTCAAATAGGTAATTGCAACACGCTGTTCGCTGCCGTTATTGAAGTGAATTACCAACAAGAAATTACATTTATTTTAACTTTTTTAAATATAATTTCACTGTGAACTCGTATAAATAGTAAACGATATATTTTATACTTTTAAAAGTAGGAAAACAAACTATGGCCACCATTACTTTAATTTTTTGTATTCAAAATTAATTTTAAAATCTAAAATGCTAATTAATATAGATTTTTCTCTGACCACGACAATGAAATTGGACCTTAAAAAAAGGGTGCAAAATAAAAGAATCGTAAATTTTTTAAGATTGTAAATGACCGCCATTTTGAAAATATTGAAGTGATTTTTCTGAGTAACGCTTGTGTTAACGAAACAGTTGTATTAACCAAAGCGAGTTTTAAAATAAAAATTACAAATGTTTAGAGAACTGTTAGATGGGGGTATTTGTTTAGGTTATTTTCTTTTGTCAATTTAGCTTGTAGATAAAATACAAAAATTCACAATTAAATAAAACACAAGCGATACAAGTTCCAGAACACTTAAATCTAATTAAAGAATAACCTTAAATCTAATGAAAGGTTAATGAAATTATCAACGGTGGACATGAAGTTTACTTAGTTTTAGTTATTGAATAAAAGTACTCGTAATTTAAATATTTAATATCTTTGAAATGTGTGAACAAAAATGAAAAAAATTGTTCCTTTTGCACAAATTAAGCAATAATAAATTGTTTCTCTGATGTTTATGGCTATTGGCAAATACTTAACTATTATTCAGTAATCGTAGATAATAATTATACATGTTGGATGCCTATTTCAAAATTATTTTCAAATTGGTGTTAAATTTATCTGCCTATGTGTCCAATCTAATGATGCTCCGTTTTTATTGTTGTAACCAGTAGCTTGTTTTTTCTTCTTTTATTTATCCTAAATATTCTTTTTCCTCTTTTGCTAAAACCCCCTTTACCACTTTTCTTTTTCTTACTTTTTTCCTTATTTTTTATATTACTTATATGTTTTATAGGTTTTGAAAAATGAATGATGTCAATTTAAAATGTATGGCTTTTTGAATAAAACTATTGTTTGGTTAAAGTTTTGAATATTTTTGAAATGTTAATTATTTAGAATAGTTATATCTATATAATTATATATGTTTTATATATATATTCATATACAATATAACTAACAAAATATTTTTTTAATTATAATAATCATATTATTTTTTGTTTAGTAAAATATTGTACAATTAACTATTAACAATAAATTACTAATAATTCATTTTATTACTTATATTCACCACTAACAGTTATTATTATAAATTTAACCTTAGTTTAAATAATAATACCGAAGGAACAGCTGAGATGTGAAATCAGCTGTTTCATCGAAATAAAATTATTTGCATCACAATACCGTAACGTTTTTGCCATTGAATGTTAAACCACACTATGCTATTATGTTTGTAAAGCACATGTGTAAAAAATAGCGATATAGAGCGCTTCAAAAGCGTTTCAGTGGTCAGTATCAGTGCTCATTTTAAGGTTTTTTAAATTATAAGCGTAGGAACTGTTAGTCCTTTATTAGCGCCCTAAGAGAGTAAGTTAGTAAACTTGGTTAATTTAAAAAAATCTGTTGCATCTCTATAATATATAATAACGCCTTGTTACGGGGTTTCAGCGTTATTTCAGTTCATCTAATATAAACCTGCTGCATTTCATCGTTATTTGTGGTAATCCCTGAACACTATACCAACGGATGTATTTAACTAAACTATTGTTTTAACTTAAGCCAACGTTTGTTTACCATTTAGCGGTCCGCTAATGTCACGTGATCACGCGAGCCTTTATATTTGTGTAAGTTAGGCGATAAAGTAACTCGCGTACTTCCGAGGTTAACTACTTCGTGAAGTAAAATGACATAGCATTTTATCGATTTGCGAAATTTCTTTAGATTAAATTGTTCAAGGCCGGCGCAGTACTATCTGCGTGTTAGGTAAAACTTTTTAAAACTATGTAGCCTAACTAGGTCAATTCGTGGCTGCACATTTTTTCGCCGCTAAGCAAACATCACAAACCACAGCCCTAAAGGTAGATTTTGGACAAAAGTTATCGCACATCCCAGTACAATCTGTGCATATTCTTGTAAAATCTTACATGTCAGTCTTCTCTCATAAAAAAGTAAAATATACAGATCAGAAGAACTAATGTTGGATTTAATTTTGTTTTTTCAGTTTATCTGTATTTCGTAGTGATTTTTTATTGAAACATTAGCTATTAGAGTGGAATAATGATGAGCACAAAGATCAGGAATCTTTAGTGATTTCCTTTTATTTATGTGTGTGTGTGTGTGTGTGTGTGTGTGTGTGTGTGTGTGTGTGTGTGTGTGTGTGTGTGTGTGTGTGTGTGTGTGTGTGTGTGTGTGTGTGTGTGTGTGTGTGTGTGTGTGTGTGTGTGTGTGTGTGTGTGTGCTTTAAAGGCCAAACCCAAAATCTGCCATAGCCCGGAATTGATTAGGAAAAAGTAGTAAATATTTCCTCCACAATGCTAATTGGAATTGTATACGTCTTCGTTGTGCAAACGACATTTCCGTTTCTTCAGGTGGCACGTTTCCCACAAAACCATACACACCATTTTTTCGGATGTATTGATCTATTTTTTGGGGAGGGGTTTGTAATTTGTCTGTTCCGACCACCATGACCATCATATATATCGTCGATAGGTAAATTTCAAGGATATTAAACTGTTTCAAACTAATATTCTAAAAGTTTTCTTATCTGCAGTTTTAGCATCAGAAATCTAGACTTTATTACTATCTTAGGCATAGCCAATTCGGGTTTTGTCTGATTTAGGGTTTGACCTGTAACACACACACGCGCATATATATATGCGCACGCACTCTCTCTCTCTCTCTCTCTATATATATATATATATATATATATATATATATATATATATATATATATATATATTGGTAAACGTTTTTTTAAACATTCTACAAATGTTAAAATTGCAATTATTAAATTCTTTAAAAATACGTAACGTTTTTACCTTACTTTTTTTTATAATATAATTTTACCGTCGTAATAAACCTTCAAATCTGCATAAATTAGCATTTAAATTTTACAAATTGTTTAGCAAATGCAAAATACTACTGAATTGAATATGATAGAGTTTGGGAAATATTTTGGCTTTATTTTTCCTAGAATAAAATATATTTCTGAATAAATCTCTAACGATTTGATTTTTGGCTCATTGTAGCTCCAAATATGTTTAATTTAACTTCTAATTTTCTAAAAATTTCAATTCCAAAGCTTTCAAAAACAAAATGGCAATCGGTAATGTTTAATTAAGAGGCTCAATTTCTCCAGTTGACTCAGCTGATTTTGCTAAACATTTGAGCTTGCAAAGAGAATTTCAACTTGAATCAGCTGATACGTACTATTTAATTTTTTTTTAATGGGTTCATATTAAATTTTAATCGATGGAATTTACTTCTTTCGATTACCTTATGAACCGTAATCTATTTCTTTTATTTTAAATGCCTGTACATTACCCCGTCTGTTGAGCTCCAACACTGCTGGCAAAAATATTAACTAAAGACAAATCAATTAACTAAAATAACGTTTAGTGAAAATAATGATTTGTAACCAATAATAATTATATACAAACATTTGAACCTGAAATAATATCCGTATAGTTACCATAAGTTGCTACAAAAAATAGTTACCATAAATTATAATTACAATAATATCTTTTTAAAAAAATTAAAATTTATTTTGAAATTTATCACATTGTTCTGAATCAGGTCAGTTAATGTTAAATATTTAAATAAACTAAAACCAAAATAAAAGAACACAAATGTTTTGTTTATTGGAAGCAGCTTTGTAATACCTTTTTAACTTGTATAAAATGGATTTCACAACCAAATGAGAAATCTCTGTTTTAATGATTTATTAATACTTGAGAGACTATAATATTACCTTTAACTTAATTTGTGTACTATTAACTTCTTATCATAAATTCCATTATTACTCTCAGACATATCGGTCAATAGAAAATCAAACAAATATATCTTATAAAGAGCTCGGAATTTGAGATAATTTTACGCTAAAATGATATCACTTAATTTTTTCAAGGGCCTTCTTATCAAAATTCTAAGACATGCATCTGTGCTGATTTAGGGTTGAGCAATCTTCAGAAATGAGACATCTTATCGTAAAAAAAATCATAACATATTTCAAGATTTGGTTTTCTGTCTGTAGTTTAACCACCTATTTAACCACACTACTACCAATCCAAGAAATAGTAACACACTGGAGATGATAACATTTTCTTTGAAACATTTTATTAACTGTACTAAACACACAAAAATCATAACGATCGTGATCTGTGATATTGTGATGGATATATTTATTTTCTGAATACCTGAATAAAAAGAATTATACGTCTGTTTTTTGCGTACCTACATGAATCACTTAGAATTACTACTCATAATCGATTAGTTTCAATGATGTTTTTTGTGTGTAAGTGAAGTTTCCTATATCTCGATACTGCTTTCTAATCGGCTCTAGCGATTTTGTTAAACATTCAACTCTTCAATTAATTCCACAAAAGTGAAGAAGTTTTCGACAAAACCAGGAACATAGACTAAATTAATCAAAATCCGTTTAATAGTTTTGCTTTTATTTTTGCTATATACTACATTTTTTAAGTGTTTTAATTCAAGCCATGGTTCCATATTTTAATTAACATAAATTTATGGTTCAAGAATTAAGAAACAAAACTAAACAGACCTTGCACATGGTTCCATTTTTTATTTTTTTTTAAACTTAGGTTTCTTTTATTTCAAATTTGATAACTTAAAGTATAATTAAATAGTATTTAAGGATTAAATTATTGATTTAATCCTGATTATGAATCTGCATGCAAAATCGAATGTTTAACAAAATGTAATAGTTAATTAAAATTTTAATAACATATTTTGATTTATTAAATCGATTTTCAGGGTTTTTCTTCATATATATATTATATATATATATATATATATATATATATATATATATATATATATATATATATATAATCAATATATATATATATATATATATATATATATATATATATATATATATATATATATATAATCAAGAGACATTGTTTAGGTATTAATGAGCTATATTTTAATAAATGTTTATCAAAAATGTTAAAATTGATTTTATACTATATGCCAAATTTAATCGAAATCCGTCAAATTGTTTAGTTTTTATTGATGTGCTCGTACAAGCGCGTACAAGCACACACACACACACACACACACACACACACACACACACACACACACACACACACACACACACACACACACACACACACACACACACACACACACACACACACACACACACACACACACACACACACACACACACACACACACACACACACACACACACACACACACACACACACACACACACACACACACACACACACACACACACAGTACAGACTTCCAAGTATTTGTTTTAACTCAGGAGACCTCAAAACGGATCTATTTAATGAAACAGTTTTTTCATTATAACAATTTTCTTTACACATTTTGTAGTGCAAAGTGTTAGCCATAGATTCAATAGTCTAAAAATTATTTTTAAATAATCAAATTTAAATCAGTTAAAACCCATAACAAAGACAAATGTTCTCAGTAAGCCTAAGTCTAACATTATATAATCTTCTGTGGCAAAAAAACGTCCCTAGCAAACTTGCGACACGCTTTTCTTCGAAGTTACTTGCGTCACAATTCTCTGTTCAAAATAGCCCGTTGGTTTTTTTCACCAAGTCCTCTTTAACCGAATGTTTTTGACAGGATTCCCCTCTGAGCGAATTTACGTCACAGTTTTTTCTCTCTAGCTGAAAACCTTTCTGTCAGTTCCGTTTAACTTAAACACAATGATTTCTTTTTAATACGCTCACGTACTGGTTTATTAATACAATACTAAGACAGACCGAAGTTGATTTTTAAAGAATTACTAGCCGTCGGCCCTCCCCCTTCTTCGGTATGGTTGTTTTACAGTTTTTTTGGGCCCATTTTGGTTATATTTATACGTTTTATAACACGCAAAATATTTTTATATCTTAAATTATACTGTTGTGTTACTTATTTCGTATATGTAGATTTTTAATTTAATCTAAACAATGTTGTAAAAATTCAGTAACTTCAATAGACTATTTAAAACATTTCACGACCAAATCAATTTTGATGAATCAAAACATAATAAACCTTGACCATATTGAAACATTACCAGGGCGACCATGACGTCAAGAAACCATCACATGTGTATTTTATAAAAAGTCTTTCGGTAAAAGTCTCTGTGAATGGTTTTTGTAATTACAAGGAAAATTTCATTTTAACTGAATTAAAGGTTTTGTAATTACATACAAAAGGCTTTTTTTAATAACCATCTGTTCGCTCAAGATTATTTCTGGTAGGAAGTGACTACTTTGGGGATGTTTTATAAGTTTGTTTTTTCGTTTCACATATCGAAAAACACTACCAAAGAATTAGTTTAAAGTTTTTCTACAAATTCTTTGTACGTTAGAAATGTTAAAAATTATAATGAAGAGTTTTCTTAATTATCAAAATAAATTTTTTAATAATTTTTATTGGAACGTGATATAATATAATCATCTAATTTATATCTTATTGATCACGCTATTTCGCTAACGTAATGGAAGCGAAATTTCAAACACTGTCATACATTTACGTAAACAAAAATGTCGAAACGTGAAAATTAAAAAGACTTTTTTCATCAAAAGATGAAAAAGTTTTTTTAAAAAAATGTTATATAAAAAGTTATGATTTTTTTAAAAAAATATTTTGAAAGACCGCCTTTTTGGAACAGATGAACATTTCCATTTATCATGAAAATCGAGTTTGTTTGCCAAGTTTTAACGATTCAAAACTGGAGGTCATGATCGGTGAAAATTTCAAGATTCCGGATTTGGATTTAACCATATGGCGCTTCAATAACCCATTTCCTGGGAAACAAAAGACTAGCTATGTTCAAGGAAATGTTGGATTTAAGAAGATTATGTTTTATGTTCTAGCAATAAATTTCCATTATTATTTCTTTTTTAAAACGTTTTACTTACAAACTAGTGTTTGTGGTGTCTAATATACTCTACTGTAGATACTTAATTTTCTCCCTCGAAATCTGTCTGTCAACTACTCACCACTAACGCTTTAACGGTAAGTTGGGAAATTATGAACATTTCAGTTTCCGAAACTTATTTTTTTTTAAATATGCTGTTTTAACTTCTTTTTTTATTTTCAGAAAGGAGCAAAAAAAATTTGAAAGGTACAAAATAATATATTGAAAGTATGACATTTTTAATATCTTATTAAAGAGGGCTGTTTACTTATAAGACAGTAAATTAAATGGCTTCTCAAATTAGAAAACAATCAGTAAAATTATCATAAAGCATTATAAAACGGTTTTAAACAATTGCTTTATAAAATACTTGAAAATTGAAAATTAATACTATAAAAAATAATTAGCAATTTAACAAATTAACAAAAACAATATTTATAATAAATGATTATTTTTCCATTTTAATGTTTAAATTATTGTATAGGCCTACATTGTACTTATTTAACAATTCAAAAACGTACCTTAGTATTGTGACCTATCATGCTGCTCCTATTCAAGGTAATGTGGAAGAAGTAAAATAATTAATATTCAAAGTTATTCCAAGACTTGAGTGAAGCGAGCGTTCCTGCCTTGTATTGATTAATAGTTAAATGCACGGCGATGCGCTCATAACAGAACATCTTACATTACTTAATACAGAGATAGCCTAATTTATATATATAATGATAGTAGCATGCAGATGTGACGACGTTTCGATGACGTGATGGAAGTGAATTTTTAAAAAAATCACATTCCACCATTTTAATAAACATTCATATCTGTATAAATTAGCATTTTTAACTTCAATATTACACTCAACATACGAAAATGAACCATGGCTGCCGCCGTGAAGTGCATTTTCGTAATTCTAATATAATTTGAAAATTTTAAAACACAATGAATTAAGTTGGCAAAACCACATTTTGTTAAGTTTTCGTTTTCTACTTTTCTATTTAGAATGGCCGCCATTTTTAAACTGTAGATTTTTTTCTACATATTTAAACTGCACACGGATTTTTCTAGGTAGCGTATTTGTTCGAATAGATTTTTGCGCGTCGTTTTAATCAAATAGGACTAAAATTTTGAAAGTACTTACAAACAAACAAACAAACACACACACACACACACACACACACACACACACACACACACACACACACACACACACACACACACACACACACACACACACACACACACACACACACACACACACACACACACACACACACACACACACACACACACACACACACACACACACACACACACACACACACACACACACACACACACACACACACACACACACACACACACACACACACACACACACACACACACACACACACACACACACACACACACACACACACACACACACACACACACACACACACACACACACACACACACACACACACACACACACACACACACACACACACACACACACACACACACACACATATGCGGTAATAATCATAGCGCACACTTTACAGCATGCAATAAAAAATTATTTAAAATACTTAGTTAAAAGGAAAATAATTTAGGCGATAACCACATATGTGTCCGTTAATATTTACGAGTATCTTTTGCGATAACAACAGGACCAACATAACCACATAACTTTTGTAGATATAACGAACTATAAATGTTGTTGGGGTACTTATTAACTACGTCTTTTTTATTTAAGCATAATTTAATACAAATAATTAGAGCTGCTTTTTGAGAAAATATGGTTTTTAAATAATCTGACTTTTTTGTCAGATTAAAATTGTCAATACATTTTTTTTTAATGTATTGAAGAGGATTTAAACATAAAATGGTCCCATGGTGGAAACCAACTCCTACATGTCAGTAGGCCGAAATCAATCAGTTCTTTTAGGCCTAGTAATGTGCACAGATAATCAGCTTAAAAACGGATATGCTTTAACATTTAAAGATATTTTTTCACTAACACAATAACTTCTAGGTATAGTGAATAAAAAACAGTTTAACGCATTCCTAAAATCGATCAACAATGGTAAAAAGTAAACCGATAAACTTTTAATCTAAGCAGAATATCGTAAAAACTAAATTGATGTTTTAATGAGGTTTTTTATAATGAGAAAACTTCAACGCGTAACACATTAAAAGTAAATCATGATTAAAACTAAACTGTACTTTTTAGGTCATGTGACTGTACTTATCAATGTGACAGGAAAAATAACCAGTGCGAATTAGTTGCGTTCATATCGCCACATTATGCAAACCAGATTTTTAAAAAATCAATCATTCAATTGTATTACTATTTGGTATTACTAAATACAGCAGAGCATGAAGTATCTTTCATATATTTTTTTTTTTTTTTTTTTTTTTTTTTGCCGAAATTGATTGATTGCAAACCTTGGTGTTAATGCGAAATACTGTATTAAATATCGGAAGATAACGCGTAATTAACAAGAGGTATGATAAATATTCAAATTGATGTGCCAGCTTCTGTCGGAAATGCAATTCTTTGTTGAAAAGGGTTTCCAAATCAAGTTAAAATTATATAGGCCTATAACACAGAAATATTATATATATATATATTATATTATATTATATTATATATTATTATATATATATAATAAATATATATAATATAATAATAATATATACCTTTGTATATATATATATATATACATAATAGCATTAAATATGTGTGTGTGTGTGTGTGTAATAAATAGGTTTTATTTTCCGATAATACTGTCTGTCCGATCATTTTGGCCGCTATAGCCTTCCATATAAATTAAAAATGGCTGTGAGAATATTTCTCTTGATATTTCTTGTAAGAGTGTACAATTTTCGACTTATTTTGATTTAATAATTTCAAACGGTCACCATTCTGAAATTAAGATGGTTATTTTTAGTATATAATAAATACTATACTATTATTATTTTTATTATTATTATTATTTTTAGTATATAATAAATATTTGTGAAGTTTCAATTCAATCAGACAAACAGTTAAAGAGATATAAATTATGTTGTAAAAGAAGTCGGTTATCTAGGAAACTAATAATTTGGTCTGACACATGCACAGTATTGAAATGAATATCCAGGTAAACCCTGTGTGTTGTTTTTCAGCAAACTAGCATTTGCAATTTTTGTACGATTTGAATCAAACTTGGCAAAAATTCGATTTGGTTATATCCCGTACAAGTTTGTTACCAAGCATAATCGTTTGGCCTGTCATCTTGCCGTTAAGGACCAACAAAGTCCAGTTTTTGTGGGTTCCAGGACATCAAGGCGTAATGGGAATCAAGAAGCAGATCGGTGAACCGGTGGAGGAGCCGTAGCCCTTTCATTGGACTAGAACCTGCATGTAGAGTATCTTATACTTTAGCAGGCAGGCATGTCTCCCAATGGATCTCTAGGGAACACCAAAGGTCTTGGAAGAGAATGAATAGCCTTGTAAAGTAAAAAAGAATGCTTGCAGGTTCAGCTATATCCCTTACAGATGAGGTCCTTAGACTGAACCGGACGGATCTGCGAAGAGTAACGTAATTTTTGACGGGTCGCTGAAATTTCTGTAGTCATTTACACAAAATGGGTTTTCACGAGACAATGTTTGAAATGTGGTACAGAAGAGAAAACAGCTCAGCATATAATTGTTCACTGTCCAGCTTTGAACAGGACAAGATTTGAATCCCTGGGCACTCTCTGGAATGTGGGAATGTACGACAGACGATGGAACAAGGCTACATCATTCGAAGTATCTCAAGGTTCTCTAAAGACCTGAGGTTTGACTGAGAAGGTTGAATATGGACAATGGTGCACAATAAGCTACATATCCGAGTAACAAAACCAGGATCATGGAAGTCGTGGCCCCCTTGTGGAAAAAAGCATAACCATAAAAAGCAACACTTTCAGTATGGTGGTCATTCCAATCTTCTTTTAAATATTTACTGTTTTATTTTATACTTTCTTGAAATCTAATTTTACGATAATGGCTAATATTAAAATCTACATAAATTAGAATTTAAAACATTTTAATTCTTTTGAAAATACAGAAATGGCCCTGACGGATGTTATGATTCATTTTTATATTTTCAATATAATTTCAAAGTATAAAACGATACTTCATACTTCATCAACTTGGCACAAAAATCGAATGCAGCTTGGACAATTTCTTGACTCAGCCTACGTCAGTTATCGTTTCAAAATGGCGGACATTAAAAATCTTTGAAAAATAATCTTTTTGCTCTTTTTCTGAAAATAATCTATCTACTGTAATCAGTATAAAATATCACTTTACGTTTTACAAATTTTGCTGAAAATTTAAAAAAATAATTTACACAATATTTAATGGTGAAATAAAGTTTTTTAAAGATAAAAAGTTATGATTTTTTTTTGTAAAGATTTTGATTGACTGTCATTTTTACACGAATGAACTGATTGCTGGGTTCAAAAATCAATTTTTATGAAACGTTTAATTTTCGCGTAACGGAATAATTTTTGTTAATTTGTTTCTGTCGCGTTTGTAAGGAGAGCTAAGAAGGAGATTACACAATTAACGCCCCCCCATGTATTTATAATAATCGTTTAATCGTTCACAAACCACTATAATGTCCAGATAAATCCGTTTTCTAATAAAAATTATGTAATTCAGTGCAATTTTGTCAGAAAAAAATGCCATCTTATTACAGAGAAATTATTTTTTTTGTTTGACTGTTCATCTATTTTTCAAGTAATTTAGTGTAAATAATCAATGGCGTCATTTAAAGCAATGCAAAGATAAAAATGTTGAAGTGGGTTTTTCACCTGAATAAGGGCTAATCTAAACACTTGACTGAGTTATATAGGTTAGTGTAGTCATTACTCACAGTCGTCCGTCCATTTTAACTGTACAATTGATTCTTAAAATGGAACAATACGGTTTTGTTTTCCTTCTGGCAGTCTTGTGTGTTACACAGGTAAGTAACAACGATAATAACCATCTGCAATATTTATATAATTTATTTTATTTCATTTATTCCTTATTATTTATTTTTAGTACAGAATTTAGGCTACTTTAACGAACGAAATTTTGATTTTTATTGTTTAAATATTTATAAATTGTAGAATAACCAAACGTTCATTCTGTAAAGGTTAAATTTATAACTAGATTTTAACATCAGTACATCGAAGTGTTATAATTATATTTAACGATAAATGAGCTTAGTACACTTAGAACCAAATAATGGTTATTTTATTATGCATTATCAAAATCAGTAGAGCCGATTTTAAATAATCTGAATGTTGTTAACTTTAAACTGCTTGCACTTATTTTTATTGATATGGTCAATTTTTGTTCTCTGTGTACAATCTACTATTTTCAACTGAAAACGGATAGATACCTTATTTTTTAAGATTTCCATACGACTTATTTAAGCCTATACCGTAAGGTGAAAGATTAAAGCAAATAAAATATTATTTTGTTTCACGCATCAAAAAAAGACCTTTAATTAAGATTTGTCATGTTTCAGACCAGTGCTGTCAAAATAGGAGACAGTTTTGTTCAGAATATTATAACAGACTTAAACAATCTCAAAGAAGAGGCTAAACAACAACTCGCTGAAATCCAAGAAACTTACAAGAGCAATTTGGAAAGCTTCCGCACCAATTTAAACGTCTACACTGACAAAAGTATCAACAACGCCGTGATTAGTTTGGCCAGCAAGAAATGCGACCCCGGTACTGAGCTGGAGCTGAGAGGATTAAAAGATACCGTCTTCGGTCAATTTATTGCTTGCATCAACTTTACCAAAACAATAGCGAACTTCGAAAAATTGGGTTATGATTTCTTTGTTTTCGCAGAGCATATTGAAAACACTACTGCCCAGTTTCTTTCGTCCGTTTCTGTCTGCTATGGTTATTCTTTCTTCAAAGCAGCCTCTTGCGTTGTTAGCACTGTGCAAACCTACACGGCTAATTTTACAGAAACAACGACCGAATTAAATGTCTTCATAAACCGCACTGAAACCTTAACTTCAGATATAGTGTCCGAATTCAAGACGTGCCTCTTCGGTTCTCAAACGTATGCAACTAACGCTGTAAACACAGTCCTGAAAAAAAAGTGCCAAAGCTGAAACGGTAAATAGTGTATGTCATGTTTACCATTAGTTCTTTATTGAAAATAACTTGTGTGATTTAGGATTTTTATTGTGATATTTCATTTATTTAGGAACAATTAATATTGTACAGAATAATATCTTAATACAATACGATAAATGCAATTGTGATTCTTCTGTTCCCTTCTATAAGTCATCACGTAAAGTTTGTGATATCTCTCACTAACCTTTGCCGAAATACTTTTATTGTATGAAATTAATCTGAAAATAAATATTTTATTAAATTTTGCCATTTATTGAAAGTTAATCTGATATCTAACTTTTGTCAGTGAAGATGAAATAAACACTCCCATGAGTTACACAATAAATTAAATGTGTGAGCGGTGTACGATTGTGTTTAACCTCCATATTTTATGACCGTAAAAACATTTTTTGATTTTTTTTAATACTGAATTTTCATGTTTACTGATCACCACTTTTCCCATATTTAGAGCGGCTGTAATTGACTAAATAAAAATAATTCTAAAAATGTTTATTTTTATTTTAAAACTTACCTGTAAAGATATCGATGTTAGGTCGAATTTCATAAGCGTCTTTACGTTTGCAAAAAACCAAAATAATTAGTTCAATTAATCAAAATCGTTGGGAAGTTATAAAACCGATTATATTTTTCAAGAATTAAAACGAAAGGTACAAAATTTAACGAAAGGCAGTAATTATACTGCCACTTTTATTAAAACATATAAACTTAATAACGGAAGTTTTAAAACATGTTAGGTTTAATGTTTTTGTTTAATGTTTTTTGTCCATTTAAAGTTTTTTGTTGATCTTTTAAAAACTACGTATTTTTACGTACGTATTTAATCCTAGGCATTGTATTATTTCAGTGTGAATCCAGAAAAAAGTACATCCAGAAAAATCGTTGTCCTACTTTCATTAGAAATGTACATTAAACCATATTATTCAAAACAGTATGAAAGTTAGTTCTTATATTATACCTGAGTATTTGATACACATACTATGAAAACTTTTCTTGATATGTTGAAGTATATACCCTTTACCAAACAATAGTAATGAAAATGTAAAAATGTTTATTTTTCAAGAAAAACAATAAGTTAATTTTTATTCTAAAATTAAAAAATATTTCACCAATAAAAAAATGCATTCAAAAATTCAATCTAATCTAATTCATATTATATTTCTGAAAGTTTGTGTGTTTGTTTGTTTGTTTGTGTGTGTGTTTGTTTGTTTGTTATTCAATCACACTTTAACCACTGGACCAATTGAGATGAAATTTGGTTCGAATATGGTTTAAGTATCTGAGATACACATAGGCCTATTCCCATTTTAAAAAACGTCATTATACTACTTACCCAGCCCAAAATAATTATTAGTATTTAGTTTTATAACATCTGTTAACTGTAGTTAGGTTTAATTACTGTTTACTGAACATGAGATTTAGGCACCTGAGATGGACATAGATCTAATCCCATTTTACAAATCTTAATCTATGTTTTATTTATTGCAAAATTATTTTTTTCATGTTACATTTTCATCTAATAATCACAATCTGGTATTTTTCATTTAAGACTTTTCAATGTCTTTAAAGCAGAGTGCAGAATATATATATTATATACAATTTTATTAGGATACTTTAATTGTAAGGTAGTATATATATTTGTGTAATTACATTATATGAAAAAATGGTAAATATGCAGTGCAGCATCTATTGGAGCTTTCGATATTTTTGTTACTAAAATGCTTTATTATGTGCCCAAAAGCAAGAATCCAAAATATGAAAGCAGGAGAAGTACGATAAAAATCGAAAATAAAAGTGACCAACATAACCTTAAAATTGCTACCGGCGAAAATCGGTACCGTGTTGTACTGATTGTAGACGTATTTTTATTGTTTTACTGATATACAGATCAGTAAAACAATAAAAATACGTCTAACACGGGTTTGGGTGATAGGAAACCCATTTTTAAAAGAATAGTGCATATCCTAACTGACACGGTTGTTAGACCTAACACTGTGATGCGTAAAAAACCTTTATATTTTTTTAAAGAATACCACATATAATAACTGACACGGTTGTTAGGCCTAACATTGTGATGCGTAAAAAAAACCTTTATATTTTTTTAAAGAATACTACATATCCTAACTGACACGGTTGTTAGGCCTAAGACGGTGATGTGTGAAAAAACATTTAATTTTTTTAAAGAATACTATGTAACCTAACTGACACGGTTGTTAGGCCTAACACGGTGATGCGTCAAAAAACCTTTATATTTTTTTTAAAAATACTAGGCTACATATCCTGACACGGTTGTTAGGCCTAACATAGTGATGCGTGAAAAATCTTTATATTTTTTTACAGAATACTCCATTAGTTAACTAATATGGTTGTTAGGCCTAACACGGTGATGCATTAAAAAAACCTTTATTTATTTTTTTTAAAATAGTACTCCAAAACTAACTGACACGGTTGTTGGGTTAAACGGTGATCCAGGGAAAAAACCTTAATTTTTTTTAAAAAGTACTCCAAAACTTAACTAACCCGGTTGTTGGTCCTAACACGGTAATGCATGATCTTTAATGTATATTATGATTGCGGGCAAAGCCGTGACGGGTAACAGCTAATCATATTATATTTCTGAAAGTTTGTTTTTGTTTATTTGTTTGTTATTCAAATACACTTTAACTACTGGACCAAATGAGATTACATTTGGTGTGAACACGTTTTAGGTATCTGAGATAAACACAATACTATTCCAGTTTAATTGTATAATAATGACTTTTTAATAATACTGTATTTTATTAAAATATGACATGACCCTGTTTTAGCGTATCGAGTAGCAAAAATTTATATGTCTTTGCCGAAAACCATAAATCGTATAATATTGTATATAGCAATATATTAAAATGAAATGACCTATTCTGATTTTGAAAATTGACTATAAATTTTATTGCTTACATTATAATTGCAGGCAAAGCCGCAACGGGTAACAGCTAGTTAATCATAATTAAATTAATAGGATCATCAGAATTATCCATTATATTCTTTTTCTTTTCTTCTTCTTCTTCTTCTTCTTCTTCTTCTTCTTCTTCTTCTTCTTCTTCTTCTTCTTCTTCTTCTTCTTCTTCTTCTTCTTCTTCTTCTTCTTCTTCTTCTTCTTCTTCTTCTTCTTCTTCTTCTTCTTCTTCTTCTTCTTCTTCTTCTTCTTCTTCTTCTTCTTCATCTTCTTCTCCTCCTTCTTCTTCTTTTCTTCTTTCTTCTCCTTCTTCTTCTATTCTTTCTTCTTCTACTTCTTCTTCTTCTTCTTCTTCTTTATCTTCTTTTCTTCTTCTCCTTCTTCTTCTTCTTCTTTCTTCTTCTTCTTCTTCTTCTTCTTCTTCTTCTTCTTCTTCTTCTTTCTTTTTTCTTCTTCTTCTTCTTCTTCTTCTTCTTCTTCTTCTTCTTCTTCTTCTTTCTTCTTCTTCTTCTTCTTCTTCTTCTTCTTCTTCTTCTTCTTCTTCTTCTTCTTCTTCTTCTTCTTCTTCTTCTTCTTCTTTCTTCTTCTTCTTCTTCTTCTTCTTCTTCTTCTTTCTTCTTCTTCTTCTTCTTCTTTCTTCTTCTTCTTCTTCTTCTTCTTCTTCTTCTTCTTCTTTCTTCTTCTTCTTCTTCTTCTTCTTCTTTTCTTCTTCTTCTTCTTCTTCTTATTTCTTCTTCTTCTTCTTCTTCTTCTTCTTCTTCTTCTTCTTCTTTTCTTCTTCTTCTTCTTCTTCTTCTTATTGTTATTCTTATTTCTTTATTCTTCTTCTTCTTCTTATTCTTCTTGTTATTTATTGTTATTGTTATTGTTATTGTTATTGTTATTGTTATTGTTATTGTTATTGTTATTGTTATTGTTATTGTTATTTATTATTGTTATTGTTATTGTTATTATTTATTGTTATTGTTATTGTTATTGTTATTGTTATTGTTATTTATTGTTATTGTTATTGTTATTGTTATTGTTATTGTTATTGTTATTGTTATTGTTATTGTTATTGTTATTGTTATTGTTATTTATTTATTGTTATTGTTATTATTTTTTGTTATTGTTATTGTTATTGTTATTGTTATTGTTATTGTTATTGTTATTGTTATTGTTATTGTTATTGTTATTGTTATTGTTATTGTTATTTATTGTTATTGTTATTTATTGTTATTGTTATTGTTATTGTTATTGTTATTGTTGTTGTTATTGTTATTGTTATTGTTATTGTTATTATTATTGTTATTATTGTTATTGTTATTGTTATTGTTATTGTTATTGTTATTGTTATTGTTATTGTTATTGTTATTGTTATTGTTATTGTTATTGTTATTGTTATTGTTATTGTTATTGTTATTGTTATTGTTATTGTTATTGTTATTGTTATTGTTATTGTTATTGTTATTTATTGTTATTATTGTTATTGTTATTGTTATTGTTATTGTTATTATTGTTATTGTTATTGTTATTATTATTATTATTATTATTATTATTATTATTATTATTATTATTATTATTATTATTATTATTATTATTATTATTATTATTATTATTATTATTATTATTATTATTATTATTATTATTATTATTATTATTATTATTATTATTATTATTATTATTATTATTATTATTATTATTATTATTATTATTATTATTATTATTATTATTATTATTATTATTATTATTATTATTATTATTATTATTATTATTATTATTATTATTATTATTATTATTATTATTATTATTATTATTATTATTATTATTATTATTATTATTATTATTATTATTATTATTATTATTATTATTATTATTATTATTATTATTATTATTATTATTATTATTATTATTATTATTATTATTATTATTATTATTATTATTATTATTATTATTATTATTATTATTATTATTATTATTATTATTATTATTATTATTATTATTATTATTATTATTATTATTATTATTATTATTATTATTATTATTATTATTATTATTATTATTATTATTATTATTATTATTATTATTATTATTATTATTATTATTATTATTATTATTATTATTATTATTATTATTATTATTATTATTATTATTATTATTATTATTATTATTATTATTATTATTATTATTATTATTATTATTATTATTATTATTATTATTATTATTATTATTATTATTATTATTATTATTATTATTATTATTATTATTATTATTATTATTATTATTATTATTATTATTATTATTATTATTATTATTATTATTATTATTATTATTCATTATCATCTTCTTATTTTTCTTCTTTTTTTCTTCTTGTTCTTCATTCAAAAAACTTAGCCAATAAAAAACCTTTTACATCCACAATAACACCCCTTTTTTGATCAGTTAAAGACTTTTCAGGGTAACGGGTTAAATAGACTAAGTCGTTACTTACGTATGCCATCCATTGTTGAAAATCGATGAATTATTTTCGTACTATTATGGTCGGTAGTAATTGTCATTTTTGATAATTTATTTATAATGTTAATGTAATCGTTATTATTTTACTTTTGTTTTTGGAAAAATGTGTTAATTTGCTTCAACAACCAACATCTGCCCTCCGTCATCCTCAGGTATACTCTCGCAGTCTCAGCGAGTTTGTAGTCTTCAATTAGGCTGTTTACCTTCTCAGACCTTTATTACTTGATCTTTTCTCCTTAATACTTTATATAAACAAACATATTACATAATGTTTGTGTTTTAAAAGATAACTCCAAAATAAGTTTCAGAATATGAATGACCATAGATCACGTCGTTCAAGTTCAGTTATTACCATTACGACCATAGATTCAAGTTCAGTTATTACCATTGGCTTTTCTATTCGTCACATTGGTTAATTAATCAATCATTATTAAATAAATTAATAATTAAAATAATAATCTTAATAAAAAATAAGATTAAACAATTACGTAATCAAAAGAATACTAATTCAAAGCCTACTAAAATTATGTAAAACAAAAATCAATATAAATGTATTATGATTATTCTTAAGAAAATAATATTAAAAGCATTTGCAAGAAATCACAAAAAAACTAATTAATAAAAAAATTAATTTATTCTTAAGAATTCATTATTTTAATTTATTACAACTAATTTATTATACTATTATTTATGTAGTCTCAGGGGGGTATACATGAGTTTTTGTCCCCTTCTTCGTTTAACTTTTTTTCATTAAGACTTATTTGTTTGAACTTCCTTTTTTGGAAATGAGCTTTAGAAGCGCCATCGCAGTAACATCCAAAGCCATGAAGTATGGATTTTGAATTCTAAAGCATGTATTCAGGTGTGGGTAAATATTTGGATATACAGCGCGCATGCGCTCGTGGGCGTATGCACGCACAAACTTGATCTAGAAGTAACAAATGGAACACATTTCATGTATCGAAATTATTTTAGTAATCAGAATCTTAATTTGTTGGTGCTCAAAAAATTAACTTAACAATGAAAATTGTAACTAAATTAAATTTGTTTTTTCAGAAACAGGCAGTCTGTTCCAATAACATAAACCGTTACAAAATACGACATAACCTAGTTTAGGTAAATCGATTTTTTGACCTCTAATTTTACTTTTCCTAATTTGAAAATAAAAATTTGAAAACTCTTTTGGATTTCAACTCTGCTGTTGGGCAAAACGTAATGCAAATATTAACCACAACGTCTTGAAAATTAATTAAATTACGCACTCCAACCAATTTTTTTTTAATTTCCATACTTTATGCAGATCAGCGTTCACTGTAAGGGTAATAACAGCAGTAACTGCCTCTCGAATCCACAACCTTGACGTGCGATTTTTAGAGACGCAGTCCCCTAAAATACAGCTGGATTTTTTAAATATCGACTTGAAGTATTACAAAAGTGAAAACATACCTTTAGGTTTCTTTAATTTGCAAAGCGAGAGAGGAAAGAGTGATAAAAGTTTGAACAAAAACATATTTATTTTCTCACTAAACGAAGTATTAGAAAGTATTGTGATTGTGAAAAAAATCATTTTTTTGGATACGTAAGCTGTCGACAAAAACTGGTAAATTAGTTCATCAGATTTCCTCAAATTTTGGTCATGATATGTTTTGGGATTTAATCAAAAAAAAAAGTTTTGTTTCCAAGACAGACTTTTTGGCCGCTTCAGTGCATCATTTCAAACTTTTTTAATAAAATGTAAAAAACTAAATGTAAAAAAATAAAATATATAAAAATTTAAGAAATAATTTTCAAATAAAATAAATGTGAATTGTGAAAAAATAAGTGCAAATTTTTTTGTTCCATTTGTTTGAAATGTTTGAAATACCTTTTTAAAGGAATGCCAGTGTGTAGATAGAGACGATTTTATTGAATAAAACCAAAACAGTTTAGACCTTTATTGTATTTCGTTTTGTTTGTTAAATAGCGTCGAGGAAAAGTACTGATAGTGCCCACACCTAGAAGATAAGGTTACTCGTTTTAACGCAACCATTCTCTTATCAGCTCTGATATGAAAAAAAGTATTAAATTTTTACGAGCAGTTAAGGTTTGGAGGTAACACGTGTTAATGTATTGATTTTACAATGCGACAAATGAAAAAAACAGTTATGTCTAGTTCCCTTAAGCAGGTGCATCTTTCTGAGATTTTGGATTGTTAGTCACAGGTTGTAAATGCTGAGCACCATAGATAAGTACAAGATGTATCTATGCCGTTATAGTTTCGCTTTGATAATCTTCTTTCTAGTACAGGTTAGGTTATTCTGCTAATTATTTACAGTGTGATAGTCCATTATTCGTACAGGTATAACATGTATACATCATTTAGTTTCTTCTGAAGTTTCTATAGATTAGGTCAATAATTATTGTTGACAATATTATTAAAGATTTTGTTTATTAATATTTTTTCGGTGTTGTTAATCTTTACTTTTTTATTACTTTGTAAATAGTAAATATTGCAACGTTCTCACAAATTAAATATTTCATTTTAACAGATCTTCGAGTTTTTCGACTAAAACATTTTTACATGAGTGTCTGTAAATTATTCTTTCTAGAGCAAAAGTTAGAACTTTGAACTTTCATGTTATCGTTGTTTGTTGTAGAACTATACAAATGCTCAAACACAGGAAGATTTAGTTCAAGAACTGGTCAGTAATTTGAAAAGTATTAAAAATCAAGTTAAAGATGAATCTAAAGCGATAAAGAATACACTCAGAGATAAAATAGAAAATTTTAAAAATAGTTTGAAAGAGTACATAAACAACTTGATCAGTAATACCCACAAAAACATTCATAGTAAGGATTGTAAAACCAATACAGAAACAATTTTAAATGACTTCAAATTCAAGGCAGTGGATAGATTTATGGCATGTATAAACTTTACAACCTCAATAAGAGACTTCCAACAATTTAGTTATGATTTGTTATTTTATGCAGCAAGTCTTGACGACTTAACAAACAAGATTTTAACATCACTTGAATCGTGCTCCAGTGATACAACAAACATTAAAGAAACTGACTGTGTCACAACTAGATTGGATTCATATTTTAATGATTATTCTAAAAGTTCTTCACAAATTTTTGAATTTCAGGAGCGTGTAGAAAGACTGACTGAAGTAATAGTATCAGACTTTAAACAATGCCTGAATGATTCAGAATCATACATAAGTAAACAATTCATAATTCTAAAAGAAACCTGTATGAAATAAAAAATAAAAATATTTTGAAAAATACTCTAATATGTTATTTTCATGTTTGTGTACTTTTTCTTTCAAATGATATTTCATTTTTTACTTACGTGAATCACTTCATTTTGTTGTTATAATCTATAGACTTCAAGGTTTAAACTTAAGACCATTCCATTCATTTTCCTTTTAAAAGCACTTAGTAAGAATTTTCTCCAAAAATTTTTGTACATAAAAAATTTAGTTAAATTTAGCCCAAGTGATTCAAACACCTGTTCATCAAACCTTATTCAAATTTTTCAGATTCACTTGAGATATCTCACTTGTGTGATTTTTTTCTAAAATGGAAAAAGCAGTAATTTTTTTAATTATTTAACAGTTTAAAAATTAATTCAATTTTTAAAAAACAGAAAATAAACCGTGTGACAGTTTCATTTTTGTTTCTGAAATTAATTGTCAATTTAAAGTGAATGTTAATGTTGACAAACTAATTGAAATCCATATAATAATAAAGATTCGACAGTTAGAAAACTGAGCAACTAGACATTACAATTCATAAACCATCATCCAACTGCTAGTGCTGCTTACTGTCTAGTTATACATCTTACATAAGGAAAATTGTGCTCAAACCTTCAGATCAAAAGGAGAGATTGGCTGTAAAAGAATGTAATGTGATTGTGAAAAAAATCATTTTTGTGGATACGTAAGCTGTCGACAAAAACTGGTAAATTAGTTCATCAGATTTCCTCAAATTTTGGTCATGATATGTTTTGGGATTTAATCAAAAAAAAAAAAAAAAGTTTTGTTTCCAAGACAGACTTTTGGCCGCTTCAGTGCATCATTTCAAACTTTTTTAATAAAATGTAAAAAACTAAATGTAAAAAAATAAAATATATAAAAATTTAAGAAATAATTTTCAAATAAAATAAATGTGAATTGTGAAAAAATAAGTGCAAATTTTTTTGTTCCATTTGTTTGAAATGTTTGAAATACCTTTTTAAAGGAATGCCAGTGTGTAGATAGAGACGATTTTATTGAATAAAACCAAAACAGTTTAGACCTTTATTGTATTTCGTTTTGTTTGTTAAATAGCGTCGAGGAAAAGTACTGATAGTGCCCACACCTAGAAGATAAGGTTACTCGTTTTAACGCAACCATTCTCTTATCAGCTCTGATATGAAAAAGTATTAAATTTTTACGAGCAGTTAAGGTTTGGAGGTAACACGTGTTAATGTATTGATTTTACAATGCGACAAATGAAAAAAACAGTTATGTCTAGTTCCCTTAAGCAGGTGCATCTTTCTGAGATTTTGGATTGTTAGTCACAGGTTGTAAATGCTGAGCACCATAGATAAGTACAAGATGTATCTATGCCGTTATAGTTTCGCTTTGATAATCTTCTTTCTAGTACAGGTTAGGTTATTCTGCTAATTATTTACAGTGTGATAGTCCATTATTCGTACAGGTATAACATGTATACATCATTTAGTTTCTTCTGAAGTTTCTATAGATTAGGTCAATAATTATTGTTGACAATATTATTAAAGATTTTGTTTATTAATATTTTTCGGTGTTGTTAATCTTTACTTTTTATTACTTTGTAAATAGTAAATATTGCAACGTTCTCACAAATTAAATATTTCATTTTAACAGATCTTCGAGTTTTTCGACTAAAACATTTTTACATGAGTGTCTGTAAATTATTCTTTCTAGAGCAAAAGTTAGAACTTTGAACTTTCATGTTATCGTTGTTTGTTGTAGAACTATACAAATGCTCAAACACAGGAAGATTTAGTTCAAGAACTGGTCAGTAATTTGAAAAGTATTAAAAATCAAGTTAAAGATGAATCTAAAGCGATAAAGAATACACTCAGAGATAAAATAGAAAATTTTAAAAATAGTTTGAAAGAGTACATAAACAACTTGATCAGTAATACCCACAAAAACATTCATAGTAAGGATTGTAAAACCAATACAGAAACAATTTTAAATGACTTCAAATTCAAGGCAGTGGATAGATTTATGGCATGTATAAACTTTACAACCTCAATAAGAGACTTCCAACAATTTAGTTATGATTTGTTATTTTATGCAGCAAGTCTTGACGACTTAACAAACAAGATTTTAACATCACTTGAATCGTGCTCCAGTGATACAACAAACATTAAAGAAACTGACTGTGTCACAACTAGATTGGATTCATATTTTAATGATTATTCTAAAAGTTCTTCACAAATTTTTGAATTTCAGGAGCGTGTAGAAAGACTGACTGAAGTAATAGTATCAGACTTTAAACAATGCCTGCATGATTCAGAATCATACATAAGTAAACAATTCATAATTCTAAAAGAAACCTGTATGAAATAAAAAATAAAAATATTTTGAAAAATACTCTAATATGTTATTTTCATGTTTGTGTACTTTTTCTTTCAAATGATATTTCATTTTTTACTTACTTGAATCACTTCATTTTGTTGTGATAATCTATAGACTTCAAGGTTTAAACTTAAGACCATTCCATTCATTTTCCTTTTAAAAGCACTTAGTAAGAATTTTCTCCAAAAATTTTTGTACATAAAAAATTTAGTTAAATTTAGCCCAAGTGATTCAAACACCTGTTCATCAAACCTTATTCAAATTTTTCAGATTCACTTGAGATATCTCACTTGTGATTTTTTTCTAAAATGGAAAAAGCAGTAATTTTTTTAATTATTTAACAGTTTAAAAATTAATTCAATTTTTAAAAAACAGAAAATAAACCGTGTGACAGTTTCATTTTTGTTTCTGAAATTAATTGTCAATTTAAAGTGAATGTTAATGTTGACAAACTAATTGAAATCCATATAATAATAAAGATTCGACAGTTAGAAAACTGAGCAACTAGACATTACAATTCACAAACCATCATCCAACTGCTAGTGCTGCTTACTGTCTAGTTATACATCTTACATAAGGAAAATTGTGCTCAAACCTTCAGATCAAAAAGGAGAGATTGGCTGTAAAAGAATGTAAAATTATATCACTGTCTCAGGCAAAAGATGAATCACTTGTCATAATTAAAAATAAGAGTTTTTGCACCTAATCCACAATAGCATCCTTACAAAAGTCCTACAAACTAAATGAAGACTGATGCTAAGAGTACACCAGTCACCATTAACTCAAATAAATATGATCTCTTAATAGGTCCTGAGCCTCTCCTAATCTATTCCAGGACCCTCTTTCAGATATGACAAGAAACCTCAACAAAAACTTTTCAAGTCTCATTGTCTTCAAAATTGTCACTTTCAGATTACTCAAACAACTCAAGAGGTTCCTTCAATCAGTTTCTATCTGATATCATTGATATCATTATATCTGGACAACAATATTTGACTGTAACAATAAAGCCACAAGAGAATGTGGATCCACAAAAAATTACTTTTTTTATGAGTTGGAAATACATTATTTAAACAAAATATTTATATTTATACAATTAGCTATTTTAAATACATGGATCTCCGGTCCTCCTCCTACTCGAAGGCAATGGTTCTCTATATTGTTGCATAGCTTTAATATTGGCAATTCCCATTTTGCCTATAGTGTCCATGTACTCAGTACGGCCTATAAATTGATCATCCAAGTAGAATGGTTCTGTAAAACAATATACATTGTGGGATCACATTACAGTACAACCAAAGGATAACAGTAAGAATTTTGGAATATATTTCTAATAATTTAACCTTATTTTAAGATGATATGTGTATTACACAAGAGTATACACACAGAAATTCTGCAAACATATAAATGTAAATGTCTGGGAGTATAATAGTTGTATGTACTGCATTTTGAAGTGAATCTAATGAACTTCCTCTATTAATGATTAATGAATGAATGTTTCAGTAATCATTTAATGAAATAAAATCTTCTCCATAAGATTAGCATGGAAATTTTGAAAGCCAGTGGGGTGAAGCTCTAAGGGTAAAATGTTAATCTTAATGCCTGATGTCACATTTGTTCATTAATATCCAAAATTTAAAAAAATAAGCAGATTGGTTCACTTGAACTGGCTTGAATTAGATCTCATCAATTTTTGTAATACTTATATAGCTCTACATCCTACAGTACACAGTGCAGTATACATATATATTTAAAATTATTGTATGACATGTACAGTAAAATTACACGTTCAATAGTATTTAAAATTATCACAGATAAAAGTCTTTGTTCTCAGTTCATTGAAAAGAAAAATATTTTCCTTTTCAAATTTATTTTAATATTGCATCTCTAGTTTGAAAGGTTGTTTTTAATGTATATATTAATTGATATTATTAATAAATAAATAAAAATATGAAATTAATTTTTAAAAAACAGCTTTACAAAAATTTAGAAAAGATATAGTGTTTATATTTTCTTATAGGTTGTAAAATGCTTTTACTTAGCTTCAATTACTTTATAATACAATGTTTGAAAAAAATATACAATATTGCTTGACCTCTAAAAATATGGATTATTCTTTAGCTGTATATTTGAAATTTTAATATATTTGGTTTAAGTGAGTATGTCAAGTCAAAAACTTAGTAGCACAACTACTTTAAGACACATAAGAATACACAAAAAGTAACAATACATAAAACATAAAATTTAATATTAGTTTTTTATATATAGTCAAAGTATTTTATGTGAGTATAAAACATGTATGAGAAATAAACATTAATATGTAAGTGTAATGAACAAGTAAAGATTTTCCATGCAAAACAATTCTGAAATATTAAACTATAAAAATCACAACACTTTTATATTCATTTACACAAATTCAAATGAACCAGGAGATTCTTACCTGCTTTAAATGTGATTGGTTGTGGCGGATGTATTCTGGGCCTTTTGATCGCATGATACCTGAAAAACGTTGGATCTCTGTAACCATTGTTCAGTCCAATTTTCAACATCGGTACTGGAACAGCAACAGGATCATCTTTGTCAACTTTTAGCTCTTTGTATTCCAATACAGGATACCCTGATCAATGAGACAAAAATATGTAAGTAATTTGATTATCGCTTTTGGACAGAAGTAAGATTAATTATATTTTGTTTTATTTAAAATTAGGATGTTACATTTACTATTAGCACAAGTGATTCAAACATAGAGACTTTTGATTTGCTATTCCTGTCAAAAACACATTTATAAAAATATGCAAGTAAAAATCATTGCAATATAGGTACATAACTTATTTGTAACAGCAACAGACTAGACATTTTTTCATTTAACAGCTGAATTTGAACAATTATTTCTTCTTAATGTTGGCTTTGATTATATGTTTATCACTATTGTTTCAGGAATACATAGGAATGAAAATTTAAAGCTGAAAGCACAGCAACTCGCTACAAACTGATTTTTTTTATTATAAAATGGCTAAACTATACCTACGTACCAAGTTGAATAAAATTTGCTCAATTAGTTTAGTCTCCAGCTACTTATGTGAACAAACATATACGAGGTTTGTCCAATAAATACGCGAACTGGTCGAATATGGTGGCCATTACGGAGAGTTAAGCCACATCCACTGGCCTCACGTGTTGTCTGGGACCCAATGAGCTGTCAGTGCTTGGCAGAACGTTACGCTGTGCGGATCTTGGGAGTAGAGTTATTTTTAGTTTTGCATTATTTTTTTGTTCGTCGATATGGAAATTGACCAATTCACTGAATAACGAATTAACATCAAGTTTTTGGTAAAGCTTGGTAAAAATTACCAAGAAATTGCTGAAATGTTGAGAGTTGTTTATGGTGATAATGCTATGAAGAAAACAGCCATTTTCAAGTGGATTAAGCGCTTTAAAGAAGGTTGAGAAGACGCCACGGATGATGCAAGAATTGGACGACCTTCAACCTCTTGTGTGCATGAAAACATTGATCGTGTGCGGCGTCTTGTCCTTACTGATCGCGAAAAACTGTCCGAATGATAGCTGAAGAACTAAATTTAGGAAAATCAACAGTGCACACAATCTTAACCGAGCATTTGGGCTTAAGAAAGGTTTGTGCGTAAAATCGTGCCAAAACTTCTGACTCGCATCAAAAGTTGAGAAGAGTCGAATGTGTTACTGACTGGAAAAATTCCATGGAAAATGATGTTGGATTCTTAAATAGGGTTATCACTGGTGATGAATCGTGGTTTTTCGAGTATGACTCCGAATCGAAATCGCAAAGCATGGAGTGGAAAGCAACAGGTGAAGCTCGAACAAAAAAATCAAGGAAAAGCCGATCAAAAATCAAAGTCATGCTCCTGGTTTTCTTTGATATCAAAGGTGTTGTTCAACATGAATTCCTTCCTGAGGAAAAAACGGTAAATTCTGAGTTCTACCTTAACGTTCTCAAGCGTTTGAGAGATCGAGTGCGTCGTGTGCGACCACATTTGACTCAAAACGATGGATGGATTCTTCATCAAGACAATGCACCCGCACATTCGGCTTTGACTGTTCGCCAGTTTCTGGCTAAAAATTCAATCACTATCCTTGATCATCCCTCTTATTCGCCGGACCTCGCCCCCTGCGACTTTTTTCTATTCCCTAAATGCAAAAATGTGATGAGGGGACAGCATTGGGAAGATATGGACACAATAAAACAAGAAACGACGAGGAGACTGAAAAGCCTGACTTCCGAGGACTTCCAAGGGTGCTTTGAAGAGTGGAAAAGAAGATGGGATAAGTGCATAACAGTGAATGGAGAGTATTTTGAAGGGGACAAAATCAATGTAGATGAAATTTTGTAAAATAAAGTTTTTATGACCTTAGTTCGCGTATTTATTGGACAAACCTCGTAAGTAAAAATACTTTTTTTGACTCATAGTAGTTCAAAATAAAATGTGTTTAATATATCAGAATCTAACAATCTCAAAAATTAAGGATATATTGTGAAGAAGTAAAAATCTTCACAGATTTTTACCACCATAAACATACCATATAGTGTATGTTTGTGAGGTTTTCTTTAACAATAATATAATTAAACACAAATTAATTAAAGAAACAAAATTAAATAATTAAAGAATTGTCACCTGGCTTTGCATAATCAATTTGATATAATGTCTTCATTTTTTCGTTGATAAGTCCACATGGATGGTGAAGAATAGCATTTTCCAGAAGCATTCTCTACAGAATAAAATTTAAATAAACTACATACAAAATATTACTAATAAATTATCTGCTAAAAAAAATTTTTGGTTGAACTGAATTGTCAAGATTTTTTTAAATATTTTTTATGTTCATAACTTTTGAAATTTTTGTAGCATAAAGAACACCCTCATGAAGTATGAGTCACAGATAGAAGGTTTGGGGAAAATATTTTTTTAACACTGCAGTGAAAGTGATAACAAATTGTTTTATACAAATCATTAAAAACTAGAAAATAATTTTAACTTACTGTACAGTGTATTGATTTAGTGTGTCTAATTCAGGTTAACAATACAACATAAAGTATGTTTATGTTATTATAATAATATTCTATAACATTAATTTCTATGTAACCAAAAAAAAGTACAAAGTAGAACCACTAAAAATACTCCATCCATTAATCAGCAGCTTCTCGTATATGCTGTCTTTACTTGTCACACGTAATTTTTGCATAATGTTTTTACTCGATGGTAATTAATAGTTAAAGCTGAGATTTCTTCATTTGTTAAAATTTAGTTATATTTATCAATTAGTTGTACCAAAGGCAATAATGAAATAATTGGATCTTGTAATTAACCTTTTTATTTACAGAGCTTCTATTATTATTCTTTTAAAATTGTATATTTGCAGATGATTTTTTTATGTTTTTTAATTTATTTTTATTTCTAAGCTAAGAAATATACACTTTAATTATAAATAATGAGATTAATAAATTTAAACAATAATATAATTACATTTCAAGATTGTCATGTATACTTAGAAAACATAATAAAATAGTTATTTATATCAACCTACAAAGATATTCTTATACTGTTACAAATTGTCATTGTAGTAATCTTAAGGTTGTGATAATAGCAAAGAAAATAAAACTTTTACAAAATAACTCAATAAGTTACTATGTAATGTATGGTAAAAGCTGACTATAGTAACTAAACTTGAACCTGCTTACAAGTCAGAGATTGTAAAAACTGTCCACTATCCTACCTGAGCTCCCTCATTAGAATCTTTAATAAAATAAAAAGCATGAGAGTCAAGAAAGGAACTCACACTGTTTTGACTAATCAACCAACTGATATCAACAAACTTTTTCTTACAAAGAATTTGGTTTTCAAACAGCTGTTTCTTTGTGTTAATTTTAAGATTATATTTATTATTACAGTATTTTATAAATTTGCAGCTGTGCTTAGTGTTGACCTGCAAAGTGGGCAAAAGTATATTTTACTCCAAGAACTTACAAAATCATACAATATTTGTGTTTTCATTAAAGTGAAAAAAACATGTCTCATAATCATACCTCATAATTAATATCATTGAGTTTATCGACCAAGCAGTCTTCTTGTTTCTTGAGGTATTTAGCTCTCTCAAAGTGTGGACTCCAGTCATGTCTGTCACAAGTACAAGCACCAGGTGCAGGTCGCACTTCCAGCAGACCACGGGGTTTGGTTATTTCTGGGGGTTTCTCAGGCCTAATAATAGTTAATACTAATATTACTTCAATTTTTTGTGAAAATTAATTTTTAAATTTAGTGGTCCTATGAAATGTTTATCAAATAAATAATGGTTCAAAAAGGTGTATATTAACAACTTAAGATTGCCGAAGTTCACTCAAAACTCTTAACCTTTTACAATTTAAAATGTAGTTGTTATCCTTTCTGTATGATTTATGAAATTTAGTAGTTTTGTAAATGCTGTTTATTTTCACTTCAATAAAAAAATGACTTAATGATTGTTATATTTATTTTTGTGTAATGTAGTTTTTTGTTCTGTAATTATATCTTTATTTGCCATATTTGTATATTAAAACTACAGTTTTAAAATGCTTGCAACTACAGTAGTCACCTTTCATTTACTCAAATGACTATGTCTAAAAAACAAAACATTACAGACAAATGTTCATACTATACCTACTCTTTATTTTTATCACCTATTCTTCTTTCATTACACCAAATGAAAGTTATGAATTTCACGTTACCTTACTATGGATGAGTCACTCAGCCAGCCAAAATCATTATGGTATGTTGTTTCAAAGGGATCAAGTGATGCTTCCATGATTTTGTTCAATACACAAAAAATTTAAACAAAAATTGAAAACTATAGGCAACTTTGTGCTAATCCATACAAAAATTTATTTTTAAGAATTTTGAACTAAATTTTATAATCATCAACAATTCATCGTCTCCTTGGTAACTTTATTGTTATAAGTAAGATACAGTCAAGTTATCATCTCTTTTTTTGTAAATATGAATTACTGGCAGTCACCCATTTTTAAAACAAAAAGACCTGATTATTGTTCTTAAATTCTATGTCCAAAACATTATTTTTCATATATATATATATATATATATATATATATATATATATATATATATATATATATATACTGACATTTAAAAATTTATTGTGAAATAACATAGTATAAATATAATTAAAACAGTTTTAAAATAAGTTTATCAATTTAATTATTGAAAGAAATATTGTTTTAATATTACTTCTATACATCATTGCCAATCTCTAATTGCTGTTATTCAGTATGTAGCTTATAAATACTCACCAACTATATATAATGTGATTATCCAAAGAAACTCTTCATTAATTTTTTTTTTACTTCTATTCTAATATTAGGCTCTCTCTACCTCTTATTATTTTATCTGCCTCTTGGTCTTTTCCTTCTTCGCATACTGCTTTACAAGCCCCTCCCCCATACTGTATATATCATCAGTAGTTTTTCTTTCTTTTACTTTGTCAATCAATATATTAACATTACTTAACAAATGTGCAGGCACTCATTCTTGTATTTTCAGATTGTCACATTATTTAAAGCAACATTGTGTTTTGTCTATTAAGAAATTGCATTTAGTTTGTTTTAATACATTGTCTCCTGGAATTAGAAAATCAAATATTTGGTCCATTTTACAAATTTTAGGACCAGAAAACATGCAGCTAGTTATTATGGAACTATTTACAATGTAACAATGAATATTAATAGTGAAAACACATTACAAATATGATGAATGTTACACAGAAACTGTGCGGAACAGCTCTAGATCATCATATTGCACTAAATGAGTCAACAGTTTATAAGCTAATGATAAAATTTGAGACAATAGGTTTGATTACAGATATCAAAACATCAGTGTGCTCTCATTCCAGCTGGTCTGATCAGAAAATTCAAATTGTGTACAGCAGTATTACTGTGAGTTCACAAAAACCAATTTTCCATTGATTACAACAGTTGTGCATCTCGAAAAGCTCCCTTTAGCGAATTCTCACAAAGAATCTTCATATGCAGACCTACAAAATTCAGTTAACAACTGAAACCAATGGATCATTTGCAACAGAGACAGTTTGTTGAATGGATTTCAAAGAAACAACATGCAGGTGACAATTTTTCAAAAACAATAATATTCTCTGATGAGACATGCTTTCATTAAAACAAATATTGTTATAAATTGGACTGTTGCATTTCTGTTGGGAGAAACAGGAAATCCTTGAGAAACCCATCCCAAGATAATGTAAATGTATCAGCAAAGAGTACTGTGTATATGTGTGAACACACAAATAATTTGTGCAATATTAAGGATTTTCTAATTTTCTTCACATTATTATATAATTAGTTAATTTTAAACTGAAATAACCTGTGTTCTTACCTAGCAAACACTGTACAACTTTAAACTTTGTTGGACGAAGCCAATTATTTATTACCACTTCTACTTCATTCCTGTTGTTCGCTAATATTTTTTATTTAATCTAACTGTTTCTGTAAACAAAACAGAAATCAATTGTGGTTATTGAATCTAACAGCTTTTGTAAAATTAAACATAAATAAATTATGGTTATTTTAAAACTTTTTGGTATTAAATTATTATTTTAAAGTACACTAACTCAATTTCAGCCCTTAAGCATCTAACAAAACATATGTGTTCGAACAAATTAAATTTTAACATTAAGAAATGAGAAAGGTTTACAGTCTTTTCTCAGTATGTAGTACTAGATAAATTTTGTTTCAATTTTGGTCATGTATAGAAACTTAGAACTCTGTTAATGAATCAAATAAAAAAAACATTTATGGTGTGAGACCAAATCAATAAATTTAAACAAATCTGTCATTATTGTCAAGGAATCATTGTTTTACAAAAAGCATATGATTTTAAAAAGTTGAACTTCCATGAAAATATTTCTGTTGACTGAGAATTAAAACATACTTTTTTCAAAACTCTAATAATTATTTAAGAGAACTAAAGAAAGTATTTAGAATATTAAATACACCAAATAACATAATGTATAAGGAAATGCTGTGTTAAATTATTATTAAACTATATTTGTGATATCGAAAGATTCTGTTATCTGAAATTGCACTAACTTACCATTTCTGATAAGGATATCAAACATGGCAGGTGAAGCATACTTTGTACTCCTTTTAATATTCATTGCTCAGGTTAGTTTTACTTACAGTTTTATATTATTATACGACTACTGTACTTTGTTTATAGATTTTATTTATATTTTTAATTTGGCCTCTTAATTAAACCCATTAGACAAAATAACTAAAAGATCAGTTATCTAACAATAAGAAAATAATTTAAATGTGCTAATAGTAGTGAAATTATTACTGTATTATACAGTATAAATATATACTGTATATACTTTAAATACAGTATAATTTACTGATTTATTCTTATACACTTTTAATTTCTGTCCTACTATTTACTTCATTTTTGCTTTATCGCCCTCATTTTAGTTCATTTTCAATCACAATTTTAAAAGCAAAGTCAACACTGCAGCTCTAAGTAGATATATAATATGAAATTAAATAGATTCTAAACTAATTATGCAATTAAATATCTGTATTACTTTTACATAAAATATTACTATAAATGCACTGTTATAGAAATTATTATAATTATATATCAGTAATAAACAAATTATATAATATTATAACATACAATTATAACTATAATTATTATATATCAGTAGTAAGGTCTGTTATTTTTACATAATCATAATTGACTTAGTAAACATTGTTGAGTACAATTAAATCACTGGTATTTAACATTTACACACATTGAGACATTGAGCGTTTAGTATGAAAATCTATGATATAATGTCTCTAAAGGGTATTATTCTAAAGGGTATGTAATGTTAGATTAATATTCTATGGTTTAGGGATATGATGGCTATCTAAAGAGAGAGACTGGCCAAGGTGCATAGACTGATGCATACTACAAGGAGAGTACAGGGGCTCCTCTTTTGAAAAATGTTAATTAAAAGATACCCAAACACTTGTTATTTGGCTATGTTATGATATAATTTTAGGAGGCTTTTGCAAAAATCTGATTGAAAAAATGTGTATTACACTATAATGATATTTGAAAGAAAGGTGGTATATTTTTAGTAAAATTTTTAGACACAATATTCTTATTATTTTTAACTGAATTTTCTGGTGTGTTTTTCTATTAAAAAAAACTTAGATAAGTAAGTTCAAATTTTTCTTTATTAAACATTATTCATCTTAAATTATGACATCATGAACGTCATAATTTGAATTGTATGACATTAGTTGAAGTAATAGACACAAATTTAGTAGACCTATATAAAAATGTGTGTAATATATTATGAAATGTACAGTAATGAATATACAAATAACAAAAATATTTATGTAACGAACTGAAAATACACCATGATATTTTCAAGCTCAGAGCTAAATTAAACGAATGGTAAACATAAAATTAAAGGATATGGGATACCTATATCACACTAACTTTTAGAGCTAACATTTAAGAACTAAATAAATGTTACATTTCAAAGCTCGGTTGACACAACTAATCATCAATAATGGTGAAATTAAAATATGGTGAAAATTAAATAAAGGTGAAATAATGGTGGATTAAAATATGTTACAGATTGCACATATTTTATTTCTACAGATTTTTACGGATTTCTACAAATTTTTTTATTAATTTAGATTATAAAGTAGTATCTTAAAGATTTTATTGTTTAAAGTAGATTTTAATCATATTTTAGTATGTTAATTTAAATCATACTACTTTATGAATAATTACTTTAAACTATTTAGTTTGCAGTAATAAAAACTAAGCTTCTTAGGTGCACATATTTTTCAACTGAAAAAAGGATCAAATGGTTGCACTAATTTCATTTTTATTTGTTCCATACAGTGGTTTAACTGACTTAAAACCTACTGTAATTTTTGTAATAATGTGATTGAAAGCTATGGAATCTAGGAGAAATAAAGTTGAATTAGCCTTCCAACTTACCAAAGACACATCAACAAGAAGTCCCTCTCCTGGAATACAAAGATAAGGCATTATCATACGGTAATTAAACCGGAAGCCTTATATGCAGCTGAAACATTATCTCTCACAACCCAAGGCCCACTTGAAAGGCTGGAGATCAAAGAAAGAAAGATTACAAAAAATCTTAGGCACCAAATTCCGTAACAACCAATTACTCCACATCAGTAATGAACTCTTTACCAAAAAACTTAAACACTATCAGACACAATAAGAAAAACGAGAATTGATTTTTATGGGCACATCCTCTGAATGGACTGAATAGACTAACCAAAAGAATATTTGACTACTTTTGCAATATAAGAGCCAAACCACTTTGGTTTAGAGAAACAGAGAAAGACATAACAGAACTACAAATCACTGACACTATGCTCATGGACAAAACAGCCAAAACAATAACCAAGGACAAGAAACAACGGTTCCAAGGCAAAGTCAAATCCAAGCGAACGATCCAAATCTCTGACGAAGAAAGAAAAGCAAGATCACAACGAATGAAGCAATATTGGGCTGCGAGGAAGGCATAGAATATTAAAAAGTGATTGATTTAGTGTACCCCAAGGTTGGGTGAAACAAATAAATAAAAAAGGATTGAAAGGTAATATTTTCATTAATTTAAGACCTTAGATTAATTTCTGATCTATAGAAAATTTAAAATTTTGAAATAACATAATTTTCATTATTTAAATTTTAACACAGTAATAAAAATTTTGACAAGGTCATGTAAAAAAAATTTTTTTTAATATAACTTATTACTTATTTCAAAAGATTTAATACATTCATTTAACCACTTTTTTCAAATTTACTATGTATTTTTTCCAGATTGTACTTGGTGCTATTACTACGACAAAGAACCCAATATTTCAGAATTTCGAAGATGAGTTGAATGATCAAGAGAAGTTTCTAAAGGCAGATTTGAAATTGATAAAGACAACAATAACGTCAAAATTGTTGGGTTTTTTATTAAATGGATTTTCATCTGTTGAGAATAACATTTCAAAAAGTTACAACGAAAGTGTACCTGGGAACACTACAGGCTATAACCTGCAGTGCATTCAGAATGTAAACTCCAGCATCGACCTTGACTTTGAAATTTATTACTCACAAATAAAATTTTCAGGTTGTGAAAACTTTACTCAGTCTTATGACAAAGGTTTAGAGGTAATGAAAAACACAACTGCTTTGAGTGAAGAATTAGGTAACCTTACAAACATAATTATGAAGGAGGTTGAACTCGCTTGTCAAAATAAAACTAGTTACTATAATACATTAGTATGTTTGGGGGAAAACACCAAAACCTTTAAAGAAAGATACAATGAACTTTATCAACGGATCTTATCAGAAAATAGTGTTGCTAATGGAGAACAACTTCTTTTGACACTTGATAACAAAAAATGTTTAAAAAGTATTTTTGAAGAAATTAATTTGTTTGTTGCTGATATGAACAAACAATTTGAAGAATGTAAGAACTGATATAATTATTAGGGTCACCAATTATAACACTCATTTGTGCAAATAAATTAAATTCATATTAAAGGTAACATGATGTAGATAAGGACTACTAATAAGGACAATATTAATGAACAAGTGGAAAATTAAATGTTTGCTAAGATGTTTGTGTATGTTTATTTTTAGTGATTAGTAAAAATAGATGTACTAATCAATAGCTTTCAAAAATTATAGTACCAGTCATTACCCATATAAAGTTATAGTACTGTCCCCTACTCCTGGAAAAATAATGCCAAGTATTTCTTGATGTTGAATCCCCAAAAAAATGTGTGTACTGTAAATGTATGTGTATTGTATTTCTCATGTGTGATTAATTACTTTCACTATTTCCCATTTAAAACTATGTGAAATCCATGTGGTACTATAATATTACATGAACATTAGAGTTTAACAAAGTTATTGTTATTTAAAACTTAAACTGAATCTTGAACTGTCAACACACATGATGACTCATTAGCAACACACATGACGACATTGTATTATGTCTGATGCAATGGTGCACCCAAATGTGTTATAAATACTGATCACTGTAATTTTAAAGGATTTGTTTATATAATTTATGAATAAAATTCATCTGTGTTTCAATCCAGTAGATGGAAATATTTATTGCAATGAGTAAGTACCATATTATATAAGTTTTGTTTATAGTTTTGTTTCCAGACTCAAATAATTAACACAATGTTTGTACAATTATTTGTTTATTACATCAATACTTAGAGCAGACAATCACACACAATGCAGACAAAACAGTTATTAAAACACAAATGTAACATTTCTTATATAATTGCCTTAATTTACATTAGAAACTAAAAAATTTTGTACATAAACACATTACAAAAAGCATAAGTATCAGAAATTACAGTTTTATCACATGGTAGGTTCTCATGGTATGGATGAGTTTACTTATCATAATTTTGTTCAATTTATCTAAACGAATTTAAGATATAAAATGTAATATTAAGGATAGTGTAAGTATTAATAAATTAAATTATTGTAGTCAATTTACATTATAAAATAGATAAATTTAAAGGGAAAAAATAATTGGTAGATACTTTTATCTAACGATACCCCAGTAGCATTTTCTGTTGGCCCATTGTTGGTATTTTGTTTTCCCACACGGTTGGGCAATGGTTAAAATTGGCACAAATGCCTACCAATTAATAATGAACCAAATCCCAACATAGGGCCGACAATTAAACATCACCAAAAAGCAACAAAGAAATTGTTGGCCCAACTTACTCCGAACAGTTACCCAACTAACTTTCAATGGTAACCCTACTATTTACCAACATGTTTAAAGTTTTATATTTCTATTCATTTGATTAGTGAACTTAACAGTAATCATAACTTCTCTACATTCGCGGACATATTTGAATACCTTTTATTATCAAATGTAGAATATTCTTACTCAAAGTAATATATATTATGTAGCCTACTTTAGCTTTTTAATTATAAATTATAATGTACATATTAGTATTTCGAGTAAGAATACATACTGAATTTGATAAGAAAATGTATTCTAATGTGTTCGTGAATGTAGAGAAGTTATGATTACTATTAAGTTCACTAATACATTAAATAAAATATAATATTTTTAAACATATTGGTAATTAGTAGGGTTAGGTCTAATATTGAAACTTACATTAGTTGCTAATTGAGTAACCAACATAGCATATTTCGTTACTTAAACAAGGTTATTTTATAAAAAGAGACAAAATTCACAACAAAATTTATTCAAATGACAATTGTGAAAAGCCAAGTCAAAAAAAAGCACTATAGCACCAGATTACGATTATAACTGTACTGTGCATATTGGTCCCCCTCGGTGGTCTAGTGGATAGCGTACTAGGCTTTCACCTCGAGGACCAGGGTTCGATTCCCGGCGAGGGCTTGGCATTTTCATACGCTATAAATCATCCCCATCGTCTGCATTAGCCCAAGTGTGCACAATAGTCGGACGTTAAACTCCAAAAAAAAAAAAAAATGGACAGTGCAACTACCCTGATAACAAAGAACTAAAGGAGTAACACTTTTCCACAGTGCTGGCAATATTTCAAATAATAATTACATCATAGAATCATCCATAGTAAATGATTGTAGTTAATAGAAATATTTTTTTTTTAATTTGTAATCATTATAACACTATTGTTAGTATAATAATTAAAGATATAATATTATTCTGTTAACAATTATGCTAAAAAAAATGTGTTCTGTTGTTGGCAATTCTGTGTAAGTTATCACATGCACTTGCACTTTGCAGTAAATTTTACAATATCGATAAAATACTACTGTACTAACAAATATGACACTATGTTTAAACTTTTGTAATAATTATACCCTATTTAATTTACGAGATATTTATTTTAACAAAACATTTCTTATATTTTCTGCCAACTAAAAATTAATGTTGGGCCAACAGCAGAAGTTTTCATGAATGTAACAGTTGGCCTAGCAAACAAACAGCTCGTTGGCCCATTGAAGATAATTCGTTGGCGTATTAATTAACCATTGCCCAACTTTGCCGACAAAGTTCCAACATTGGGCCAACAATGTGTGCTACTGGGGTAGGTATCATTTCTTTCACTTTTTTATATTGTAAAAACACTTATATATAAACACAAGCACGTGCACACGTGTGTGTGTGTGTGTGTGTGTGTGTGTGTGTGTGTGTGTGTGTGTGTGTGTGTGTGTGTGTGTGTGTGTGTGTGTGTGTGTGTGTGTGTGTGTGTGTGTGTGTGTGTTTATGTTTTATTAATTAGCCTAGAAAAACATGTAATTATTTAAATATCATGAAATCTGAATTCCTTGAAAAAAAAATTACAACAAATCCTTGAAAACAAAAATTACAGAAACAATTTTATTTTAAAAAGAATTGTTTTTACAATTCATTGAAGAATTGTGTTACCAAATAAAAAAAGTAATAAATAAAATTAAGAATTATCCTAAATATGCAATAACTTTCTCGTAATTAATTAACGTTAATTTGAAAATATTGTTTGTTTATATTTAAATATAACTAATAGTAGGCTAGATGTTTTGTGAAATTACAAAAACCTAGAAAAATTTTTCATAATTTACAAATTATAGAAATATAACTGAATAGTGACAACAATGTAGTAAAAAAACTAACCTATCTAAGTACTACAATTTATAAATATACAAATTAAATAAATAATATTTATAAAACTAATTTAAAACTTCAGTAATTAATGGAAATGGTTGGTTTTCCAGAAGGAAATGAAACTATTTCTCACTATTTTACTTTGGTCAATTGCTTGTAATGGTATAATAAAATGTTTTGAACTATGTATACATTATTTATAAATAAGACAAATTATTCATAAGGCTCCGCAGCTACAAACAAACTTTGTTAACAAAAGATTTTTATTAATCAAGTTTGATTGCTTGCCACAAATAGAGTTTGAATATCTCAAGTATTAAAAGTGTTAAACAAGAGAAATATATGTTTCATACCTCAAGAGCACATACAGTATAAACAAAAGAAAAATACACTCTTCCTTGAACCTAGCTGTTATTCAAAGTACTGTATTTGAAGTTAATTTGCATAGTTAGTTTTGGTTATTTAGTCTACATTAAAAATTAGTTAGATGGTAAGAGGTGCTTCGAAATATGATGTATTACTGTGTAACATAAGGGGCCACATATATTTTAAAACACACTAGGTAAAATGAGAAAAATTAATGAACCAAGTCAATTTGTGAACACCAAAACCAAAATTTATGGCAACTAAAAATGTTATGTGACTAAAAAAAATGTGATTCCATTTAGAAAAATCAGTCAAGGCAAATAATTATTTAAATTTGGACTCCCATGTCCCAGGATGGTAAAATAAAGTAAATGAAAATTTTAAACTTGGATTTGTACAGTCATGTAACTTAAAATTCAATTTTAAAGATTTCAATGAGACAAAGAAAATATTATTTAGAAAATGCATGACATGGTTCAAACTTTTACTCTTGAAAACATAATTAACTGTAATGTATAGCTCAACTAGTATACACTGTTGAGGACCAGTATGTTCAGTTATATTGGAGGCCAGTATATATAGTTAAGGAGCTGGCCAGTTCCTCCTGAACTGAGAAACAAGGGGTTAGTCAAAAATTGATTTTAATAATATTTTTCTTGTCCCACATTGTCATTTAAAATAATATTATAGCATAAATATCTATTTGAATATTTTGAGCTACATTCCAAGACCACTTAAAGTTCAAAAGTAAAAATTGGTTTTCCCTCAAAGTTGTCCCTTACATCCAAAATGATAAAATAAATTTATTAATAATGTTTGATGAAATTTTAAAGACAACATATGAAACAAAAATCCTGTGTTATACATAATTATTTATTTTTTAACGTACATTGAAATTAACTTTATAAATATACCTATATAAGTAAAACAATAATTTTGTTTTGTTTTGCATACATTAATAAATTGTATAGTTTATTGTAAAAAAAGAATAATCCATCACTTAGACCTCATAAATACATGAGGTTCCCAAATAAATTAGTACTAAGTAAAACCACAATAAGCAAACTGTACAATATATGAGAAATTAGAAAAATGTGGATAAAATGATAAAATACACTTACTAAAAAGGAAACTAAAAAAAATGTACAACCTGATTTTGACCACAAGCATGAAAGGATAAACACTACAAGAAGAAGATAATTTAAAAAAAGCTTACAGATTTTCAAGACAAGAAACAATAAAGATAAAAGAAATATAGATTAGACCTTCAATACGCTATAACTGCTTGTTTGATCCAGTTAATTTATGTTTCAGTGATCATTACCAATCACAGAACATAATTTTTTTTAATAAATATAAATAATAGTTGTGCAATAAAAAATGTTAATGATAATTTATTCCTTTAACACTGAACTTATGAACTATTTACTGTTTATTACTTATCTACGGTCGAGCATTGATTAGCTCATACTACTTTAACAATATGAGTATTTTATTGAGTAGGTACTGGTATTTTAATAAAATTATTATGATCACTTTTTTTCATAATAAAAATAATATTTTTTTTCATTTTAAGCTAGTAATTACATAAGTAGCTATTACGTTTCTCCAGATAACCACTGTACAAAATTCAATAATTTGAATTTGAAGATTCCAACTTCAGATAACATCTTACTTATTCTATTTTACCACAATCATTACTTTATTCTACATTAAAAGCTAGCCATACAAAATTTACATAGCTAAAATATTTAATCACATTTTGTAATGTATACATATTATATAAAAATTGTAAACACCTCAGAAAAACATATTACATTTATGTAGTCTATGAATTTGATTTTCCCCTTTATTTAACTGCATCTGACATCAGATTTTTAATAAATATGATCTATTAGAGTTAAACATGACTGCTGACACATATTTCAAGTTATAATCACAAAGTCTAAGTTAAATATTTATATACAATAATCAAATTTTTCAAAAACAAATAAATTGATTACTGTAATTAAAAAAATATAACAAATATAATGTATAACTAATTTCTTAAATTATGAACCTGTAATGTATTTAAAAAATTGCATTTTTTATGATTAAGAAGTTATAGTCACTACATTTTCTTTTTAAAAAATTAAAATTTTCTTGTATTATTACTCACATTCAAGAAGTATATTTAAAGTGAAGTACATATAATTTTATTTATATATTTAAACTTTAATGCTTAAAAAAATATTAGTCAAATATTTGTTTCTATATAACTTTAGTAAGGAAAGGAGAAGTACATAACCAAAATTCTAAGAATGCTAAGAAGTTCTTCAATCAACTATGATGGGTATACAATGTTTCTTGTAATACACAACTAACTTTTATGCGCCCTCTTTTTCCTCTCAAGTTTCTGTAATGAATTATTGTAATTTACCTTGAATATCTCACTTATACATAAACTTTATTTAGCTGTCATTTTGTGTAGGTTTTAGATTTGTGTTTTCACAAAATGTTTCTTCTGACCGTTTTCACATCCAGAAGAATGATTTTTTTTCCATAACTAAAATTACCAAGTTGCTCAGTCAGACTGGTTTCACTTGAAGCAAGTTCTTAATCATCTTCAAGTGAAAAACACAGTTTTAAAACTTGTTTTAACAGTTGCAGATATACTGAAATGTTACAACTAATTCTGCAAATTTGTATACATCACGAAAAACTATATCCAAATTATTTAGTTTCATAAATCTGTAATGTCAACCAAATTTCATCTGTGACTATAGCAATGGAGAGAAGTTCCAGTTAAATACTTATGTTAAGCTAAAATTTGTAGCCCCAAATAAATGACTGTAGCACCATCAAAGTTTGTGCCATAAGTTTTTTAAACAACCTAAATCTTACACAACCTTAGTAACATACTGAAACAACCCATGAGCTATTCAATGTGAGCTTACATTAGTAAAAGAAAAATTTCTTCTGGTAGTTTCCTTAATTATCAACAAACCATACGATTAACTGCTGACTTTTATTTATTTATTTATTTTTTACATCAGTTGTGTTATAAAGTTATATAGCAACAAATTTGATACTTTACTTCTGATTTGATATTATCTGTTATTATATTAGCTACTGCATTAATTAGATAATTTTGGATTTCTGGTAAGATTTCTCTAAACACTATAGTTGTTTTAACTGGTTGGATATTTTTAAATCATAACCTACAGAAAATTCAAAAGTTCTTTGTTTATGCCCTTACTTCTTGAACTTTTAATCTCTTTATACATAGGCATTATTTTTTCCAAAAATGTGATTACATCAGTCTTTTTAAAATAAATCCATTTCCACTTTTTTATTGAGTGTAAGTAATCTTCTTTCGTAAATTCATAAAATGGTCAGTTCTTTGAAAGCCAAAAAGACAGTAAAGTGAGAATATGATTGTTCATGTTTGTCCCAAGTGGTTACCAAATAATTTAAACTACTAAATTCAGTCTTGTTCAATGTACAACATCAGTGGGAAAACAATCATGTCCAGCAGTATTACAATTTATGTGTTGCACTTGAGCTAGTTAACTAAGGATATTTTTAATACAGTAGTTAATTTTATTAAAACACCAAGATTGTTTTTTCTTTGGCTTCACTTTTAAGTCCAACAAAAGTGAATTTTTTGTTTCTTATTAATAATTAGATCAAAAACAAAACTTTATAATAATATAATTATTTTAAGATGTAAATTAAGTTCATCCACACAGCACATAAATAAAAACTAGATGCAAAAATACAAACAGATAACAGCAACTTTATACTAGTCTCTGAATAGTGTGAAGACTTGCCATGTTAAAATGGCATAGCACCAGTCTTACTTATTTTAATTTGCCATAGTAAGACCATCAGTTAATACTGGAAGACGGCGATGATAACCCTAAAGGTTTTTCGCCAGAAAAAAAATATTGGAAGGCTGGTTTTTTAAAATACATTTAAAAAACACAAATAAAGCTTTTTTGGTAAATTTGTTATGATGCCAATAACAAAATAACTTGTGTCTTGTTAAATAATATAATTTTACATTTCAAATGTCTTTAAAAATATAATGTGAAAACTTTTATTATGCTTATAGGAAATGTATGTTATGAAATTTTGTTTTTCTTTAAGACTTGGGCTTTAAAGCTAGTCTAGAAAATATGCCATTGGTTATCTGATTTAATCACCAAGTAAAGAGAATTCAAGCTTATGTAGATATATTACAAATCAGAATTTTTACAGAAAGTACGTTTTAAATATTTAATTTATTATTAAAATGATTGTGCCATGTTTTCGAACCATTTACTTTAAGTCAGTATTTAATGATAATCAAAGCCATGAATAGAAACACCAGGTATGTAAACTGGTATATGAACCACTGTATCAGATATGAAATTTCTCTATACAAAGTGTAAAAATTATGAGGTGGAAAAAGCTGATATTAAAGTTATAGTAAGTTAAAGTTATTAGTTTTTTGAATCGAAAAAAGTAGTTTTTATTTTGAATGCCAGTCAGTCAGTATCTGTGTGGTTCAGTCTTTAAGAAATCTTTGCCCCTGTGATTGATTACTGGTAATATTTAGATTATCCAAGTAATTATGGGTAAATTACTTATTAATCCCCTTGGTTTAACTTTTTTTATTAACATTACTCTAAATAGTTTTATGCTCACATCTACACTATTTGCAGTCAGAGTAACTTGACTTTAATCTAAATACAGAAATTTCTGTTTTTAAAAATATCCTCGAAATAAACAAAAATTCTCATTAATTGTATTATTATTTAGCAAAATTGAAAAAGGTTATAAAGTATTAATCAAAACATTGTTCTCATGTAGATTGTGCAGAAGATAGAATAATATAAAAATATAAAATTTAATGAGTGTTCAAAATGTCCCTGAATACTTTTTTTCAAAATCTAGCCTAAATTAGATTATATGAGATCAATATATTTTGAAAGTTATATAAAATTTATAAAAAAAGATTCTTATAAAAGCTACAAATAATTATCAATGAGATTAAATTTATTCCCACCTTTGGTCAAATGCTAGTTAAAAAAAAAGATTTACATATAATTACCACAATGTTTTATATTTGTACAAATGTTACACTAAGTTAAAATAAAAATAACATCACTGGTTTACAAAAAGGAAAAAAATAGTTATAACTTATATATACATTTTTTTTAATAACATAAATATTTCTGCATCTAATTAAATAAAATTCAATATTTTAATACTAACCTACACAATATTAAAGAAATTACAAATTACAAATAAGACTAATTTTTAATACAAAGTAACTTTGGACTTTTGCCTGTAATCAAACATTTAGTTACTCAAGATGTTAAAAGCTTTAATAAAACATATCTTTTAACAAACCCCTTATTAAATAAATTATTCATTAGTTTACAAAATATAATTTAGAATTTAATTTTGATGGATATAATGATTTTCTTCTTTTAGTTTGAAAATGTATATACAAATACAAAACAAATTATATTATTCATAAAAACAATGTTAAATTATCACTTAATCAACTTTACCATAGCGAGGTACAATATTTTTACTTATCCAGTAATCACAATTCTGGAAATCCTTAGCTGCGTGTATATCCTGATCTATTAAAAGCATTTTGTTGTTCGTTTCATCAACTTTACCAAACTGAATAAAACGATTAAACATTTGCTGCATTGCATTGCTATATCGACGAGTAACAGTACTACTGCCAAGATAATGGCATAATATTGCTTCCACATCGATTCCTACATTGGTTTTATCTTCTCGGGTCTGAAACACATATTAATTACTTAATAAGTAATATCAAAGTTTTATATAAGAATGACTTTGATCAAACCATTTGTTCATAAATATAATATTGGTTGTGTGTGTGTGTGTGTGTGTGTGTGTGTGTGTGTGTGTGTGTGCACACACACACACACACACACACACACACACACACACACACACACACACACACACACACTTAAAGCAAAAGAAAAAGGTAGTTTTTACAATCTATTATAAGTAGGGTAGGAGATCAAAAATGTGCTAGAAGTCATGTTGGCAAAACAGAAAGAATATCAACCATTGCAGGAATTTAACAGCAAAAGTAGTTCAAATTTAAAAAGATTTTTAAGCTCATTGGCTTATATAGTTTACCTATGTTGCTTAACAACCAAGCTTTCTTTGTTTTTTTTTATAAGTTGTAGTCACAAAATAGTCATATGCAGTATAAGAGAGGAAGTTTGTTTTTTTATCATTAAAGTATTAAGTCTATCTAATAATTGTTACAGAAAGGTTGTTGTTATTGTCATTCTTTTTATATTAACTAATGATATAAAACCAAGAGTTCTTTTAAAGTGCTTACAATTTACACCAAGCGTTCATCGAAAAAGTAGTACTGTGGTACAAAAGTGGCTAATGTAAATTTAAATAAATTTTTATGAATTCAATTAATTAATTCAGTAAGAATACTGAATAAGTGCAGTGTAATTTCATAAAGTGTAACAATTTCTTCAAAGTCTTCACTCATCCCAACGTTGTGAAACTGTGAACATCTGGACCAACATCTTTGCCATTCATTTAACTCTCATTGTTTCATTTAACTTCATTGATATCATTAAAGACTCTCAATAACAATCCTGGTAATTTACACTGTAATCTCTTTTTTCATAATAAGTTCAATTGAACAATACCAATAACCTACATAGTTTCCATTTGCAGTATCAAAGAACCATCCTGAGATAATTTATTCATTATTTTTTTGCATTTTAATAACACTTAATTTAATTTGAATCAATTTGTAATTAAAGAAATTCTTTGTACTATATCGAATATTTTGTTAATTAAACCTTAAAATATTCCATATTTGTCATTAAAGATTAACAATTTCTGTAGTAATTACATATATATATATATATATATATATATATATATATATATATATATATATATATATTTGTGCCAGGAAGAAGATATATATATATATATATATATATATATATATATATTATATATATATATATATATTTTATTTTTTTTTTTTTATTTTTTTTTTTAACATTCGACGGTCCTCGGAGTGAAAGCCTAGTACGCTATCAACTAGGCCACCGAGGTGGCTCTCTCTCTCTCTATATATATATATATATATATATTTATACACTTGTAATATTGTAATATTATTAAATTAATCGTCTGCATTAGTCCAAGTGTGCACAATAGTCGGACGTTAAACACAAAAAAAAAAAAAAAAAAAATTATTAAATTAAAAAGTAATATTAAATTGTAATATTATTTGACACCCAATGTGGTGTAAATTATTATTTTTTTTCCTGATGATTCTTTTTTTCCATGATTCTTTTTTTCCTAAAAAGTGTGCTGACAGACACACAGACTAACAAAGAATTTCATTTATATAGATTAAGTTAATGTGTTAATGTGCCCTATTCATTAATTTTAAAAACTTTTTTATCTTACTAACCTGAGTAACAACGTAAAATGCTGTTGCTGAAATTTGTCTCGCTAGATGTAAAAGAGGACAAAGAGTTCGGATGTCAGTAATCATAGTAGCTAGACCTGTCCCAGTAGCATTGTATCTCCTCAGAGCTTCTTCTGCTAAACCTAACTTGCCTAATAAACTCCCTCGCACAGTTTCGCTAACTTGTTCAGAACTCCAATTTGATATTTGTGAAAGCAATTCTTTGGTCCCATCAGCCAATGATGTAGTCCCTAGAAAATTAATTCACTCATTTAACAAAGCAAATCCTGTTGGTGGCCAAAATTTATTTTTATATTCTTCCAAATATTTTTTGTTTAATTTTAAATTGGTATTTGTAGCATTTAGGTCCATATTTATAGTAATGTTCCACAAATAAAATGGCAGTTATTCAACTATCAACAATAACTTGACTACTACATTTGATCAGCTATTGGAGAAATCAATTACCATATCAAAATAATATTCAATTAAAAAAATGATTTACTAAATCAAATATTCATTCATGTACGATATAGTGTTGAAAAGAAAACATTCCATCCTGTCTGAAAAAAAAACTTGTGTTTATCAATCAGTTTTTGTGCAGTATGAAATAAATCCCCAAAGATAGAACAATCTATCCAATCAGGCCCAAGGATATTGAGTTTTAGTTACACCCTTATCAATGCACTTCCACACTGAGCCTGGTCAACCATGATAAAAAAGTGGAAAAAAACAATATGAGTATAAATAATATAATGTGTAACTATGTACATATTCTCATTTTGAATATTATCAGTCAATGATTTTTTTTAATTTAGTGTGGTTATTCGTTTTTTTATATAAATGTCTTGTTTTATTATTAATGATAAATATAAAATATTAATGTTTGGAACATTTAAAAAGTGTTTCTTAATTTTTCTGGCTACAGGGTTGTAGTTTCAAAACGGTAACCCATTTAAAATCAGTTGTTTTGGAAAAGTGGTACTGCTTATAGGGTTAAGCAAAATTTTATCAAAATCAAAAAACTAATTTTAAAAAATCTAATTTTTGTTAAATTTGCAGTTTTTAACAAAAAAGCTTTAAAATAAAACTTCCAAGATATGTAAAATTTTATTGGACTCAGTCAACTTTATAGTGATATGCCTCCAGTAACGAAATGAAAAATTTTAAACAGTCATTCTTTAAGTAATTTTTTTATCAATTTACACAATAATTTAAATACATACCTATAACAACTTTCACTGACAGGTTTCCTCTTTCAAACACCTGAGATGGTTCTTCTCTCAAAATGTCACCATCTATAGAAAGCCATTGATGCTTTGTAATATTTTGCTCCAGAACATCTGGAAGCTTTGGTACAGAATTCCTCCATTCACTTGGAACACTATCCAACAGTTTTTTAACTTCCTATAATAATAAATTTAATTTATTAAATATCACTGTTGTCAATTTATTTCATTTATTAAAAATTTGTTAGCTAAATTTTACATAAGTTCAGTATTATACAATTAAAATATCTTTATATCGATTCTCAAAGCAATTCCTGTGGTGGTTATTCAATTAAAGCAAATGAATATGTGAACCCCATGACTTGAAAAGTAAATATAATTAACTTAATAGTAGTAAATGGTACAAAATAATTTTTGGCTGTTAAGTAAATCAACAGAAATGAAGCGCTCTTCTTCAGACAGACAGATGAAACAGTTTAGCAGTGCGCTGAGTAGCACTACATTCCCTACCAGGCAGTTGTAGGTAGGCAAGGGGAGTGGTACGGCTTGGAGGGGCACTATCTCCTATACTAGCCTTTTACATGTAGTTTCATTATGTCTGCATGTTTCGCTTTGCTACAATTCTGGAGAAAATGGATTTTAATTATATAAGATATACATAAGTGATTGGTTTACTGTGTATAAAATTGTATTAGCAAATAACTAACTGTTCTTAGCAGGTAATTTTAGTGTAAAAAAATCATTTCACTTTTTATTCATGTATGCTATATTTTATCAGTCACACTGGAAGCAAAAACAGCCTAAAACTGTATCAAGCAATAATGAGTTGAGAATTATTTGTTTGTTTTTATGCAATAATATGTTGCAATCAGTTACAGGATGTAATAACACAAAAAAGTATCACTATTATGCAATATACTCAAGTCATAATATGCTTATTATGACCTGATCTATCCATATGTACATGAAAATATTGTAGAGACCGGAACTGCCACATTGACTAACTTCAAGGAAACAGCTTGTTTTTAAAAAGCCACAGCAGTAAATATTTGTTTATAAATTATACACAATTGTATAATAAGTAGCATTGTGTATATACAAAATTTTTAAAAAAATCTTTATTTACAAAGTCATATTATGCTTTAGTAAATTATGCTTTTATGTACATTAAGTACGTAAAAAAACTAAATTTAGGACAATATGGTTTTTCATTATATTCTAAAATTGTTTTCAAAAGTTTATAATTTTATAATGAGAATTTATTATAATTATAATTTTATAATGTTCCTAATTTTAAAATGAGAAAAATAGTAATGTTTATATCATACCAATTTTCTTAAGCATTCCAAATCTCCTTCAGTGCAAGGAAGAGATGATAAGTAATTGTTCTGATAATCTGACATAGAATCAACCATAGGATATCTAGGCATAATGGCTGATCCAGTGCTTAACCAGGCTTGGCTGAATAATTCCTGTCAAAATACAGATATATAAGTTTACAGATATAAATACAATATAAAACTTTATATATTATTATTGTCTGCGTATAGACCCTGTTGGATCACGCAAAGCACTCCGACTCATGTCTTGCTCCTTCTAATCCTCCACACCTCACTCATCCTGTCCCCATGGATCCTCTTCCACTCCTCCGTCCATTTTACCCCTGCTCTCTTTGGGATTTCATTCTCTGGGACCTTCCAACCGAGCATCTTTCTCCTGTATGTGTTCCTGTCTTCAACGTCTGTTGAGTCTATTTCTGCATCATGTAGGTCTATTCTGACTTGTGCGATCCACGACATTGTTGATTTGACACCCTATATATACTTAAGGATTCTGTTGGCAAGTCTCGTTGTTGGGAGTCTACTGATGTGTCCATAGAACCGAAGCCTCCTTCTTCTGATATCTGCTGCCAGGTTCGATATCTTCTCTGTGGTCTTCCGGGAGTGCAACCTGTATCCATCTTTTGTTAATCTCGGGCCAAGGATCTTCCTCAAGATTTTGCGTTCTTCCTTCAAAATATCCTCCATGTGTGGAGGACTTTTTGACATGCTTTTGTCCTCAAAAACATGCTTTTGTGTGGAGTGCTAGTGTCTCGCTTGCATATAATACCTCCGGTTTTATGACTGTGTTGTAGTGTCTGATTTTTGTGTGTGTCGACATACATCTCTTATTGTTGGACATAAGTTTTGAATTACAATGATTGATGTACTTGGTTATGTTTTTTTTTTAATAGAAAAAATGTTATTTTTTTGTGAATTCTGTAGTAAATTATATACAACATAACAATATAAATATCTTTAAAGAAGAAAATAATTTAAAAATTAAAACTGAATTTTAAAAATTGTCATTACAGATTTTTGAAACTGTTACAAAGAAGAACGAACAAAACAAATGAAAATGGTATCATAAAATTTTCAAGCTCATCAGAAGGCAACAAGCAAAATTTCAGGAAATCTGAAAGAAGTGTTAATTTCTTTTTATGTTATTTTTTATTAAATTATTTTATAGATTTATTTTATTCACATTAAAATTTTTTTTGCAAGAAAAGCTGAACTACCATAACTTATAAGATTGTAATATGAATAACCTAAAAACTATATAAAAAAACATCTTTATTTCTCACTAATCACTCAAATTATAGACGTTTTCACAGAATATAATAAAATTTTTAAATAGTGAAATATTGCATACATGTATAGATCAATAACTCGTATTTTTGTATATGATTGGCCATTTCAATTTTATTTCTCTTTTTATTTCTACAGAATAAAGTCCATTATATGAATGTATGAATCTGTTAACCATATTGACTAGTTTTCTACCAACCTCTACTTTCCGAGTTGCAAGAAGTGCAGTGAGAAGTGTTGCACCTGCTTTATACCCCACAACAGTGACAGATTCATTGTTTCCACCAAAATGTTGAATATTAAGCTTTATCCATTTTAGAACAGTCACTGCATCCCCAAGACCATAATTTCCAGTCGTATGCGGGTAGACAGATCGGCTTAAAGCTGAAGTAGCAAGAAAACCAAGCACACCTAGGCGGAAATTTGGTCGTACAAAAACTATGTCACGATGACGAGCTAGGGCAAAGGGTGGTAAATCAAGGGTTCCTGGTGAACCTCCATTGAAAGATTCAGAGCCAAACAACACCACGACCTGAAATAATCATTATTTGCAATCAGTGATTTATAAATGTTTTAAATTTGTTATGTTTATCAAATATAAATTTTTTATATATTGAAACATATACAATAGCATGTTTAAAAAATTGCAATAACTTCATAATTAATTTTAATTGACAAGAAGCAGTAAACTGAACTGCAAAACTCAATCACCATTTTTCCCAGTGAATTAAATTTTTTATTTAATTTAAAATGTACATAAATATCAATTTTATATTCTACAAAATAATACCTTTTTTCTCCACAAATACAGCCTTGATAAAATTAATTTTGCTTTTGTAACTATACAATATAAAATGAAGTCAAATAGAAACTATAAATTAATTAATACATAAACTTAAATGGTCCAGGAAAAACCCCATGTACTTTAAAAAATGGTCTAAACATTTTAAAGTTTTTATAAATGTTTTTAAAGTTATAAAGATGTTTAGTTGTTTTTTTTTAATTACATGGTGCTAAAACATAACAGTGTCCATGAAGGACTGATACTTTTAACATCAGAATAATGTTCTTTATCTGATGATAATGATACAGCCTGTCATTATAAAAATTTTAATTCAGTCAAAAATTGCATGTAATCAAAAAATGAAATCCAGTTCGACTTTATAAGAATTGTATTGATATAAAAATAAGAAAATTTATCTTGTACCTAAAATTAATAAAATAAAGCTTCAACTAATTGGACCTTGATGAAGTAAAAATTATAGTAGAATTGATTCGGTCTCATATCAAGACATCCTATTAAAACCAACAAAACTTTATCTACAACACCCTTTTAACAAACAATGACATAACTTATTTTCCTCGTAATAAATTAATCTGTCAATTTTTACAAGATATACGAGTAATGTATTCAAGTGCAATAATGAAAAACCTTTAAGTCAAATAATGCCAATTTCATTGAGTTAAAGCTGAGAACTCGCTTCACTTACTTAAAATTTCATTTAAAATAGACAAGATAAATTATTTTATTTCCTGATAGTTTATATTTATTTAAAATATGTTTTTATTTATTTTAGATTTAGTTTTTGAGGTTATCCTACAGGTTTTGGGATTTAGTTGTTCAAAAATCCCACAAGTAGCTAGGAAAATAAGATATTCACCCATAGAAAGCTCAACATGCATAGATAAAGCTAAATTAAAAATGTACATCGCTTGATAAGCAGAGTCTGCATACTTTAGCTAAGTTTTCCATGAACCATGCAGTCTTTGATATATAAACTCTCCCACCTTGTCTTGGAATGAAGGGAAATCCAAAAGCAGATAAATGAAGAAAGATAAATGGATCTAACAATCCAGATAGGGTACCTTGGGATTGCCAAACACGTACTCATAAAGTGTGAGCCCCTGAGGGTATATATGTATACAATACAGCAATGAACCACTTACAGGTAATGGAGATTCATATCTGACTTCAGGTGTGATAATATCCAAAGTTAAACAATCTTCTAAGCCGCTCATTGTGCCATTTTGGTTAATCTGAACACACAAGTCTGTTTTATTGTGGGCTAATAAAGTGCCATTCCAACACTTTGTCAAACTATTCAAAGTATCAGGACTTGTCCAACGATGCTTTCCTATGGGAGGCACAGCATATGGAATGCCTCTGAAAACTGCAACGTGATCCACCACAAGCCTGAGAAACATATTACAAAGCATATTTACTTTTTATAACTTACAAAAAAAATTAAGTATAATATTAGGATTTGGTAGTGGACCTAAAAAATATTGAAATTTATTTTCTGTTAGTGAATTTTCATTGGAAAATGTGCTGTTGAGGCAAATGTTATAGTAAGACACCGACCTCATATACTAAAATGAGCTCCAATCCTGACCTCTAGATTACTGTGAATGATCATTAAAAAAATGTGTGTTTCTGCATTAATGTATGGGTTAGGACTCTATAGAATTTGCATTTGATTTAAATTTGGACAAAAATCAATGTTGCTAACAGCTTGGGAAACAAAATGTACACAATAATTTAAAAATAATGGCCATTCAAATTTTCAAAAATAATAATTTTACGCCTATTTTTTTAATCTGATATTATCATTGTAATCAGTATTAAAATCAATATAAATTAACATTTTTTTTATTTTCATTAAAAATATAAAAATTTAATCTGACATTGACATTGACATTTAAAATTATTTTGTCTGTTAATCATGTTTATATATATTTCAATTTAACTCTTAGAGTACAACGGACTTTGCACAAACAAAACTATAATATAATAATATAATATAATAATAAAATATCAATAATATCGAATCTCAAGAATTATAAGGCTTCGAGAGAAAATCAAATCACAGTTGAATTTGGAAAAATGTCAATGAAAGTGCTATACAGTCTCTCAGAAACATATTTGAAGAAATTTAGATAAGTGAAAGAATCCCCCATGATTGGAAGACAGCCCTCATACATCCACTTCATAAAAAAGGATCCAAATCTGACCCTAACAACTACAGAGGGATATCTCTCCTTGACGTAACATACAAGATATTCTCAACAGTCCTACTACATAGGGCAGAACCTCAATTGGACCATCAACTTGGAGAATACCAGGCGGGTTTCCGGAAAAGGAGATCCGGAAAAAAAACAAATCTTAACCTCAAACACATCATGAACTACCAAAAGTCAAGGGCTAAATAGTATGTTATCACTTTTATTGACTTTCAAAACGCATACGACTCTATAGATAGGGAATCATTATTCTCGGTTCTGAAAGAACTAGACCTTGATAACAAAACCACAAATCTTATCAGGGAAACATTAACTAATACATTCTCCAAAGTTCAATTCATGGGAGAACTATCCACTCCTTTTGAGATTAAAACAGGAGTCCGAGAAGGAGATGGACTCTCTCCATTGTTATTTAATTGTGCTCTAGAAAAAGTAGTTAGAGAGTGGAACATGAATATGCATAGTGGAATCAGACTAGGAACAAAGGCATTAAGGTAAATTGTTTGGCTTTTGCGGATGACATGGCCTTACTAGCTGAGACATTGGAAGAAGCTAAGGAACAGACTCTTGAACTCCAGAAGCAAGCGTTAAAAATGGATCTCAAAGATTAATTTGAAAAGACTAAAATATTGAGAAACATACAAAAACCACCAAAAAAGCTTCAAGTGGGAGAACAATACATTGAGATAGTCAAAGAATCCAAATACCTTGGGGAATGGATCAGCTGGAACACCCTAGAGAAAAAAGCTATGGAATCTAAGAGAAATAAAGCTGAATTAGCCTTCCAACTTACCAAGGACACATACAACAAGAAGTCCCTCTCCTGGAATACAAAGATAAGGCATTATCATACGGTAATTAAACCGGAAGCCTTATATGCAGCTGAAACATTATCTCTCACAACCACTTGAAAGGCTAGAGATCAAAGAAAGAAAGATTACGAAAAATCTTAGGCCCCAAATTCCGTAACAACCAATTACTCCACATCAGTAATGAACTCTTTACCAAAAAATTGAAACACTATCAGACACAATAAGAAAAAGGAGAATTGATTTTTATGGACACATTCTCCGAATGGACAAAAATAGACTAACCAAAAGAATATTTGACTACTTTCGCAATAGAAGAGCCAAACCGCTTTGGTTTAGAGAAACAGAGAAAGACATAACAGAACTACAAATCACTGACACTATGCTCATGGACAGAACAGCCAAAACAATAACCAAGGACAAGAAGCAACGGTTCCAAGGCAAAGTCAAATCTCATTCCCTAAAGAGATTGAAAGGGGGTAGACAATATAAAAAAGTGGTATACAATTTTGCATTGAAAAAATATTTGTTTTGGATTGTATATTCTAGAAATATGCTATGAAACACAAATAATGAAACACATATTTCAACATTTATCCGAATTCATTCCCTAAAAGATATAAAATGTAAAAATGAGGTATAATTGGAGGAAAAGAGTGATTTTAGTGGAGAAAAAGATTTTTATCAGCTTTTCCTAAAAGTAAACAAAATATTCTAAAACACAAATTATGACACACGTAATTCAGCAATCTGCCCTGCCCCCCGAATTCAACACATAAAAAAGCCAAAATATAAAAGAGGTTTATATTGGAGAAAAATATTTTTTATCAGATTTTCTTAAATTCGAATGGAACAAGTTTCAACATATGGAAGACAATAAAACAACATATTCAATACATAATATTTTTTCATATTCACTGTAAAATAATCATGAGTTTAGATGATCATGCTTTTATTAATATATTTTTTATGTTTCTAAATTATTACATTACTCAAACAGTTTAAGTTTCATGGGCGAAGCCATGTCAGGTAATGCTAGTACAATATATAATAAGAAAAAATTAGCAAGTCTCTTAGTCATGTGTTCAACTCGCAAAGAATTTACCAGTCCCTGTCAGCTTCCACCCAAACTGTCTACTGTTTATTTATGGTAGATCTCTCTCTCTCTCTCTCTCTCTCTCTCTCTCTCTCTCTCTCTCTCTCTCTCTCTCTCTCTCTCTCTCTCTCTGTATATGTACTGCCGAAGCAAGGGGCCGCCTCGGTGGCCTAGTGGATAGTGTACTAGGCTTTCACCCTGAGGACCCGGGTTCGATTCCCAGCAAGGGCTTGGCATTTTCATACGCTATAAATCATCCCATCGTCTGCATTAGCCCAAGTGTGCACAATAGTCAGACGTTAAACACCACATAAAAAAAAAAAAAAAAATATATATATATATATATCTTTCCCACAGAGGGAAACTTTAAATGAGTTGCACAGAATAATTAATGGCCTCGGCCAATCAAAACCTTACAAAATTATTAGTTTTTTTTATGTAACATTGGTAAAAAATGTACCCAATCTAATAAATTAAAATTTGTATTATCAAATTTCATTGAACATTTTAAATAATAATCTTTGCAGTTTTTATTGCCAATTACATTACATAAGTGAAGTCAGATTTTCAAAAAGTCTCAAATTTAAAAATTATTAATTTCGAACAGTTAGGTTTATTTTCATATTTTTTTCCTCTGCAAAATATGAACATGTTTGCAAATCAAAATACCCATTTAGGTAATGTTTTTTCACCTTCTTAATTTTTGGAAATTCCATCATATCAGGACACAGTTGCATTCTGTGAATATCTAAACAACTTATTTTTCTAAGTAAACAATTATTAAATTTCTTTACCCTTCAACATTTCCACAAGATGTTTGTGCAGTAACAAACCGGCCATTAACTGCCGAGTACTTTGATTTTGGGCGAGGACCTGTTATAGCAAATATGATTATCAGGAAGAGCAGAAAAATGAACAGGCACAATCCACCTAAAAAAATATTTTTTATAAATAATGATGACATGACATGGTTCATTATCATTATACAAAGTATTTTGTTATTAACAATATCTTAAACATACACAATTAAAAAGATGAAATTTGTAGAACAGTCTACAGCAACAGTTCCCAAACTATGGGTCAAGACCCACTAGTGAGTCACAAGGTCAATGTTGGTGGTAAAGATGGCCAGTTAAACCTACACTTAACCAGCATACTCGGAATGTTATGGCAACATTGCTCCCACAGCTAGATAGCACACTGATTAAATTATTTACTTTTCTTTGCTGATTTGGTGCATGTGATGGATGATTGGTGATGTCTACACTTGTAGTTTTTTAAAAAGTATTCACTTTTCATTAATACTATAATGGATGCATGGTTTAAACTAGCTTGATGATGAATCTTCTTCAATAATCAGCATTTGTTTCTGTGAGCAAGTCCATAGATGCAAGTGTTAGTGAGTTAAATTTCACTTCAAAACCCATGAAAAGAGCAAAGCCAGACTTGCATAAATTTTACCAACACTTTTTACAACACAAGTTTGTGTTTTCATGCATAGAGGCCATCTCGGTGGTCTAGTGGATAGCGTACTAGGCTTTCACCCCGAGGACCCGCGTTCGATTCCCGGCATTTTCATACGCTATAAATCATCCCATCGTCTGCATTAGCCCAAGTGTGCATAATAGTCAGATGTTAAACACCAAAAAAAAAAAATTTCATGCGTAGAAATAACCACTCAGTGTGTAATTTGTTTTTAAACTTTGGTAAATTAAAACATGAAACCGTGTAAAGGCATTTAACAATAACACATGCCAAATATATAAGTAAATCTATAGATTTTTTCAAAGACAGAGAAGGCAATACTTAATATCAGAAATATTAAACAAAAACACAGCATCAAGTAACCAAAACAAACAAGCTAATTGCATCATATCTACTGTATCTACTGATGGCAAAACAAACAAATAAACGCTCACTGTATGTGAGAAGATTTTTGAATATTAAGCCATCGGTTAAAATAATGTATCCAAAAATTTATTGAATCAGAAATATATCAAGCAAATTAGTGATATCTCTATCAAATAAAACTGTTAAAAGAAGGATCAATGATGTAGCAGATAGCGTGAAAGAAACAATGATCACAGTGCTTCAGGAAAGTAACTTCTTTATAAAACAGTTTGATGAAAGCACTGAGGTTTTTTGTTTTGTTTTTTTTTTTTGTGTTTAACGCCAACTATTGTGCACATTTGGGCTAATCTAACCGATGGGATGATTTATAGCGTATTAAAATGCCAAGCCCTGCCCAGGAATCGAACCCGGGTCCTCGGGGTGAAAGCCCACTACGCTATCAACTAGGCCACCAAGTTGGTTAGCAGTGATGTTGCTGACTTGGTTAATTTATTGGCTTTTTTATTTAATTCTAATGGATCCATTGAAGAACAATTTTTTTTTTTTTTTTTTTTTGTAAATCTTTACTATTTACAACAACGGAGGAGGAGATCTTCAATTCAAAACCATTGGGCAGAAATCAGTCTACAAGTCATTAGTTTAATTTTAAAAAAACAAGCTTTTATATATATATATATATATATATATATATATATATATATATATATAACTTAGACTTATATACTTATATACATCAGTTTTCTTAATATAAATATTGAAGAACTGATTCTCTTTACTTTAAGATCCATTAGGTAACTAAGTCTTTTGTTTTGACTTTAACTGTGGCTGATTCCATTACATCTACAAGAAATGCAACAACTAAATCAAAATACCCATGAGCACTGCTAAATTGATCAAGAAAGTCACTAAATGCACTCAGCTAAACAAACAGAATTTTTCCTGAACTTGTGTATCAACATAATATACAGAGACTTTTGACATGTGAGACATTCAGTGGAATGTATAGATGATAACACAAATAACAACATTCTTCAGTCAGTATTTCTTCCAAATCATCCTTACACATTTCCTTCATTCAAAGATAAAAATCTTAAAAAATCCAGAAAAAGTGTATTACAGACTCTATGTTAAGATTTGTTTTCTAAGCCTATTCTAAAAAAAGAAGAATATGGTTTAATGCAAACCATATTTTTTTGTTTTTCATTAAGGTGTAGGAAGGTCATGAGGTTCTTGGAAAACTAACCAGTTTTGGTTTTGGTGGAAGAAAGTGGAAAAAAATTTATAAAACACTTTACCACAAAATGTATTAAGGTTTGTGTTGTATAAGCAAAACAATTCATTAACATCATGTTAGGAAAACAAAAGGACATTCATTCTGAGATAAACGCACAATGTACAAGAGAAAAGGAGAAAAATAAAGCTGTACCTATAACCCCAATCGAAACAATACCCTTTTTTGTTGAACAAGAACTGCCTCTTAGAGAATATGTAGTCAGTAGGCTCCTTTCCTTGAAAATGCCTGACAAAAAAGGCAGGAAATTTTGTGCTTTCCTATGGTTCAGAGCATGTTCTGGGGACAAAAGTCTAAGGAGACATGTTATTAATTGTAGCAAGAGTGCAAGAAAATTCAGATCTGTTCAAATTTAGTGATAGAAGAGGTTGTTGCTAGAGTCAACAAGTGTGTTATTTTGTCATACTGGCTGATGAAACTATTGATGTTTCATCAACATGAAAAAATTCATTTTTAACTGTTATTACATATATTCCACTGTAACTGTTGTTATGCATTCCATCATTGTCACCTTATTTTTTGTATTCATTACTACCATACCATGAAATACACAGTTGTCATAGGGTGGCTTCTTCTCCACTTTGGTATTGCCCCCTCCCAAATGAAAATCATGGCAATGTGCCTGTCCGTAATCCATTCCAACAACTAATCTATTTTATAATATCCTTTCAGTTTAATTCTATTGCGTTAAAGAGTCTAGTCATAACTAATTTTTACCCATCTTGACTCTTTTCAGCTACTTTTATTTCGAGAAAAAAGGTTAAGTATGGCTGCTCTAAATCAACAGTTTTTGTTTTATGCATTTAAAAAAACAATACCATTTTTATCCCAGTTGAGTACTAATAATTATTCATTTAGAACTTGTAAAGATTTTAAATTTGTTTAAGTGTAAAATGATTAAAACGTTCTAAAACAAAAACAGTAAAAAGAAAATATATTTTGCACACTGGTACAATTTGTTACTATTACTGACTATAATGATAGTCACCTTATGAGGCAGATAGTCATAATTCTAAATTCTAAATTGATTCTTGGAAATTCATCTGTATTATTCAGAAGTCCAAAGTAATTGGATCTCAGTTAATGAAATTCCTAATTAATTATTTAAACTTATTAAAGTATAAAGAAAAAAATTAATACTTTTTTTATACTTTACATTACAAGATTATTACAATAAAAAGCCATTCTTATCTTACCAACAATAAACTTATGTTCAATTAGAAGAGCTTTCCTATTTGTCCATAAACTTTGACTGAATCCAAATTTTTTTTCTTCTGCAAGAACCTCAGCTTTTTCAGTGTCTGAAGCATTTTTCTCCTGAAAGAAGATAAATAATAATATGTTATTGAAAATATTTTGTTTGCAATAATGTAGAATTACAATAAAATCTTGTTGAAATTTCACAATAATATTTTCAAATATGTTGAACCATCAAATATTTAAAAATATATATACTTAGAAATAATATACTTTTGTTAACCTACAAGTTAACAACAATGGTTTTTTACAGTGTGTGTTTAATAACAAATAACTTTATTATTTTAATATTAACTATAATATTAACTATAATGATTCATACTAAAATTGATAAATAAGTAAGAATACTGAATAAATGGGATATATTTTATTTATGTATTTATATATTTATTATTGTTTAAAATTATTAATTAATTAATTTGTGTATGTGTGTGTGTGTGTGTGTGTGTGTGTGTGTGTGTGTGCGCACGCGCATGCGCGTGTGTGTGTGTGTGTGTGTGTGTGTGTATTAATATGAGAGCTCTCGCTTAATTTACTTATTGATTTTAGTCTGAAAATTGGTTTTTATCATATTAATTACCAATATTAAGCATCATAATATTTTGCAAAAAAACAACTATTTTTTTCTTATTGCAAAATGTTATAAAAATTTATTTCATCACTAAACTTGTGTATACCACACCCAGTCTTTATAGTAAAGCTTTTCTTAATTTTAGGTTTTTATATGTTTTTTTAGATATTTATTTCCATTACTACATTGTTATTGTTTGGTTTTCTTTACTTATCTTCCAGTTTCTTATCTGTAAGCCAAGGGGTATCTTGGGGAAAATTCCAGTTACAAGTACATTATAATTTTCACTATTCTAGAGTCATTAGAAACAAGGAGTTTTAATATTCTTTTCTTTATAGTTGAATACAAAAAGCATAAATAATGGAATTCATAACTAAGAATTTTGTTTAACTACTGGATCACAATAAATTTTAATTAATAACTTACAAAAACTATCATCTTTTCACCATTCTTTTACATTTTATTATTAACCATTCATGGTTTTAAATATAATATGCTAAGAATAAGCTATTCAACTAGTTAAATATAATATTAATGAAACTAACATCACAACTTGAATCTAACTTGACTGTCTCCATTCCTTCATCTTTGCCATCACTCATTTTCTGTGAACCATTACTGTCATCAAGAGTTTCCATTGAAGCCAGTCCTGCCGGTTTATTTTCTCCTTTCTCTTCATCAATGTTATCCTGAACAGATAATTTTAGGAATGAAAATTTTCAACATTTTTAGGAATTGAATCTTAATTGGTTTTTATATTAGTACTTCTTTTCTATAACGTTATCAACAAAATTTGTAACAATAAATAAGGATAATTTGTGATTTTTAATCAAACTTCTATTGCACCCTAATATTTCTAAAAAATGATCAGGAATTATCAAGAGCTATTTATAATTCCTCTTGCACCAAACATTTGTAGCAACTAGCACTAAACACATAGCTTATAATAGTTTTAAATTTACTAACCTTGGTTGACCTGAGTTTCCTCGGAATTACAGAAACCAATGGCAGCTTAATGGCATTTAAGAAACCAGGCCTTTTTTCAATAGGCACCTCTTCTCCATGCTGGCCATCTCTGTCATCCTGGCCATCTGTTTTGCCAGAATGGTGTTCCTGAAATTTTACAAACAATCTTAGAACATAATAAAGCAGAATTTAAATTTAAAAAATTGCTACTGCAACGTTATAAAAATACATAGCTTTCTTAAAACAACTAAATATAAATGAACAAATTTATTGTAATGTTCAAAAATCAGAAAAAAATTGCAATATGTGTTTTAACAATAAATGTTAACTATGACACACCATATTTCATTTGGTTTTATGTTTAATTAGTGTTTAATATAGTTACAGACTTTTTATATATGACACTTTGAAAATGGTTGGATAGCCAAAACAGCATTCAGAAAAGATGACAATCAGAATTTTAGATAAATTGATAAATCTCTAAAAAATTGTCTTGAGATTTTAATGGTTAATCATTTTTAGGCTCCCTTGATATTAAAAACTTTTGGTTCAGAAGAAAATAAATTTTGAAAACAAAAAATAAACCTATTCCCACTGTGACACTACAAAATCACATGACTTCAATGTATGTTATAGATATAGACGTCAATAAATGTTTTATATTTCCCAAGGAATTATACCAGGGGTAGTTTAGAGTGAGGGGAATCCTCAACTCCAGCTCTCTGGTTCTGACCTTCAGTCTGCTCTGAAGTAGTTCCCTTTCCATTTAATCATTGAATTAGACTACTTATGAAACTCAGTTAACCCCTATTATTACATGAATTAATCATAAAGAATAACTTATTTATTAGATATAATAAAATATTAAAGTAGGTACTCTAAATACATTGTCTGTATATTGAAAATAAATCTAGTACACTAATAAATAAATCTTTCAAGAAGGGATAAAACTGCAAATCAAGGTATGTTAAATATTTTACTAAATATCTTGATCTTACTAAACTTAATTTTACTTGAATAGTAACAACCTTCATACTTAGTATGGTACCACAAAAAATTACTTGATTCTTAAAAAATTACTCTATCTTAACAAAAGAGGATCTGCTTTCAAATTCATCAATTTCAAAAAAATGGCCTTTACATAACGTTTCTCCCCCTGTGTCCATGCATATCACTAGAGACTAAACAAATTGACAAATTTCTATGAACTTAATATTTAAAAAATGGTTTGCCATATCTCAAAAAAAACATTTTTTAAATTTTCACATAAAATTTTTAAACCTTTTTGGTCAAAAAACTATTTTTTTAATTGATTCTAACAATTTTTATTAAATTAAGGCTCAAAAGTAGTTTATTGCTACCCAAACAAAATATATGGATATAAATAACACAAATCATAATCTAGAATTACCAAAACAAATTTGTGAAAACTGCTTAATTTATCAAAATTTTGTCATCAGAGTTTTGTGCCAGAAAATTTGGTAATATATAATTTTGTGCACCACGAATTAATAAAACCTATTACTATAGGTTTTATCTGCGAAATTTAATGTCCAATCAGATAGCTTTTGTTAATAAATATCCTTTAGATATTCAAATCATTAATTTATAATTTATTTTAAATTCACCAAAACAAAAACACCTCCTTTAAAAAAATATTGTTTCAAAAGTTATAAAAATTATGGTATACAATATATGCTAATGTCTTCAAAACATTGGATTTCTTTGAAATTAAAAACACATAATCATTATTAATGGCTTCCCTTTAATAAAATTCCAAAATAAATCAAATTTTGTAAAAAGTTATTTTAACACCTAACTTTTTGCTCCTTAAATTGGAAGATATTTTGTTTCAAATACTTAACGAATCTGCAAAAGTTCATACATATTCAGGTGCTAGAGTGTGTTCCATCAAACACACGTGAAGGAACTTAACTCTTTCAGTACCATGGACTTGTTTTACTAAACCATGTATAACCATTGAATATAGACATACATATTCAATGGTAAAACACACTATAATGACCAAGCAAGCATAGACCGTCTTAGACCGATCGACCGTTTTACCAAACTTCATACTTTAACAAGTCTAATAAGCTGTTAGCTACTGCATCATTAATGTAGTTATGTTAAACAACTTATTGTATACCACTCGATATTTTTTTAATTTATTTTTCTTTAAAAAAATATTTAGAGCTATAGAATTATATTTACATGAACACAAAAATATAAATCCGTTCAACAAGACGTTGGGATTATAAGAGTTAAAGGAGTTCTTGATGTATAGTGTATAGAACACATTAAAAATAAAATTTTGATTTTTGTTGGGGATACAAAAAAAGTTCGTAACTAACATATAATTTTCCTAAATAGCTAATAGATTTATTATAAAAGAATACCTTCTTTTTTTTAGAAAATGGATTGCTAAAAGTAAATTTCTTAATTTTATTAGCTTGTTGCTCTAACTTGTCCTCGTCACTTCCCACAGTCGTTGCAGTACAAGGTGGCTCCAATAAATCCACACCCTCATCTCCATCCTCTCCTTCCTGAACAAACAAATAATTTTCAGCTTTAATTCATCTAACATTTTGTTTGAATTATGTAAAGAAAATAAAAGTAGTAATTTTAAGTTTTTATTTAAATTTATTTACTAACATATTAGTTTTTTGTTGTGGAACAACTTACTAATTACTTTATCCTTTGTTTTAGTCAGCTCTCTCTTATAACAGTCGGATATTTTCTGATCAAAACCTGAATATAGCCAAGAGATAAAATTACTGATGCAAGCACAGGCCAGCTCAGGCTCAAAGAAACAAGCAAAACCTAAGTTTTACATCCTAGTATTGTTACATTATTGAGTATGCTCCATTTCTAGCAATGGGAATACTAGTACAATTTCATTTGTATCAGATCTTCATAGAATTGTATAAAGTTCTGATCAACATTGTTACAATGTTATAGGCAAACACTATCTACTAACATCTAGCTTACTTTTGTCAGTGTAAGGCTACAGTTCTCTAATTTCTAAATGATGGCCATCTGTTACAATGATGGAAGATTTAACAGGATGCATATACTTGAGATGACAACTTAATATAGAGAATATCTAAGCTACTGGCACTTGCCCAGCAACAATCAAGATCAAACTTTATTGTCTTTAACCTTAAGAGTGGCAATGCACTCCAGAATAGTGGTCCTGGACCAGGAGTGGTTTTGACCAGGACAGTCCAATTTCATGACAATATTTAGGTACTTAATTAATTTACCGTTTTGCACCAGTTACATTTTAGTATCAATAAAAAATTAACAATTATAACATGAACATGTTAAAAGTAATTAGTTAGACTGAAAACTGACACACAAATAGGACCATTTTATATACCCTATGGCAGTGAAAAGGACTGACACAATCGGTAAACTTGGTTCGTGCTAACCTATTGTCACCGGTCTGTGTACGACTGAAGTCAGATACAGTGGAATGGTGTTATTACAATAAAACTAAGAGATATTCTCGGAGCGTAAAAAGCCGTGAAATACAAGTTAAATGAAAAGATTTTTATTGGGTTCCGTGCATTTTTGTTTGATGAGAAATTAATGGATCGTCCAAAAGTAAGTTACAACTACTTAATTTTGATTCACACACATATCTTTACTTTGAAGACGCAACCCACTTGCGTCTAAATTAAAGTTTTAATACAGGCATATTTTAACGATGATTACAATGAGAAAATCAAATTTTTAAATTAAGTGGAAGTACAAATTTATGACTTTTAAGATATGGAATTGCCGCCTTGTTGAAACTGATAAACGGATTTTCTTGGGTAACAAACAGCATATATATATATATATATATTATGTGTGTGTGTGTGTGTGTGAGCGCGCGCGCGTGCGTGTGTGTCATTCATTTCCAAATCTGGTCATTTCGTACTCAGAGCTCCATACAGGAAATAAGAGGAAGAAGAATATGGGGAGTAAAAATAAGAAATAATGGTTCCAATATAGGGTACTAGTAAGTAGTTCAAATAACAGTAGATGTAGCAACAACATGCGCTCTACGGCAGCACTCCTAACCTTATCAGGTAACCATAATATTTATGAAAAATGTTACTGGGCCAACTTTATTGGGGATTTTATGCTCTTTCTTCGTGACAAATTGTGATAGGTCTTGCCGTTCAGCCAGTATTACAGGTAATAACCAGCAGCTACACTCTCAACGTTAAATCAGAGGCCGCCATCTTGAAACGGAAGTAAACAGAAAAAATGTCACATGTACATCATTTGAACTTGATACAAAATGTCTTCGTACCAAATTTCAAAACAATCGGTCAATGCGTTTGGCCTAACTGATAAGCGCGCGAATAAACAAAACACACAAACCGAATACCGAACGGTCAATTTGAAACTACGTCCCTTCAAGCGCCGTTTATCCGGCTGTTCTGCTTCTTTGCTTTTTTTGCTCATGGAAGCTGATAATTTAAAAGTTTTTCACAACTTCTAACAGCAAAGAAATTGATATTATACTATAACTAACATATTGACATTATTGATAACTGTACTTATATTGTCTTTTGATTATTCTGTATAAATTTAATAAATGTGCAGGTCTTTTGATCCATAGTAAATTTACCCACTATTTAGGCACCATTTTTACAGCCTTAATAATCACTGAAGTCGTTGCGTTGATCTGAGTCATAACACTTTTACGGGTTTCTAATTTAATCGATTCAAAGAATTTAGCCGCTGCACTATAATTCCGTCTATTTCAGTTTCCAAAGCCTTTCACCGAAGATTGAAAACGTAGGGTGTGTCTCTGACAAATTGGTTTTTCTTCTTCACAATAAGGGGTGTGGAAATCCTATGTTTAGTATAACGCTTCTGCCTTCAAATTAAAATCCATAGAAACCATCTGCGAATATCACAGAAAACACGTGTTTTGGAAATGTGATAAAATATTTGTAACTCGAAAAAATGTATCTTTTTTCAATGTAAACAAAACTGTTAAAAAATACGTTCAATAACTTCAAATAAAAAATAACTTCTCGGCAACGAGTCAAGCTATTACTATAATAAACTTTTGGTTATCACGAATGTTAACTTCTCTGATGCACCTTGATCATAATGGTGCTTTCCTTACTTACTACAATCCATCTCCGATAGTAAACTAGGGATATTCATCTTATTCGCTCAGCCCTCAATTCATTGTCTCATTTATTTGTTCATTATGTTTTTTATTCCAAATTTTGTATACTAACTTAAGTGTAAGTGTAACTTTTAGTAGTTACACTTCATTTAAGTCTGATTCTTAAATTTCATTTAAACTTTAGTCATGATTCTTCATAAATCTGTCAAGCCTTAGATTGTTTGACTTTTGGATAGTTTCCGAGATATATTATTTGAGAAACCCCCTTAGTAACGCTTAACGTACCATTTATGCCCTCCCTGTAACACTTCACGAGGCTAGAACATTATTTTCCAATCATCCAGTATGCTATATTTTAATGTAATCGAACATGATTCAGTTTCGATTAAATAAAATGTATAAAAAGCTACAGAAACTTAATTAGGTAATAGAACGAATTTTTTGAAACTTTATATTTATAACTAGAGGACTTTATATTTATAACTAACCTTTACAATATTGTTAACTAACCTGTTGTTAATTAAAACCCAATTAATTTCAATAATCCCTTTAGTTGTTTGAACTCCTCTTGGCCAAACACAAATATTTCAGTATTGAAAACTACAATATATTAACGATTTATTTGTTATAGTTTTTATACCTATTCACTGTAAACAATAAAAAATAAACATAACCTCTTTTAAAATTATTTTTTGTAAACAATGGCAATCAATTTATCGTCAACTGAATGAACAGCTGTGGTGGTGAAATCAGCTGTTTAGGTGAACATAACCAACTTTACGTTTTTATATTTTTTTAGATATTTTTTTAGAAACGTTATAATTTCTTTATAAAAAATTCTTTCTGAAAACTCTGGCTCTTAACAATTAAATGAAGTCAAAGGTCAGCTAGCCGGCTCTGAAGACCAATTAACATTCAGTCTCTTCTTGCTTTCGCATTAACTAATTACTCTTTTTAATTAATTACAACTGCCAGTGAAGTATGTAGCTATGTTACGACAGTCGAAAACTAGAGTAAAACTGTATTCATTTCTACAAATGTGATCGTTAGGTGAAACAAAAAAGCGCATTTTGCTTTAAGTTAAACACAAAATCTTTTTTTTTTTTTTTTTTTTAACCAAGTTTCCAGATGTTACGTTACGCTAGGTAATCTAGATGGTGGTCATTTTTACCACCACTTAGTTTCTACGCTGTTAACTTTAAGGTTATATTTATTATTACTGCATAAATGTACAGTTGTGAATGGAACTGACCACGAAGCTATTATTATTTATATCACATTATTTTTTATGAAGACGTTGGATGTATGAGAGTTTAAAAAACAATGCATGAAATTCACAGAAAACTTCATTAAAATAGCACTACCCTTGATTAATCTTCAGAATTTGCCAATTAATTAAGATACTATGAATTTCGCTTAAGATAATAACACTTACTAAAATTTGTGTGAGGCAGAAAATTTCGCTTTTCCATTACAATTTTTGAAATTCAATTTCTACATTTAAAAATATGAAAATCGTTTGGTGTTCGTGGAAAAAATCTATTTAGGGATCTTGAAGGATCTATCCTTTTTCAGCTGCCTTGAACCAATTTTCTTATGTTTTTACTTGAATGTCTATCTGTCTAAGTGCCTGTATGTCTACTCATAAAGTAATTTATTGATAGGGGTCTACTGATGAAATTTTCGAATATATCCAAACTTTATTTTAGATAAAAGTTTTTGGACATAAAATTGTTTAAAATAAGATTTTCGTAAAGTCTTATTTTTACAATATTTTACAAGAGTTTATTTTCGTAAACTCTTGCTCTTTTTTACACAATATTTCTAAAACTAAACAAAACGTATATGCTACTTTATCCCGAAATATTCGGACCAGGAAGCTGGACCGATAAAAAAAATGGAAAATGGGTTTAATATCCCCAAAATCTGTTCATTAAATTTTCCTCAAAATTTGTATATCCAGATCTGAATTTTGATCAAATTCTGGTGATCATTATGTACTCTTGTTTTGGTTTCTATTACTTAAATCAGTGTATCGAAATGAAAAAATAAAATACCGTACATTCACAGTTAGGGAGTAAATCGGGAAAGGAAGCATACAAAAAACCATGACTACTTTAACTTAATGTTCTTTTTTTTTAATTTACTCTTAAAACCGTGAATTCCTTTTCAAATGTAGTATACTTTACACTCGTTTTTGAACAGAAACCAATTTGAAAACAATTGATTAACCGATTTTGAGAAATTTTTCGGTTTATTTTTCGGAAAATCGATTTTCCTGTTGTTTGTGTAAACCTTTTAAAACAAGTTGTACTTTTTTAACAAATCTGAGAATATTAATTTTTTTAATATGTATTCTTTTACAGGTTATTAGGTCTATATTTTATCTACATATTTCTATTTTTAATTGTCTTAAATGAATCATTATCTTCAAATTCTTTACTTGTACTTCTGCATTTTCTAGAACTGTAAGAATCATACATTCAAAACAGATGACCTCCTCCAGACAGCTTCTGGACTATATTTTATCTACATATTTCTAGATTTAATTGTCTTAAATGAATCATTATCTTCAAATTCTTTACTTGTACTTTCGCATTTTCTAGAACTGTAAGAATCATACATTCAAAACAGATGACCTCCTCCAGACGGCTGGCTAAGAGTAATGTTTACAAAGTTATAAACCTCTTGTGTCTGTCTGTCTCTGCAATCCATCTGTTTCTGTCTCTATAGATGAGCAGTTTTGCATGCATCATTAATCAGTTTTATTATAACAAGCCAATTTATTTATTAGGGTCCGCACTAACCAACCTTATGTTATCGTGCCAGCGTCTGTCTGTTCTTCACGCCTCTTATCATCTAAAACCGACTAAACAGATAAACAATGCCAAACTTGACAATTATTAATTAATTTCAATTGAAAAATGAGCTATTGGAGTAGCCATCACGGCAAGACCCAGATCAGGGACCATGAAGTGAGCACCGATCCACATCCCATTTTTAAGTGTCATTAAAATTTGTACATAGAATGTGTTAGTATTTTTACTTCCGCAATTTTTGTTTTATTTGATTCTAACTTGGCACAAAAATCGATAATAGCTTTGACAAGTTTTTCCAAAGAAAATGTGTTCAACCATTTCAAAATGGCAGCCTTTTTAAACCTTTAAGAAATCATAACTTGTGTTACACTTATATGAAAATATGATTCATCATTACAGTGCTAAAAAATTTTCATTTAAGTTAAAGTTTGAAATTTTAAATGTTAAACTGCACGCCATGTAAAACCTAATTGGGGGAGTACAGGACAGCTGAAAACTGATTTCATATCAAAATCTCAAAATCAATTTTTTTTTTTTTACGATTTTATAAGCTATCACATATTTATAAGCTTCTGTTAGCGGAAAGTAAAAATAAACAAATATTTTTTTTTAAATGTATTGAAGTACTATTTAAGTAGGCCTATTACGTCATGCAGATGACTAAAACTTGGTATAAAATCGATATTTAATTATTGATATCGTGACTGGCACTAGCCCGTATGTCCAAACTTCCGTTCTCCCCACTTGGCAATGAATGTTTCCACCCCTTTGCTGTTTACTGAAATCATTATTTTTTTCTGAAAGCACACCTGCAGGATATGTTTCCATGGAGGTAGTATCTGAACATTGGGCAATATGTGTATTTCTGAACAGAATCAATATAAAAAATAGAAAATATTGTGGACATAAATATTTTTTATTTGATTTTCTTTTAGTTTAATAATTCTGAGATATCGATGAATTATCCTTTCAGATCCTTGAATCCGGAAACGTAGTTTTTACACGAATGGCTGTCAGTGTGCGTGTGTGTGTGTGTGTGTGTGTGTGTGTGTGTGAGTGTGTGCGTGCGTGCATGCAATTTGAGGACAATTTGGAATGTAGCTCTGGTTTGCCCATATATCGGGATAATTTTTTAATTAAAAAAAAAAGATTTTAGAATCGTTTTCTGAACTATCAAAAGTCATAAAAATCGTATTTTCTCAAAATAGGTTTTATAAATTTTTATCAAATTTTTTCGGTCTACTTTAATAAAATCAAAAGTATTAAGGTTAAAGCTATCAGTTTTTTTATAAAATCATTTATCAATTTACGTTAATAAAATTTTTTACAAGTTTAAAAATCAGCCTATTTGAAATCAATTTCTTCATGTGACAACAATATTTACAAGAAAATTTCATGACAAATTTTGCACATTTATTTTTGACTTATGGAAAGATTTTTTTAAACTCATAACAGGTCTTCAAAACATTTGAAAAAATACATTTTTCTAAACTCTATCTTTTTAAACCAGTTACTTTTTAATCGATTTCTAATAGAATAAAGCTTATGTGTGCCAAACTTTATAAAAAAAATGTGTGAGTTCAAAAAGATGTATAGATTAATTCATAAAAATCGTTACTTTTTAAACTAAAGACAAGGCTCACCTTATTCTTATCTCGTGATCTGCTCCTTAAGAATCCCGGCATCTTAATCCCGCCTGTTGGTATCCTTCTTTTTGTTCCTTCCTTTTCCCTTTCTGCTTCTTCTAAAGCTTTTCGTTTCTTTTCCACTTCACTTAGTTCTTTATCTTTTTTGTTTTCTTCGTTTAACATTTTCTCACGTTCCTCGTCTTCTATCTCTAACTTATCGCCTGATTTTTCTACGTCTAAAATATCTTTGGCAGGATTCGATGGTATTTTTTCTGGTTCTATCACAACCTCGAGTGTATTTTCGGTGCTCATTTTAGTCTGAAAAAATAATAAAGTTTCAAAATATTTTGACTGTTTAATACATTTTGGGTTTATAACACATTTTTGAGACCTATACTAGAATTCATGAGTGCTATTCAAGTGCTATACTTAAACTAGATTGATAAGATATTTAGAGGTTACGGGATTTGAAAGCTTCTTGTACAGGGACCAAAACGTTATCGTAAGCGAAATCTGTTAGGTAGGCTACTAGTTCAGTAGGCTGTTTTCCTGAATACGTTTGAGCACACTCAATACATTGACTAGCAGCACATTCAGCTGGATGTCCTTGAAGAAAAACACCCTCAGCCTCCTGCTGGCAAGAGCCATAGATTACGTGATCTGTTGTTCCTTATTCGACCCGCATAATCTACGCACATATCTCCGTGTTATAAATTCTTATCCTGTTCAGGTACACCCTCGAACATTTTACAGTGATGACTTATGGTTCCCCTAAGTTGCTCTATAGTCCCTACTGTTCCCCTAAATCCACCTCGAGGAACCTCTTTTAATAAATACTCCCGGCTGACCGCACTTCAGTCTTGGAATACGGATTCCCTTCAGTACCGTCGTCGCAGACCTATAAGGGTTGTCTTTCTCACATTTAAGGTTTCAAATTAATTTTCCACTTAAAAATAAGTTTTTATTATTATTTCATATTTCAAACAAATTGCTTTACAAAATATTAGTACTATTGCCTACATTTACGTGTATTTCTTCTATTATAAGACGCACATTTTTTCTTATTCTGATACTCAAACAAATGAGGTGAATCTTAGAATTAATGGCGTCTTACATTTGATGTCAAAATGGTACTAGGTAATCCAAAAACACTTTTATTTTCATATTCCGAGAAATAATCCCTTGTTAACTAAATAATAGAACAAAGTGCACAGCTGTAAGGTCATTCACTATGATAGCCCTCCCCTCTACAATTCTGTCATTTTGTTTCCAATTGCCAGTGAGTTACTAGTATTTTCATTTCAATCTTGTGTTGTAACGAGTGTTTTATTGAAAGCTGTGTTTGGTGAGAACTAGGTTGTTAAAAAATATCGTATATGAAATGTGTTCAAAGAGCATTATGATGCAGCAATGAAAAGTCCAAAGTGCAGCAACTCGCTGAACAAAATGGAACAGAGCTGCAGAACAAGTTACAGATATTACCGGTATTAAAATATGTAATTTTATTATCAGCATAACCTTAATAACTACTTAGTACTAGGTATCGCAATCCCGAAATTTAGTTTAGTACATTTAAGAGTTTGATCATGTATTTTCAAGTAAGTACAGTAGAGTATATTTATTAAATTTGATTTTCTTTAAATGTGTCACTTTGTAATGTTCCTTAAAAATTGACTGTAAAATACATTGCGTCGTAGAATCGATAGCGTCTTAGAATCGATGGCATTTTAGAATCGATGGAATACGGTATTATTGTGTTAACAAACTGGAAATCAATTTTTTAGTGTAATAATAAAATAGTCGTACAGTAATTAGTTTGAAATTTGAAATAGTAATTAAAAACCTGTTATAAATTTAATGACCCCTATTACTAACTACTAACTAATGAAATTTTCATTCAGATGATAAATATAAGCTTTGTCTCGATATTCAAATCCAAAATTGTGGCAGTATAGAGAAATTTTCTAAAATTTATAATACAAATTAAAGCATTTATAGTGTGTGGGTATTTTATGCGATTAACTTATAGATGTTTTTCAATCCTTGATCTGCCGTTCTTCTTATATGTTCCGGCGTATATGTAATTTGCCTTCTCGTATTACATTAGTTATATTCATGAGATCTTCCAGAAGTATACGGGTTGCCATAGAAACGGGGTGGTTGATGGTGTTACCAAGGTAACCAAAGTGAGATCTGCCAGTAGGGGCGTCCTGGGAATTACCATCTTGCTGTCTCTAGTCTGCTTTACCCTAGTAAAATGATCACGTGTTCTAATCGTTTTATTAAATCTGTTTATTTAAGTCGAAAAGTAAGTTAAAACATCGAAAAGACCTATATTAATTTGTTTGAGGTTATGCCAACCTAATATTGCCAAAATGAAGGCTACATAAATCTATAAATACTAATTTATAAAAGTTTTTTTAATTACTGAACTATTTTTCATATTTGTTGTATCTAAGCGTACAAGTTGTAGCGTACTAAATTTGAACAAAGGGAGCATTTAGGTTCAACAGTGACTCGAAAATATCACCTAATTCAGTCAGGGTTAATATTACACCTAACCTAAGTGTTTATTTACCAAAAAAAAATAAAACTACCGCTTTAAGTAATGGCTAAAATATGCCGACATAGTGAATTTGAACAAAATCGGTCTAGTTATTGGAAAGCACGAATGAGCAGACATGTTTTTCGAAATAAAAACCCATAAATTATTTTTCCATTTACAATTTCTTTCTTTTATAAAATCGGTAGGCCCAATTATCGAAAAAAATGAATAGAGCTTACTTAAATAGATAAGCTTTCTAATATCAAGCCAGTAAATTGCTTACAAAATTTATTTAAAATATTACTACCAGGCGGGTCTAATGAGTAATTATTTTCAATTGTTACGTATGCCTGAATTAAAAATCTAATAAACTTTGCAAAAACAATTAATTAACAATCACTTTCTAAAACAATCCGTTGAGAAGCTATCGACCAAAATTTGGAAGCCTATAATGGACAACGGTTTTATTAGTTTATAGTTTATAAAGTTTTAACGTAATCATCCATGCTTCTTGTTTTTAACAGACAACACACACACACACACACACACACACACACACACACACACACACACACACACACACACACACACACACTGTCGGACAGTGAAACTATTATTTTTAGACTCAAAACTCCTGAAAATCTAAACATCCATTGAAATCTAAAAAACGATTTTTTCACAATAACCAAACTTTCTTTATAGATTCTATAGAATTAGTGATAAAATAAAAAAAGATGTAAGGTTATTATTTGTACGCCGGTCGTATTTAATATCGGTCTGTTTGTTTCGGGCAAATTACATACTGCTGGTGCCTAAACTAATTCACAGATTTTGATTAATTATGGTATGTAGGCCTAAGTTTTGTTTGTCCATATCTCAGTACCTTTTTTTTTAATTTAAAAGATCAGTTTTTAAGCTATTTCATCAAACAACTGGTACAAAATGATTTTGTTTAAATTGACTCTAACATAAATAACTTCGAAATTCGTTGGATTTGTTTAGTCTCCAACGTGTGTAGTCATACAGATGGACAGACGTATAAATAAAATCCCTTTTTTATTCGTAGACCAAAACGAGTATGCACTAAAATCTCAAGATCGTTTTTTCGCTATCACAATACTTTATACTATGTATAAAGAAAACGTCAAAGTAATTTTACATAGGCCTACATCGTATGAATGTCATATAGATCTAGGCTACATAAATATTCATAACCTTAGTAATTTTTGAAAATTTTAAATAAATAAAATCTACGTTTTAAGAAAAAATGTAAAAAATAAAACAAAAAAATCTCACAGTTTGTTTTGTTTCTCTAGGTTTTTCTTCATTCATAACATCAGTGTGTTTAAGTCAAATTTTAAAATCAATTTTTGAGGCACTTTCTCATGGTATAGGCCTCTTTCCTAAAACTTTACATTAATATTATTCTTTGAACTCAAATTTTTTTCCATTAACTGCTTGATTCATTAATCGTAATTCATTGCAACTTTTATATGGATAAAATGTTCTAAGACAACAACAGATAGAGCCTGTTGAATAACTATGAAACTAAGGAGGCTCTGTTATTAAAAACAACTGCATCATTGTTTACGCTACAGTTTATAAATCGGTAGCAATTAAACAAACCCGTTGTACGACCTGAAGTGTACCACTACATTGTAACATTGGCCTGACCATTGAATGCAGAGCGGAAGCCTCAAAGCGTAAAGGTCAAACACTTGCATGAGGCGTGGTGAATGGATTAGCCACAGATGAGTCCCGTCACTTTAACACGACCAGTGAATTTGTTTTAATATCCTCCTCTCGTGCGCCGACACTGCCCGTTCACGACAAAGAGGCTACAATTCTGACAATAACCATAAATCAGCCAATATTTCTCTAACCATTTAACCTAAAATTTGGCAGTATGACTGTCAGTAAGCACAAAGAAACAATTTTTTGACAAACTAGGGGGAAAATCGGTTCGAATCACAAAATTTGCGTCTATTTAAATACGCTCCTTAAACAATAACCATGTTCTGCAGCTGTGTAGCTACGTATGTTTGTTTTTCTTACAGTCATTTGAAATTCTGTTTTTAAAAACAAAATCTGCATAAAATAAGTTAACATTTTAAAATTTAATATCACATTTAAATTACGAAAATAAACCCTGACAGCCGTCAAATTCATTTTCTTAATTTCAATTGATTTTTAACATTTAAAATGCAATTTTTTTATGAAAATGGAAATTTTAATAAGATTTTTTATGCAAGATAAAAAAGGTGATTTTTTAAAGATTTGAAATGTCTGGAATCAAAATTGCACACATGTGAATGCTAACCTGCCCCACTAGGTTATATAATTTTTAACTACTCTTTATAAAATTATCTACGATCGACGCTTATTTTAATGTCCAGGGGCTGGTCTTACCTTGATGGCAACTCCAATAGCTCACTTTTAATAAAAATTATTATTATGCCTACTAACCTTAACTTATGCCTACTTTTAACCTTGTCTTTACTGATTCCCTAATGATACTTTTTAAGCTACTAGCTTAAAAGACAAAAAAACAATATTTACTCTTATATTTGTAGTTTACTAGCCAATTTGTTCCTCCATGGAGTATTTAAAAAATTAATAATAATAAATTAGTTTTCCTAACCTCGCAATAAGCCACCGTATTTGCTAGTTAGGACGTGTTCTCTTTGTAGAATTAATGTTTTAAATATTAAAAAGCGCATGACTGTGTCTACATTTCCTATTACACCCTACTCTTTATGTGACGGCGGTGGTAGGTGAACCATTAAACTTCCGAGGGTGGAATAATAACGTCCGGTTACAAGCACTTCCGGACTACATCATATAGTACGAGTGCAATTTTTTCAATGGTTGCTTTTTCAATTATGTTTTTTCTCCGAAACGATAATTACAATTACAATTGAGTAATAATTTATACAGATAGTGTAATAAGCTTTGTTTACAAGGCTATGTTAAAATATAGGGTCATCTTTTTATTCACAAGTAGGCAGCACTCTCTTTAAATAACAATTATTAGTTCAGATACAAAACTGTTTCGCAAGTCGATAACTGAGCTGAATACACCAGGTCGCTTATACTCAAAATTTCTCTTTTTTTTAAGATATCTAATTTCTTATTTTGTTATAACAAATATTTCTTAAATTTCAACTGTAGAATATATATATATATATATATATATATATATATATATATATAAGTTTATAATTATAAACTTTACAAAATAAAAACAAGTTTAGTTACGCATTACAGAAATCTGAAAAATTAAAATGATTAAAAATTAAAAAGATTAAAAGTGCTTTAATCCTTTTTACAATAACTTCCATGACTACAAGTAATGTTAAATCAGTATTTATTTAATTAAGCGGTTAAAGAAAGCACAAAGAAAATTTCGCTTCAAGAAAGGATTCGACAATAAAGAAAATTTAAAAGATCTAGTTTTTTCAAATCGGTTCATTAGATTTTGTTCATGTATTAAAACATTTAAGCCCTTAATACATTTCTTTTATTTAAGCTTTGGTAAATTAACTTTTTTTGCAAAATAAGATTTCCTTACTTTTGTTTTGGACAATTTGAACTAAATTTAATAAAAATCGTTGCCCTGCCTTGATTACTTTTAATTTTGAATCTTTAAAACAGAAACAGTTTTAATTTTAAAATGATGCCAAGTTATAGGAAGCCAGTTGTTTGTTTAGTGTTCAGCAATATGCACAAATACATAGACAGGCATCTAGGTAAAACTTGCATTGTATTAAGAAAGAATTGATATAACGATCAAAATATGATTTTGGTTCGAAATTGTCTCAATATAACTTACACCGGGACAAGCGTGTTATAAAATCGCAGAATCTTTTATAAGATAATATATACTAATTTAAAATGTACGAACCACCAGATACATGTACACTAAAACTAATATTTTTGTTTCAGAAATATTTTACAAGACTTTTAACTTGTATTATTATTGTGCATTATTAACTGTATCGGTGACTGATTGACCAGTTGGCCTGATTTATCAAATTTAAACATAATAATTGATTCAGAAGTAAATACATAATGTTTATATCCATTACAGTTTCGTAGGAAAATAATAAACATGTTTTGAAATACAAAATATTTTGTATTATTATTGTACAAAGAAAAAAATATTACACGATTGAAAAAAATACAAATTTATATTAGGTTATGTTAATAACAAAATACGTGTAACTAAACATGTTTTATGTTACACGAAACCGAGTTATGTAAGCCTTGAATTTAAATAAGTGCCCATCATATAAAAATTAGGCTTTAAAATTTTAAAGAATTATTACTCCTAATTTGCGTTACGTCAATCGCTAAATAATTATTAAAATAAATTGATTTTTCAAAATATTATTTTTCCAACCGAAGTTTTGCTAACTTGTAAATTTTATTTTACAAGCCTATATATAAGCTGATAGATTTTATCTAGTAAAAAACTACTGCGGTTCAAAAAGCGAACCACCACTATTAAAAATAACTATAATATTAACTACTAACTAGTATTTGGACTTGTCATATCTAGTCCCCAATGTAGACCATCGCTAACATTACTACGGTTCGTCCAGTTAAAAAAGCGCATCGCTCTTTTATACAGGGTGAGACAAAAGGCATTCTCCTAAGAATTCATTAGTAAGATGGCGTCTTGTCTGATGAAATAAATACCCGTGTAGAAAAAGGCGACAGACCATATGTTCGCCATGGCCACGCACCCTTCAGCCTCCAGTAGCTTAGTAAATAAATACTGTAATAGGCTTCAACAAGGATGTTTAAAAATAGAGCAATCGTGGTATGCAGGCCTGTTAATCTTAAAACACCTCACTGAAGTCCCATACCACACTGAGAAATAAACTAAACATTGAAACACAAAGTTTTCCGTAGAAGTGAACTATGTTTAATCCAATGGTCATTTCGATTACAAGGTTATGATATTTTAAATAATAAACTTAATAATTTCTACAAAATATGTGTGTTTGAGTACTTAATTTATTCGTTAATGTATTTGCCGACTTCCAATATGGTACAGTTTAATACAAAGCCTTCCCATTCTTCAAACTCTGCTCTTTCTGTATTCAAATAAAACACACAGCCTATTTTATAGTTCTTCAGCGTGGTAATTTGAAAACGTGCCACATTTATGACAAAATCGATGCAAATATTTTGTTTTTGTCAGTTTGCATTTTATGACAACATTTGAAAAGTAGCCCAACTTTCCTCCATCACACACTAACCCAAACGTAGTAGCCTAAAAAGTGTAAGTAGTGGCATCCTATATCTTAAAATAATTAAAATTAAACATCAACGTTTACCATTAAAAAAAAAATAATAAGTAGCTCATTTTCTCCCTAAGCTCTATAAAATGTATTTCAATATTTTCAACATATTTCAATGTATTTAAAAGTTTATATCAATTTACATTTTTGATGTGGAAAATAGAAACCTTGAATTTTGGGGTTAGTTTTGAGATTTTTCTTTTAATTTAGAACCTTAAATTTCTTTTTCTACAAATCTGGACATTTTCTATGAATTATGAATCTTTAAACATCCTTTCCAGGATTTTTTCCACTGAGCTTCTTCCGACTTCTGACAATCTAAAGGTAAACTCTTCTCTACACGTCATCAATCCGTCTTCTAATTCTTCTTTGTTAGTCTCTTTCTTTGGTCCAAATATCATTTGAAAATTTGTAAAAACATTTATAAATTTATTAAGACATTTAGTTATACGAATATTTAAGCAATTTCATACAATATTAAATCATTTTAAAAAAATTTCAATTATACTTTCCATGTCTCTCAGTGACAACTTGATAAAAAACCAAATACTGTAATTTCGTTTCCTTAATTAAATAGTCACATGAACAAAAGATACTTGTTCAAATACGTAATCAACCCCTTGAAAAGTAAATAATAGAATCTGTTAGAAGGGGAGTTATAGGACAGAACCGTTACCAGTGTATTCTGTATTCATTGTCGTTACTAAGGGCTCAGGATTAACCCTTCTGCAAACATGAAACTCAAACGGCTCTAACAAACTAGACTTCACACCGTAATACCTAATGTGTTAATATGAATTCGATTTCTGCAAAAGTCAAACTTATAACAGCAGTGTGATGAAGGATCTATCCTACGTGTAAAATTATAAACCTAAAGGTTGCTGGAACATTTTGTCTGAAGCAATTTGCACCAGTTCTAAAACAGTTCCAGATAATGTCCAATACTGTTTCAAACAATTGTATACAAGTATTATTGCACAATAAAACATAAAAGAATATGTTATGATTTTGTTTAGTTTAGAATTTGCTTATTTAATCTACTTTCAAAAACTAATTTGTGAAAACGTTTAGGACAAACAATTTTTTTTTTTTTAACAAAAATGTTCAAAAGTAGACTAATCTGCTTTAACTTTACAAAAATAAATTTTAAAAAACTTTAGGGGAAAAAATTAAACCATATTATATACCGTTAAAATTTCAGGCTACTCAAAAAAAAAAAAATACAGAATACAGTAAACGTAAAATTGAAGTATGTTTAAAGTTTTAAAAAATCTGGATATTAAAAAATTGGTAAACTACCTCTATTCAAGTAGGCTAAATATTGTTTCACTCAAAATATCTTAAACTAACTGATACATCCATCCAAATTTCAAGATCGACTTTCCAGTAACTATTTTAATCTAATTTTTATATACCGTTATAATTCATCATGTATGGTTACAATTTTGGCAAAACTATCGATTACGTTTCTAGTAATATTTCCCAACTGATTTCACCATTGCCAATTTTCTCAATTTTTTTCGTATACCTTCCGAACTGGAATTTTTAAAGATGTAGAGCAACTATTCAGTAGGCTATGGCTCGTAGTTTTCGATCTGCAAGAGTATTATTAGTGTTTGATTTATTTTTTTTTATGATTTAGAAACTTCTTATTGATGTATTGATGATTGATGTAATACACGAAAAAATCAACTTTAGTAAATAGGTTCGAACCTGCAAAAGTTGGAGTTTCAAGTAACTGTCCGTTATCACACCGACTGAGCTACGAGCGTTCCGTATATTCAGTTGTACAAACAGTATTTCAAAACTATAAAAAATTCAAAACATTTCGAAGAGACAGCGTGACATAATTATTTCACATTAATAACCGGCAGGATCTAGCGACAAGAGAACTGAACGCATTGCGATTTGAAAAACATTGATTGGTGATATCGCAGTTACGCGTGCTTGGGTAGGGGTAGGGGGAGTTTGAGGGGTGAAACAATGGAGGGCGTCGTGTGACGTCGGAGTGTCTGCCTGTCTGGTCGTCGCGTGTTGAATGGGAAACCCTGCGTAACAGTGAGCGGCCATATTGTCAACTACAATAGCCTCTGTAAGAAGAGAAACGAGTGCAGTATAGGCTAGATCCTTACTAGGCCTAGCAAGGCGGATGCATTACACTTAGAAGCTGCTGGTTAGCTTGGTTTCATCAATCATTGTGCAAACGTAGTGCACAAACTTTATGACTAACCCACCCAGATGTTTTGGTTGTTTCATAGCATTAAAAAAATAAAATGGTGCACGGAAACTACAAAAAAAACCGAAAAAATTTACCCAATTTCTCAAAAATCGATTAATTGCATTTTGCTCAAATTAGATCATATATGAATATATAAGGAACCACAAGTAGAATTTCCAAGTTTAAAGTAAAAGTAAATTACGATTCGAGAATAAATTGAATAAACGATACAAACCCAACGGCGGTTAGGGTTTACTTTGGATTTTTGTCGATTAATTATCGAACTTTAAATTCCTTTTTATTTTTAAATTTGCTACATTAGTATGGTTTATGAATCTTATTTATGATTACAATTTGAGAAAAATCTGAAGTGATTTTAAGACATATTACCTGTTACATATGTTACAGTAAGTTTCAAAAATTGGCAATAGAAAAATTGTCGTTAATTGTTCAAACAGGCTCGATGTATTTTGTATAAAATTTGAGTTTATATTGGGAATAAATTGGAAATAAAAGAATTTTATGGATCGTGGGTATTTAAGAAAGTACGCCTAATTTTATTAAACTCTGAACATTGCCTGTTAGTTGTTCATACACAAAAAAAAATTATATTTACTATGATATCTTTATATTATTATTAATTTGTTTTATTTTAATAAACAATGAAATTAAACCAATATTAACTACCATTTAAGACAAATTTTAAAGTTTGAACACTTTTGCAACCTTCTTTGCTATATGTTTTATTGTCTGGCATATTTTATGGGTTTCTAAGTTTTGGCATAGTTAAATAGAAGGTTGCGATGAAAAGAACCGTCATATTCTTTCTTTATCCTGCTTTATGTCGTCAAGGGTCTTTTCGGCTGCAATTCTAAAGGCCTTTAATTTAGCTTTCCTGAAGGATTAGTCAGTTTTATCAATGAATACAGAATACTCTTTATTCATTAGTTTATTTTTCGAGGTCCAATAATTGTTTGGCTTCTATTCAAAGTTCAGCGTCAAAGTAGTCTATTCAAGTCAATATGGGAACTGTTGGTAGGGTCAGTTCCGAACTTAAAACTACTGCTACCCTGGATTGATGTTTTAGAAGGTTCTCTATCAAGTGTTATTTATTTGGCTACGTTCAAAAAACTGGTCAGCTAAGTTACTCTTCAGTCAACATTTTAGTCCGATTTGATTCAAACTTGGTCAAAAAATCGAGGAATACGGAGTATTTTAAGTAGTAAAATCCGTTCAACAGTTTCAAAATGGCAACCATACAAAAGCCTTAAAGCATAAGATTTTTTCTGAAATTGTTTTGAAAATCCGATTACACCATCGTTATCACCTTATTTAGCATTTTAGTATTTTAAAATTTCAAAATTCATAGAAATTACCCAAACAATATCACTGTAATTTAAAGTTTAAAATGCTAATTTAAACAGATTTTAATATTAATTTATGATGGTCAAATGAGATTTTCAAACATGCAATGACAATAACATATTTACTGAAATTTGTTTGCATCATTTTATTGAGACAGATATTTGCATTATATTAAACGAAACTCAATACCAAAAACAAAAAGTAGCCTAGGTGTTGCTACTTCTCCAAAAAGCTCGGCACTGAAGCTGTATTTAAAAACCGAAAAAGGCCTAATTTATGTTTTCAAATCTGTTTATCAGAATTTTTCATGTATGAAAATTCATTGGTCAAGTTCTAACTTCATTGTTCAATTTGTTGATACGCTTAGGCAATATCAAATTGAAATAGAAATTAAACATTAACGTAAAAATAAAAAACAAAACAACACGTTGTCAGGATTTATTTTACCTTTTCGTTTTGCTCCTGAACTGTATTTTTTTAATTTAAAACTGATGGCTTGAATCAGGTTTACAATTTAAGGAAAATCTGATAAACTTATTTTAAGACTTCAGTTTTTTAAAGATATCATTCGGAATGGATTTTGTTGATGTGACAGCACTAGCAATGTTTTGTTTGGTTGCTTAAGAATAAATTTGAGCCTAATTTTATAAAAATTATTAGAGAAAATTTCAATAAAATTTTATTTTTGTTATTTTTAAAATGTTTCTTACAAAAAGAGGACATGCAAATTTTAAAAAATGGTCCTGATATTTGGGCAAACTACACCTAGGCTATACGTAAAATTTCATCAGAATTGGTGAACTCGCTAGGTCTCCAGTTAAGCGCTGTGCACACACGAATTTATACAGACTCTTCGCTTATTCTTTACGCCTAACTGGTAGGCCTGTTTGTTTCTTACGAGTAATGTAACTGAAGCGTTCATACGTAATTAATTCAGATTTACAGGTTCCTAACCACAATATCCTCGCTTAAGGATCAAATGCTGCGGTTCATATCCATATCGTAGCTCTTTAGTTACCACGTAAGCTATATTGTGTCCTGTGTATTCAGAATCATTGACAGGAAGTTGGGTACATAACTGATATGAATATATGTGGTGAAAAAACACTACTTACAAATATGCTCACATTAAAATTGCTTCGCAAAAATCTGGTTCTGACACTATTGAAAAAATCCGGAAAATCTGCCATTTTTTTCAAAATAGGATCATTTAAATTATAGTCATGTGGAGTATCATAGTTAATGTACGGCGGTCTGGGTTTTTTCGTTTCAAACTTGCTACACTGACTTAAATTATGACCTTCTTACATATGATTATTAATGGAATTATCAACAAATTTTTATAAATCAGACCGATTTGTCATTTTTTTAAATAAATTGCGAACAAAATATTTCAAAGATTTAGAGACCTATAGCCTACATTTTGTTTTGTACTTATGGACAACAGTTGAAGAACAATCTTCGATCAAATTCGTGAGAACCGATTATGAGAAAATATTATTTTTTATAGTTTTTGTATTAAAAAGGTTTTGAAAAGATTGTTTAATTAAAAAATAATATGCTACAGAAATATGGATAAATCAAACACAAAATTTCATAGAAAATATTTAATTTAGTCTCCAGCGAAGAACACAGACAAAAAAAATTGACAGATGTAGAAATAAAAACCACTTTTTTTGACTCCTAAAAACCCCAAAATAAAGTTATTATTTCTTATTTCACTCATCTCACTATTTGGAATATGAAGAAAGTTATGTAATAGTAGACATGGAGCTTTTATTAGCCTATATAGCCTACAATTTCAGTTTTTTAAGCACTTCTAATTACTTAAAATTTTACGTTTTTAACAATGAATTGTGCAGTAGTTTTAAACAAATCAGACAATAACTGTAAACGCTTAAGTGCTAAAACCCTACCTTACTCCTCCACAAAAGTGCGAGCGCGCACGCAAGCACGCGCGCGCGCACACACACACACACACACACACACACACACACACACACACACACACACACACACACACACTTTAGTTCAAAATAGGTTTTTCATGTTTCGAAAATATAGCCTAGTTCTCAAGTGCCCTAATAAAACATACCTAAAAAATTCCTTTGGGAAAATTTTTAAACTGGCTAAACAAATGTTTGGTCTATTGCGTATCATATCCAAATTTCTTGATCAGAATTAAATTTATAAACATATATACACTAAAACAGTAAAATTAATCTATTTTAACAATTAACCGTTTAAGCTTATGGTACAGCGTAAAGTGCAGGTGCAGCCTCTGGGGTTTGTAGTGCCGCTTTAAAGGGTCAGTTTAGTTGAATAGCTGTTATTCTTTGTTCGTTGAGCTCCCTTCGACCAGGACTGTTTAATGTCAAGTGGTTCTTCACTGTGACGAAACAAAAAGTCCCAAGCTGCTGGAGAGCAGATCTTGAGAGCGTCTGTCTACAGAAAAGCGTAATTCCAGTAGAATGTCTCCAAGTGTCATTACGTGCGTTATATACTGAGGTTTATTGTTCCCTCAAGCATCCAAACAATAAGGTAATTTGAAATACCGCAGTTTTTGTGTACGAATCTATAAACAAAGGAAAAAACAGTTTTTTTCTAATCCAGACTAATATGCTTCTGTATATATATATATAGGCTCACCTCTTGAGCTCTTGGTCGGCTGGGAGGTTTTTCAGATGTTTTAGGTGGTGATGGTCCTGGTCCATGTTAAGGAGTTAGAACTCAAAAGTTCAGATATTTAAAAGAGATTTATTTAATGACTTCCATACCATTGTTACACATATTTCACTTTTACACATTATTAACATATTTAACTTTTTAACACTGACATTTATTAAAATATTTAACTCTTTAACATCGACAATTATTAAAACATTTAACTCTTTTTACTGACAATTATTAAAATATTTAACTCTTTAACACTGACAATTATTAAAATATTTAACTCTTTAACACTGACAATTATTAAAATATTTAACTCTTTAACATTGACAATTATTAAAATATTTAACTCTTTAACACTGACAATTATTAAAATATTTAATTCTTTAACACTGACAATTATTAAAATATTTAACTCTTTAACACTGACAATTATTAAAAATACTCTTTAACTCTTTAACACTGACAATTATTAAAAATTTACTCTTTTTGACAATTATTAAAATATTTAACTCTTTAACACTGACAATTATTAAAATATTTAACTCTTTAACACTGACAATTATTAAAAATTTACTCTTTAAACTGACAATTATTAAAATATTTAACTCTTTAACATTGACAATTATTAAAATATTTAACTCTTTAACACTGACAATTATTAAAATATTTAACTCTTTAACACTGACAATTATTAAAATATTTAACTCTTTAACACTGACAATTATTAAAATATTTAACTCTTTAACACTGACAATTATTAAAATATTTAACTCTTTAACACTGACAATTATTAAAATATTTAACTCTTTAACACTGACAATTATTAAAATATTTAACTCTTTAACACTGACAATTATTAAAATATTTAACTCTTTAACACTGACAATTATTAAAATATTTAACTCTTTAACACTGACAATTATTAAAATATTTAACTCTTTAACACTGACAATTATTAAAATAGTTAACTCTTTAACATTGACAATTATTAAAATATTTAACTCTTTAACATTGACAATTATTGACACAACAAATTCTGTTGCACTTATTATGCAATCACTGGTCGCTTAACAAACTTAGGTCGAACCACGAACCAACACAGGTTCACCTGGCACCCTACCGATATACCGATAGGTGACGAGTCTGTCAAATCAAGGATCTCTGAATCGTTCTAGAAGTTTCCGTGACAAAGGTCGACTATTACAAGTTCTTGGTCACATGGAAGCTGTCTGTTCACATACTTTGATACTAAGGTCTAAAGTAAACATATTTACTGGTTTATGTGTCGTTTGTCATGACTTAAAAAATCACTAGTTAGTTTAAATACAAAATGTTACAAATAATTAAAAAAAAATGTATTGGGTCGTAAAAACCTTTTCTAACCTATGTACGGGCATTTATAGGTCCTTCATGTATAATTATTATTGTATTAATATTATTAATAATATTGTATTAATTATTAAAGGAAATTTTGGTAATAAATAAATACATAACCAATGTGCCGACCAAAAAGCGCGAGTAAGTTGACAATTTAGACTATGTGCTCTTGTCAAATTGGGATACTAAGAGACTGATAATAATTGACTTTTTGAATAACTACAGAAATATTGGGTTTATAAACATTTGAAAATGCTATGAATATGAAGCTGAACTCGTCTGTCCTGTAGACGTTATAGAAGCCAAATTTCCAATCTAGAAAACATCACTTGAACAAACATTTTAATAGGGGCCTACGACTAAATAATTTAACATTAAAATTTTAAAATTTCCTTGAAAGTAAAATCTGACCTCAGTACGATACATTCTTTAGTTCCAAATTTTATGTTTTTAATAATAATTTATTCAGATATAATCTCACGCAGCAGGTCTTCCATAAAGGACTCTTCACAAATAGACCTAGATCTAACTCCTACAGTGGTATTCCGTCGCAAATATCTATAACTAACGCGCAATCCTAGAAACTCTCGATAAGGAATATGATCATAAAAACGACGAAAACGACACACAAAACTGGCAAGAAGTAAACAGTCGTAAGAGACTGAGAAGTAGTCCTAATATGACGACACGATCCCAGAAACAAACCAAACTAAGTTATTGGCTGGCAGCACCGGTACCAACATCAAATATGTTTGCGGATCTGGAAGCTACTGAAGAAGAGCCAAAAACTACCGACCAAGTAACGCGTCAAGTAGTAAAACCTCCACCTTTCTTTGTTGATAAGGTCAGTAATATCCAGCCCCTATCAAAAATGCTGGAAGAAGTGGCACCCGACGACTACGAAATCAAAATTTTACAAGGGAAAAAGTCAAAATTCAGGCTAAGACCTCCGAGTCGTATTCGACTATATATAAAGAACTCAAAATTAGAAACACTGAATTCTACACATACCAACCTAAAAGGAGAAAAACTTTAGAGTAGTACTAAAACGCATGCATCCCTCAACCGACACTGAAGAAATAAAACAAGCCTTAGAGGAGTTACACCATAAACCAAACAATATTTGGAATGTTAAAAACAGCAGAACAAAAAAACCTCTTCCTATGTTTTCATAGACTTGCAGCCAAGTCCGAACAATAAGGACATTTATAGCATCAGGTCACTCCTTAACTGCCAAATAGAAATTGAACCTCCAAGACCAAAACGTTCAATTCCTCAATGTTCCAACTGCCAACAATATGGTCATACGCAGAAATACTGCCACAGACAACCCAGTTGTGTGAAATGTGCTGGACCCCACCATACGGCAAACTGCCCGAGAAAGGAACGTTCAGACAGGGTAAAATGTATTCTCTGTGAAGGTAACCATCCTGCAAATTATAAGGGCTGCACTGTCTATAAAGAGCTGCAAAAAATAAAATATCCGAGATCGATAACCAATAACCGAAAGCCTAAAACCTAGAAAATGTAACCAAAATAAGCCAAAGCAACGTTGAAAATAATTCAGGCAAGTCATATGTGGCAGCTGCAAAGAATGGTCAAAACCTAGAAACAATTAAAGGTAACACTACTGAACAACACATGGTGGAAATTTTGCGTACCTTCAACAGTTCGATACAAGCTCTCATGAACCAAATGCTAACAATGACTCAGATGTTAGCTGAACTCATGTCAAAGTTGTCCAATTCGCATCCATAAAACTATGCGTGTGGAATGCCAATGGCCTGTCAAACCACTCTAATGAGTTAAAGATTTTCTTACAAATAAACAAAGTAGACATTATGCTGATTTCTGAAACTCACTTTACGACTAAGAGCTTCTTCAGGATACCCAACTACACATTATACCATACGATGCATCCTGATGGTAGAGCACACGGTGGATCAGCCATTCTTATTAGATCTAACATAAAACATCATCAGGCACAACCATACCAAAAGGACTGCATCCAAGCCACGAGTGTTGTTGTGTATGACTGGATAAGCAGGATTACAATATCGTCACTTTACTGTCCACCAAGACACACTGTAAAGAAGGCACAGTTCGATGACTACTTCAAATATCTTGGCAATCGTTTCATTGCGGGAGGTGATTATAATGCCAAACATACATTTTGGGGCTCCAGGCTTACTCTTCCTAGAGGCCGTGAACTTTTAAGAGCGTACAGGCAGGAGCGATGAACGTAATTTCAACAGGACAACCTACATACTGGCCGTCTGACCCAGCAAAGATACCAGACATTATTGACTTTTGCATCACCAAAGGTGTACCAGGGGACAGCATATCTTGCTGTGGTTGCTGGGAGCTATCATCGGATCACTCTCCTATTCTGGTGGAAATTGGGGTGAAAGTTAGAGAGACAACTAAAAAGTGTACACTGCACAGTAATAAAACCAAATGGGACATGTTTCGTATTCTGGTAGACGAGGCTTTTAGCGCAGAAATCGCACTTGAAACGGAAAATGACATTATGAATGCTGTTGAATTTTTCACCACAAGTATCCAGAGTGCGGCTTGGGACTCAACTCCAATAGTCCAACAACATAGACCGGCTGGGCAAAGTATTCCTCCAAGTATCCTGAATGAGATTGGTGCAAAAAGAGATCTTCGTAAACTGTGGCAGCAAAACAGGTGCCCTGATACAAAAAAATTATTGAACCATAAAATAAAAAAACTTAAGCAAATCCTTGATCAAGATCGAAACGCTAGTTTTCAGACATATCTCAAGGATCTTGATGCCACTTCAGCTACTGACTACTCCTTATGGAAAGCAACAAGAAACATCAAACGACCTACAACAATTTCCCCGCCATTGAGAAAAGCGGACAATTGTTGGGCACGTAGTGACCAAGAGAAAGCTTACACGTTTGCTGAGCATCTATCAAATGTTTTCCAGCCTCATCCCTATGAAGGCCCAGCAGACCACGAGAGGAAAGTAACCGAATACCTGAAAGAAATAGAAACGGAGGACATTACGTCAATGAAATTCACAACGAAAGAGGTCAGAAGAGTAATACAAAAGGCAAAATCAAAGAAATCTCCAGGATATGACCTCATTACAAATAAAATTTTGCAAGAGCTACCTGACTCTGGAATGACAATGATTGCAGCTATTTATAACGCTATAGTTAGACTCAATTTATTCCACCACAGTGAAAACTGCACAAATAATTATGTTATTAAAACCAGATAAAAAGCCTGAAGATCCAAAATCATATCGACCAATAAGCCTGTTACCTATACCATCAAAGATACTCGAAACATTAATACTACAACGTATTATGCCATTAGTGGAACAGCATGGACTGATACCCGACCACCAATTTGGATTTCGTCAAAACACGCGACTGTTGACCAAGTGCACAGGTTAATAGGCGAAATAGACAAGTCTTTTGAATCTAAAAGGTATTGCGAGATATTTTAACTCTAAATAAGATGATAAAATACGATTTTTTTTTTAAATTAAAATACAAGTATGTCCGCGCCATTTTGAAATGAGTAAACAGATTTTTCTAGGAAATGAACTTGTGCAAATTATTACTATAACCAAATTATATGTAGTAATTTTAAACAAATCAGACATTAACTGTAAGTTATTGTGTTAGAAGCGCTTAAGTGCTAACACACTACCTTACTCCTCCACCAAAGCGCGAGCGCGCGCGCACACACACACACACACGCATACAAAAATATAGAATATTTCTAGACCTACCTGTAATTTCCTTCTACTCTGGGTCTTACTAAGATGGGGTATCCAATGTTCACTTACACTTAAATAGAAATGCACTGATAAAATTTGTTTTTAAATTTATAAAAAGATTTTTTATCCTCTTTTTTGAGCAAAATGTCACACAAATTAGGATAAAGCCTATTTTGAGGAAAATAAATGTTAAAGTTTTGTTATACATCTTTTCTGTCAAAAAACTGTTAAAAGTCTAATTTCCTCAAAATCGGTATTAATGATTTTCATTATACTTTGGTCAATAAGTATCAAAATAATATGTGTGAGTCGCTATATCCTCAACAATTCGGATTCTAAAACCATAGTAAAAAAAGTAAAAGAACGGTCTAATTAACAAAATAAATGGGTCATTATATTGCAAAGAATCTGGTTCAGCAACTATCGAAACCTAGATTTTTAGAATTGGCTCACCAGATTTTGCTAAACGTTTTGGCACATAATTCTTATAACATAAAGTTTATCACACAAGTCAGTGTAGCACATTTGAAATTACGTAAGAAAATGTACGTTTTGTAATAGTCTAAATAGAAAAGAACTAAAAAATAAACAATATCACCGTTGATTTTGTCTATTAGTAACAAATTCATGTTTTTTTAATTATTTTATTTAGATTGTTACAATGACCAGAGTTATGATTCTTGTATTGCAAAAAATCCTAGTGGCCAATTATTCTTCTTTTTTTTGGCTTACGAATCAAATTATTAATGGAAATAATTGCATTTAAGAAAGTTTTTGTAATGTTCCATTTATAACATTTGTTTATATACACACACACACATATATATATATATATATATATATATATATATATATATATATATATATATATATATTATTGTGGGAAAATTTCCCTTGTGTACATAGAAATCACCTTATGTACATAACATATACTACTGCTAGCATAGTTTGAAATAATTTCCAGAAACAGGACAGTTTCAAGCCATTGTTAAATGTAGTCTGAAATTGCTGCTTGTTTTTATATTCCCCCCCAATCCATAAAGTATTAGTTTGTTTAGTGGCAACATATTACCATGAAGCAATAGGGCAGCCATCCAACCCAAAAGCAATATTGTGCTATCGTTTTTCTCCATACCACAAGCAAGCCTAAATTCTTTGACAAAAACCGTCATATACTTGATACACTCAGACATCCATGATTTTGCTTTAACTTTGAATGGGGCGCTTATCATTTTTTTAAAAACGTTTTTGTCCCGATTGAAAAGTTAAATTCAAGTATGAAAACTCAAACATTTATTTGCAGATCTAAACAAGATGACGTAATAAGTCAAATCTAGTGTCATGTTAAATAAATTTAACAAATATTGTTGACATACCTCAACAAAGTATGGTTTTTTCTGCACACCTTGTTCTTAAATGCATTTTTTTTTCTCTTCCACCATTAACTCACCACCACCGGCTTTTGATGACGAAAAACATTCGGTTTCGTATGGTGAGAAAGAGGTGTTTCCTTACAAACACTTTTATATTAATTTTTATATTTAAAATTGTGTTTTTGTTTTAAATTTAAAGTAAAAAATGATAAAACTAACACAATAATGTAAGTAAAACGTTTAATTTAATAAGTTAAAATTAAATTAAGAAATGCAATGTCGATTGTATATAATTCACAGAAATAGTCGCAACTAGCAATTAAAAATATGATAAACCAATGCAAAATAACGTAAACTTACTAGACCTCTATATCGTATCAAACATTTCTTTCGCCTTTATTATTATATGTTTTACAAATCTAATATTTAATGCATTTTATATATTTATAAAAAAGTTTCCAAACTTACTTATATAGGAATCCAAAACTGTAGAACTCAAAACTCACTTCACTAAACTAGTAAATAAACAAGTCCGTATTAGTGGTCAAACAATAAATACGCGCTATTATTTAAAAAAAAAAAGAAACCAGAAACTAAGGCAACCGGGAAACCTGATACAGATTGCCTCTGTTGACGCACTGGAACTGAACTGAGAGAGTAGAAACAGAATCAACCTCAACACAACCCAAGCTATTATACAATCCCCTGCTTGTCTGTTCTGCGCAGTATCTCTATCTCACTCTAGAGTACAGCAGTGACTCGGCATGCAGTGCAAACTGGCATGAGTCCCCACATTCGGCAGTATGGGAAAAGTAAGGGTTGGGTTAGTGATCACTGAGGCACAAACATTTTGTGTCAAATAAAACAAAATTCAGTCAAATGCAGAAACAATATATAAATTTACATACCGCACAAAACCATGCCGGGTTAAAGTAGTTACGTTATTTTTAATTTTAAAAAGGTCCTATTCACCCTTCCCTACATGTCGCCGAAAGTGCAGACTCATACCAGTTGCAAAGCATACCTAGACTCTACAATATATACCGTATACTCTTACTTTTTTCGCTTTACACGGCAGTGTGTTGCAAACAAAGTAATCGTTCTTGCGCATGCGTCAATAGTCGCATGCGATTCCCGATTGCAATAAAATATCTTACGCAATGGTAGCGAATTTCCAAAAAGTAAAATCTTAAAACATCACATACAAAATTTTTTTAATATGCGAAAATTTTCGAATTTTACATATTTCGAAAAATTCGAAAACGAGATTTGCTTTTTATCTTGAACAATTTTGAGATCTGATTGACTATTGCAACCAGTGTTTCAGTTTGCATAATATTAATATTTTAATTTTCACCGTCGGATTCCATTTTGTATTTTCAATTAATGGAAATTTAAAAAACAAATGTTTGCATTCCAAAACTGTTCACGTTAATAAAATAAGATTTTCATAAAGTGTAATGATTTTTTTAAAGATTTTTAAAACTGTTATGGTTATGTTTTGTTGGCTAACGACGAACTTGGTCAAGTTATTACCAAAATAAATTTCCGTGCCAACACACATAGGCGCGCGCGCGCGCGCGCGCACACACACACACACACACACACACACACACACACACACACACACACACACACACACACACACACACTGTTTTAAACGTTTGAATGTAAATTACAGTCGGTTTGTACGTTTTGTTATTAAAAAGCTTATTGTTATTGTTAAAAAAAGTTATTGTTGTTAGTAGAATATAATAATTTTTCCGGCATAACTACTGTCAGGTTGTTGGATTAAAGCCCTACATACCCACCTTTGGCATTAAGATATTGTAACCATCTAACTGATATTTTATACAAAGAAACCATATAGCAGCAATGTCGGTTAGTCGATCAGTCTCTGGATTGCTAGACGTCTGGGAAATACACTATTTCAAAATAGGCATTTTGAACGTTCGGTATTATTTCAAACCTCAAATGAAAGTTTGAGGTTACCAAAAACCTACTGGCCATTGTATTTAGCAAATGTAAACGTTTCTATTGAAATATGCCAAGTGATTTTGACGGTAACAGTGCACAAAGTGGCATTTTAACATAACAAACAGACTTTTAGTCACACAGAATTGGTTTAACATCAATTTTGGCTTTCACAACGCATGAAATTAAAAAAAAAACTAACCTAGAAGTGTAAAGAAGACGTTTGGCTTCCAGAGCTCGTAAAAATACATCGTATTAAAATAAATCAAGCATTTTGAGTGGCCAAGAGGTAGTAAGTCTTTGTGTCTAGCTTATGGCAGTAAACATGCTAACAATTATTGTACATATTAACAAACAATATAAAGATTTTTAATTGCAGTCTGTCAAGAGTGTTCCGGTGAAAACAGACAAACTGGCACTTTAACGTAATATACAAACATTCAATGAAAATATAGTATCTGGAAAATAAAAAGATAAAATGGAAAGTTCGTTTTTATACCATTATAACCAATTAGGAGAATAATTTAGATAAATTCCTTCTTTGTGCATCTTTAAAGTTCTATACGTCTGTAAATATACAGAGATAAAATGTGCAAATCGTTTTTACCCCATTTTAACCCTTTAAGGTGAAATTTTGGAAAAACCCCTTTCTTTGTATACCTTCAACACTTAAGGTAAATCTGTGTATAAAATTTCAGCTCTCTATAACTTTTAAATTCGCCTAGAGATATATATTACTCATCCATTTCAAAACTATACTTTAACTAAGGGGACTTAAAAATCGATGGATCGATCGAAATATCACGTTCGATTTTTTCACGATCACAACCTTCGTAAAATGGAAAAGTAATAAACTGAATTTCATTTCATTAACAACCGATCATCTGTTTAAACGTTTTGTTATTAGAACTAATAAAAGGCAGTTGTTTAAGCGCCAATAGGCTATGTTTGGCATATGACTCGAAAATGATATTTTGTAATAATAATTACAGACTGATTTCACACTGAATTTGTAGTTTGTTTTCTTACCACACAGATAAAATAGTAATAATTCGAAAATTAAATTTTCATTGAAAAATTGACTATCGGTACAACGGCAAAATGACCGGACTTTTGAAGGTGTTTCTTCTTAAGGGTTGTTCACCCCTCCTCTTAGCATTTAATAAATATGATAAATGACCTGCATGTACTAACACATGCAATCATGCAACCGTACTGTAAAGTGAACATTAAAGTTAGTAAAAAAATATAGTAAAGTATAATTTGAAAGCAGCATGACATGCTCAGAATTTACAAGTAGGCTGTTTAATCAGATTTAAGCCTTTTGATGAAAATACTTTCAGATCAGTAGTAAAATACCTGTAGTTTATTGAAATAAAATGTCTACGCATAATAAATTTTTCTGTTTACTTTCCATTTAGAGCAATTAGAAGGGACATCATCGTAAAACGCATACACAGGACCTTGAATTGGGCGCCTATCCTTACCACAGTCGTTAAAATGTTTTATTTATATATATATTAGCATATATATATATATATATATATATATATATATATATATATTAGCAAAAGACCGGGGATCAGGTGTGTGTTAGCACTATCTTGGTCCGATTTGATTCAAGTTTTTGGAAATCACCTGGACAAGTTCGTTACCCTGCAAAATCCGATTCACAGTTTAAAATGACAGCCATCGCAATTTATTTTTACCTTATACTTTTTGAAAATTTGATCTCAAAAATTGATCTTTATCGTTACAGTTCTATTAAAATTTTCAAAAAAATGTTATGGTGGTCGGTTTAATTTTCCTATTTTCAGTGTAAATTTAAAGCTTATATGCATTTATATAATCAGAACAACATGGTACGTTCATATTTTTGTTTTTAACATTAAAGATGAGTACATTATTGTGATCTTGTAAATTTTTCGGAAGTCGCTTTCGTCACGTCAGAGAGACTGCTGCTTGTAGCTATTAAAAATTAATGACGTCTTCTTTTAAAAGAAAATAACTTTCTTTTCATAAATTTTATCCTGTAGCCCCTATTCATCCGGTCTATAATTTCGGAACTTTTTCGAACTTTTAGAATTTGTTTTAAACTATGGAGATGAATGGTGACATTTGATAAAATTGTATACATTTTAAAAGACTGCTATTCTCTACGAGGCGAGAGATAACGGTGAAATAAAATATACAGTATATTTACACGATGTAAAAGTTTGAAGTAATAAGTTTAATTATTCGTTTGTATTGATCCAGTTATATTTACTGAAATGCTCAACTGATATTAAAGAAAATGGCACTTTTCTAGGATTGATGATGTCATTCTACAAATATAAAGCATCAATCGTGTACAAATATATACAACTGTTAATATTACAATAATTGTAATGGCTTGGCTGGATGTAGTAGTACAACGACATTAAATCACGGCATTAAATAAAATCTTTACTAACGAACTTACTTATGTGCTATGTGCCACATATAGCCTACTTAACTGTAAACGCTCTAAGACATTTTTTAAATACATAATTTATTTAAATACATAAGTAATAATACTCTACTTATTTTACATACATAATTTTAAACAAATTAATATTAAATATAATAAAATGTATGTTCAATAACGGTTTTTAATTTTTTTTATGCTTAACGTCTGTATAAGTGGTTTTGAACTCAGGTCCCTTATTTTAATGCACAGAAACGATCAGGCCGATCACTGGTAGACTTAAAATCACATCATGTATAGGTTCTATAAATAATGTGTGTATTGCAATTTTTTACATCTCGAGTTTTTATTTTTCCCTCATACAAAAGACCTTTACAAAAAAGCCTACCTTCACAAGCTAAAAGTTTTCACTTATGATTATTATGATTTTTTAAGATTTGGAATGTATTCTAAACTGTTCAACGGATTTTCTTGGAAAACTAAATTGTTCGAATTACAGCCAAGGTCGATTTTTATGGCGTTTGTATTAAATAGGACCAAAATTGTGAACGCCTCACTTGTAACGCCTGCATATATACATACAGCACGTGTAATTGTATTTTTAATTTAAGATGAAAAAATATACATTTACTTTTAAAGACTCGTCTGCCCAGACGGCAACCATTTCAGGGTCTTACTATGATGGCCGCTTAAGTAACCAATATTTCATTGAAAATTCGCTAATAACTTAGTCGTGTGTACTGCTAGCGGTATCACTCAATGTTGCAGGCACTCGTACCCTTGTGTTGATGGAAATCATTGTTTTTGTACATAAAACATTCAAATTATTTTGTTGCGCTCTTACAATCTTTCATATATTATTTCTTGAAGCATTTCTATCGATTTTATACAAAAATTAAGGACCTGTGTTATTTAAACTACAAATACGGAGTACCTACAGGTACGTCAGAACACCAGAAAACGTTCACGTCTCGTAATTTTCCATTTTAAGACTTTACAGTAAAACAAAACCAACTTAAAACTGATAAAAGGTCTATAAACAAAATTCCAGGAGCAGTATAAAGTGTGTCCGTGAAAGTTTAGCACAATGCAGACATAAGGCCGGGTAGCCACCTAGTGCGGAGCGGAGCGGATATGAATATGAACTTAACCTACTGTATTTAAAGTAAGTTCGGCCACTGAATGTGTAACGGAGCTGAGCAGAGTGAAGAGGCGTTCCGCGTAGCTTTGACTCTATCTACGAGGGTTGATCAAATATAAACGAGACTGACTTTCTAAAAACTTTTCCGTTGGACATTGAACTCTAAAGGGTGGGGTTTCAGGTAGCCTGGGAGGTTTGGGACGGGCGTAGACGAGCAACATTTCCGTTCGGACCCTTCAGTATAAAACTATACAATGAGTGAGAGTGAAGTGCACGTTTCCGTGGGCAGAGAATTATTATTAAGTTTTTGGCCAAGGAGGGGGTCAATCCGACTGAAATCTTTCGTAGATTGACGGCCCAATACGGGGACAGGACCCTGTCAAGAGCTCGCGTTTTTGCTTGGCACAAGGAATTCGCCGAAGGACGGGAAGCAGTAGAAAACCTCAGCCATGATCGTCGCCCGACCACTTCCGTCACGGACGAAAACATTGATGCTGTTCGGAAGCTCCTGAACGAAGACAGACGTATATCGCAATAAATGCACAATATTATTGCGATGTTTTAAAGGCCGCAAAACAGTCTTTTTGTAGGAAAAGGAAATCTAAACCGGCGAGAAACGTCATTCTTCTTCACGATAATGCCCGACCACATTCGGCGAACGCTACGAGGCTTAAACTCGATCAAATTGGCTGGGAACCAATGGAACATCCCCCATACAGTCCAGACTTATCACCCTGCGACTATCACCTGTTTGGGCCACTCAAAGAGGCGCTTGGAGGCCAGCGTTTCGAAGACGATTCTGCGGTGGAGACCTTCGTGCTCCAATGGCTCAATGAACGCCCGAGAAGTTTTTACGAAGATGGAATTAAAAAACTTCCAATCCGGTGGGAAAAATGTGTTACTCGTGCGGGAGACTATGTAGAAAAATAAGTTGTATCAAGAATAATTTGTAAGTAAGCAATAATTTTTTTAAAAATCAGTCTCGTTTATATTTGATCAACCCTCGTATGTTCGGTTTTGAAGATGACTCTGCTTCCCCTGCTAAGCTGACCATGCCTTTAAACTTAATATTTCTCTTTACCGTTGCCTAGGTTACAATTTTTAATCGTAATAGTTCCTAGGATCCGTTACATTAGTAGGCCTAAATACTTGGATTTAAAAGATACAAACGCTTTCTTTAAATTGACTAAACTCCACTTTTGATTGCCGTTCATCTTCGCCCAGCGCAACTCCGCTCCGCATTTGGTGGCCACCTGGCCCCTAATAGGTGACAGAAATAAATAACTGTTTGTGTACCAAAGCAGCTGATTGCAAAGAAAACATTGTTGAAAGTAATATTTAAATTATTACATTATCCAAGCCTTCAATAATTATTGACAGAATTAGTTTTGAAAGTAGAATCGGTAAGACAGTCTAGGCCAGTTCTAATGTAAATGTTATTAAATAAAATACTCTGTTTTTAGTAAGCAGTAAATACTGTAGCCTAATTTAGGCATGTAACGTAAAATCCGGTTGTAGTAGGTTTCATTTGTAAATATTTCAATAAGGTAATATCTTAAAATTCATTTCAAAAACTCCTTTCGAAAATACACAGGCCATTGGGGTCAATTTCGATGACAGTTATTGTAACTTAAAGTAAACTTTTAGTATTTTTAATTTGCCGCTACTGTCCATATCTAGGAACCAATTTTTAATTTTGAAAGAAAACTTAAAAAATCATATTTTTTCTATTAATTGGCATTTTAAATTTAAAAATTTTTAATGAACTTAAAAGCGTTTTACCATTTTTAATACAGGCTGTCATTTTGAAATGAATAAACGGATTTTGCTGTGTGGCGAACTTGTCTAAGCTGTTAATAAAATTTCTACTTGTTTTATTTTTGTTTATCAAAAATGTTCATTTACGGTTCTATTAATGTTGTTAGTTTTTGGATGGGTTCTATTAATGTTGTTAGCTGCATGCCACCAATATTTATTATACAGTAAGAGCAAACTATACCAATAACCTGAAATGGTTTATTAAATAATTGTGATAATTAATAATTTCAGTTTTTTTATTTTGAAAATTAATAAACATTAGTAACACTAACATAGTCAATTTACTAGAATAACTTAAACAATTTCTATTCCTTACAGTTTACATTACAAAATAAACCTTCTAATAACTAGGAAACTAATACTGTATTTTTTATTTATAAATATTGTTCATACATTAATGACTATTTTATAAATTAATTTGTACACACTTAAACGACTATATTATAAATACTGTTATGAATAATATATATATATATATATATATATATATATATATATATATATATATATATATATATATAATTGAACACTTTTATGACTCTTGTATCACCGACTGATCTACTACGAGTAACCCCAAATACTTAAGAAACATTTTTCACAAATTTAAAATTATATTTTTGTATGCTAAAATATAAATTTCACTTACAAAAGTCGAAAATATAAATAAAATATACGTAGGAACAACTTACGATTTGCATACTGAATTATATACTGTAAATATAACACACACACACACACACACACACACACACACACACACACACACACACACACACACACACACACACACACACACACACACACACACACACACACACACACACACACACACACACACACACACACACACACACACACACACACATATATATATATATATATATATATATATATATATATATATATATATATATATATATATATATATAGAAGACATTAAATCATCATATTTCTGTATAATATAATACTTTTACATTATTATAATATAATTACAATAACATAATGGTCACCACATTCATAATTTGTACATTTACAGGTACATTTTGCTGTTGCAATATTAAGCATATTATTATTAATTTACATTTTGACTATTTCGAGAGAGGAGTCTTTGAAAGTTTTAGACCTCTTATAGGCCTACCTAACCTAAAACAAAACTGTTCACAAGAGTTGACCTGCATTCTCGAAACACAAAACAATGACAAAAATATTAAAATGAAAGTTTTTAATAATATGAACTAAAAACATAAAAAATTATGAAATTTCCACAAAAAATAATTTTTAAGAGTAGTTATTACTGTAAGACTCTGTTTATACAAATATGTACATATACTACTGTAAATAATTAAGTATTTATAAACTCACTCTAAAATCATCAAACACCCCTCTGGAAATACACCTTTTAGCTATTTCCGAAAATCGTTTAACTACATTTGGATTTACTGAAGAATTCAAATTTGAAGTGTCATCTTTGTCTTTCATACATACCATGTCCATGTCATTTGGAATATCTGAGTATATCACTTTCACGTACATCAGCGATATTGAAAACCCATACAGTTCTCTACTATCTATTTCTTGTCTGATGTCTTTTATTGCGGGTATTTTCATTGATTCTACGTTAAGACTTTTCAGCGTTTCCGTGAACGAGGTGCAATATGTAAAAACCAAGTGGTCGTAGCAAGAGTTAAGAAGTTCGGTAGATATGCTGGAGTAGAAGAAAGTCCACAAATCTATTGCCGGCGAAGCCACGCTCATCCCTTGAAGTCCAGAAATTTGACTGACTCAACACAGCCTCTATTGTAATTGAATAACATATTGTTGATCCAGAAATCACCGTGGCAAATCACTTTCAGGACATCCGAATCGTTCAAGCCCAAGAGTGTGTCAATGATGTTACCAGTGTTGATCATATTTTCAAGTTTTGATATTGCTGGTTGCAAAGTCAAGTCTCGCGCTAGTTTAAGTACCTGCACACTTTCGTTCACATTTTCCTTCGCTAGAGCTACGAAAAACGAAGTCTTAAGTCTGATATCCTTTACATTTGTACTTAGGGAGTAGTCCAAATGGTCTTCGCCTCTTGTTAGACGTAGGTTAAACGTACTTGCATGAAACCTTCCTAATGCCTACAACAGAGAAAAAATGGCAGTTTTTTATTATAAACAATGTAACGAATTTTAATTTTACTTCCTTATTTAATATAAATAATAATATAATTACAACAATAAATGTTGCAATATCATTGCAAACAATTCTTTTTTTAATGTTTAGGCTACAATTAGTTTCGTAAAATCTGTTGGTCAGGGTTTACCCAAATTTTAGTCAAATGAATTAAAAATTCAAAAAAATAATGAAATTTACTGTAGAAATGAAAATAATAAACACAAACCTAGACATCTGACAGAGTTTTATTTTATTTACTCCTGCACAGTATATTTCTTTTATTTAAAATTTTATTCACTGACTTGAGTTATGAATCTTCTATGAGCAAATTTAAGCAAAATTTGACGAACTAATTACAATAATGACACTAATTGTTTGCATTTCTAATAGTTAAACTCATAAATCTTTTTAATATTTAAAGTAATATTATTAATTTAATTGTTTTATTAGTTATATTTATCGCAAACAATGGCATTAAACATTGAAATATTCTTATTGAAGGAACAGCTTACATCCACCCATGCATCACAATAGCGTAACAATGTTTCTCCATGAATATCAGATTTTCTGTTTTTACATTTATAAAATACATAATTATACTTCAATCAGTAAACTATTTGCAACAAAAAGTCAATCATTAAACGCCGAAACGAAAATTGTACAAGTTAAAATACTTCGTGATTTTAATATCATTTAAATGAAAACGTTTTCAAATAATTCACACATTTATGCATGAAAGGCAGAGAGGAAAGGAAACCTTTAACTTTCACTGGAGTAATATTTTAACAGTCCCGTTTAACCAAACCAATTTCTTGGAAACAAGGTTTAAACTGCTAAGATTATTTACCTTCATAACGAGCTCGCAGTGCTTCAAATCCAACCCTTTACTCTTGTCAGCCATTTTGTACCCAAGTGTGGCTAGGTTTTCCAATACGATGATTTCTTCTCCCCCAATAATGTATTTTGGAATAATGTCTTTAATTTCTGGTGCAAACCTTAACAACTGCACATAAGCATAACTTTCATTTTGAAAAGCATCTCTAATATGGAACAAATCGCACCTGCCTTTGTTTTCCGGCAAAAGTTTTATAAAAAGGCTCCGTGAAATGTGTTCGCCTGAAACAAAAATATTACATAAAAATAAATAATATATAATTCTTACATTAAACGCTGTTTACCTATTGCAGTTCTTCTCAGTATAAACAAGATAATCAAGCTTTATGATAATTTTTAAAACCGAAAAAATATTTTTGTCCAAAATTATAAATTGTTTTTATCAAAATTTGTTAACGACTCGGAGAACACTTTTTGTTCAGTAACGTCTACTCATCTGTCCGATTATCCGTCCCCATCTGTCCGATGAAATTTTAAATCATTTATATTAAGTCTATGATAAAATTGTTATCATAATACTAGGTATATTATTTAACTGAATACAAATAAAAATTTCACTAACCTGTACTTCTATAGCCTTCCACATTGGCCACTGTAGCGATTGACATGAAATTATTACCAGGACCGCAGGAGTTGCTCGTTGTTATGTTGTGCAATACAAGCCCTTCGTCCTTCTCGACAAGTTTAAGGATCGACTCTAGTTGAAACTTGAGTAGCTGGTCCATTTTTTATGCTTGTAGAATGTCTTATGATTTACTCCTGCAATGAAAATCCAACATTTGCATGTGTCAGTGTGCAGATTAAAGAACAATGTAAAAACGATTCATTTACTCAGTCACGTTTATGAAATTATGTGAAGAAGTTTAAATTAACTAAATCAACTAAGACGTTAGTGATATTTACTAACGTAAATATTCGGTTCTGAAGCTGTCAACAAAACGCACAGGAAAATTAAAATAATTTCTTAAAATTTGTTCAAATTTCGGTAATAATGTTCAATAATAATGTTCAAATAAGTTCAAATCAGTGTAGCAACTTTGAAATAAAATAAATTTATAGTTCAAGAGTAAATTTAAAACAACAAAATAAACTACAACGACGGTGAATAAAAATTGGTTTTTAAACAGGAAAACCGATAATAAACAATTCATCAAAATCTGTAATTATTCTATAATTTCTATATAGTGATCATGACAAAGTAATTACCACGTACTTCGGAAGTACTTCTTATAGTTAATTAAAAAGTAACAAAATACAAAATTTCAGAATACAAATACAACCTTTAGACAAATACAACCCATGTGTTTTTATTTTAAAAATTTAGAAAAACATTTCTTTATTTCTTTTCTTTACTTATACGATAGAATTTTGTTTTGGGTAGGCCTATACCTAATAAAGTTGTAAGTTCAATAAAGAAATTGTAAAAGAGTTCAAATATCTTGGTGAATGGATTAGTTGGAATGCAGATGAGGGCAAGGCAATGGAATCCAGGAGAAACAAACTTGAATTGGCCTTCCAATTGACGAAAGAAACATACAATAAGAAATCCCTTTCATGGGGGTCCAAAATTAAACATTATAAAACAGTGATCAAGCCGGAAGCACTGTACGCAGCAGAAACATTAACCATGAATCGCATAGGCCAGATAGAAAAACTTGAAATAACGGAAAGGAAAATCTTAAGAAAAATTATAGGAACAAAATTTCAGGATAATAAGGTTGTATATATAAGAAATGAAGCTCTCTATAAGAAAATTGAAAAACTGTCCGATACTATGAGAAAAAGGAGAATAAATTTTTACGGCCATCTTCTTAGAATGAACTCCAATAGATTAACGAAACAGGTGTTCGATTTTTTCCATAATCGTAAAACAAAACCGAACTGATTTAAAGAAATTGAAAAAGACCTAATAGAATTAAAAATTACAGAAGATTCATTGTTTGACCAAACTGCTAAGATAATTACCAAAGACGAAAGAATAAGATTCCAAGATAAAGCCAAAATAAGACCTAAACCTGTCATTTCGGAAGAGGAGAGGAAGAGAAGATCGGAAAGAATGAAGAGCTACTGGGAACAAAGAAAAGTACAGCGCGCAAGAAATGATTGATTCAGCGTACCCCAAAGAGGGTGAAACGAAAAGAAGAAGAAAGTTGTAAGTATAGATACAACCATACACATTTATTTTGATTTACACTCTAATCGTGAATTTATTTATTTTTTAATTCGATCCGCTGGTTTATGTAGCGGTAATGGTAATGGTAATGGAACCTTTATATGTAGCCAAAATTTAATCAAAATCTAATAGACAAAAATTTGAGAAATTAAGGTACTTTCCAGTTTTTTAGGTAACTTTAGAACCAGTGTTTTGACTGTCAAATTAATATAAAAATGACAACATTTGTTTATGTTGCCTTTCAAGTTATGTTACTACTCATCTATAATAATAGAACACAAATAAAAATTAATAAATCATACAATAGAAAGTATCGAAGCAAAGCAATAAACAATGCCCACCGAAACTTACCACTGAACAAGTCTTGAGGCTTGATCTGTTGATAATGTTGATGTTTCCGAATCTGTGCAGTTTTATAGTAAAATTACAACCTTGGCTTTGTGATAAGATTACGCTATTGTAGAATGTTCATTGACACATCGAGTACTTAGGCTAGTTATCTCTTAATCTTATTCAAAAAACAGGTTAGGGGTCAATGAATTCAGTTACGAGTGTGTCATTTGCTTTCATCCAAATTAGAAAAATAATATCAGATTATCAAAAGGTCTTCATTTCTTTTACTTTAAAACGAATGGTCGGATTTTGATGGTAACTAGCTAGTAAACCAGAAAAAAAATTGTGCCATATTCGAACAAATCTGGCTAAAATTGCGATTGTTGGAGTAGCCTACTTCATATTTATTTAAAAAATTAATAACCATTCTAAACACGGTTTGAAAGTTGACTTTTAAACCCGTGTTCATTTTATTATCTCGGATCTGAATATTACAACTATGACTGTTCCAATAGAAAATCGCTAAAAATTGTATACAAATAATGTACAGTTGTAGACATTCTATAATTTCATTTTCATAAAGTTAATACAGCGTCTCTACAAATTATCTTTACTAATTTAATAATTGTTTAAAGGAAGTGTTGCAAAAATACTATAAAAGCTTTTCACACTCAAACCTTCCTCTCAAAAATTTAGTTTGACTTTTTACAAATAAAAACCGGAAAATCGGGCAGATTTGCCAAACCTTAAGTTCATCAGAAACTATTCTAATATCGGTCATATATATATATATATATATATATATATATATATATATATATATATATATATATATATATATATATATATAATCAAAACTTAAGTAAGTGTACCAAATTTTAAATAAAGAAAATAACGACTAGATAATAAATAGTAAAAAACCCGATGGTGATCAGGGTCATAGGCTTATCTAGGACGGTCAAATTGGGGGGTACCAGTACCGGGGTTCCTCCACTGGAAACATTTCCAAATTTGATGCAAAATGGCGAGTTTTAAAGCCTTTTGAGGGCAACTTTACTCGTATGTTTTTTTTTAGGAAAATATCTATAATTTCAGTAATTATTAAGACATGAAGATGTTTTTAAAATACTTTCAGGTTATTAAATCTTAAGAGTTACAGTTTTTCAACTTGGCTTGCAAAAAAAAACACTTTACTGAATATCAACGTTATTTGTACATGTAGGCCTACTAAAACTAGACACTGTGGGTGAAAATAATTCTGAACTGACAAATCTAATTACGACTCTGAAATTTGAATTTCTTTTGTTAAGAAACAAAACTTATATCTAAGTTTTTGAATAAAATAAATACTATTGTTTGTTTGGCAAGCAAACTCAATTGTACGCAGTTTTTATGATCCTTAGTAGACCTATAAAATAGTTAATAACAAAAAATTATTTGTTAAGAAGTTTTAAAACAAATTTAAAGGCAATGTCTACCATGTCATTTAAGCCTAAACTGCAATCGTCGAAATGATTTTGCCAATTCATCTAGAACTTCGTCTGAGGAAATGATGATTTCTCTACTCGATCGATTGGTACCACCGATCGATCGATACCATAGTAATTCATAGAGGCTATACAGGGGTCTACCGGCCTGGAAATAAACTGTACGAATATTCAGCATTGTGAATTATCCAATATTATTAGTCAATAATTATTAGAGACCATTCAGTAAAATTATTCAGCGCAGGTCCTGTGCTGTGTTTATCTGTCTGACGTTATAACAGTACATTTCATTAAGCATGTACAATCCAAACATTAACAATATTTAGTAGTATAATAGTGTAGCCATTCAGTAGTTCTTTTGTTAGTAGGTTTAGGGTTTGTTGCGAGACAAATAATTACGTAAACACTGAACTAAACTATAGTTGGACTATTAGAAAATATTTTAAAAATCTTCAAGTTTTCTTCATCAATTTGGGGTTAAAACCCCCAAACCCCTGGAAAAGCTTATGGTCAGGATTTAGTTTTAGTTTTTCGATTTATTTCAGAATCTTAAGTTAATGTTAATTAAAATTTGATACACTGACTTGAGTTATGAAACTTCAATGCGACAAAAATTTTAACAAAGTCTGATAAGGCGAATTTGGCTGTTTTTTATAGCTTTAGAACCTTTTAGGGGCCATAGCGATCCATACGTTTGTTTTGGTACGCATAGGCTAGATTTGAGAAGAGTTTAATCAAAATTGTTAGAAGCAATTTTGAAAAAAATCTGATTTTGAACATTTTTTGAATAAAAGTACTTCGGAGAATACTTTTTTTGAAAAATTTCAAAATTAACGCAAGTTAACTTATAGGAGCGCCTGATCTTCGTGTCGAATTTCATCAAAATCGTTCAAACAGTTCAGGCTGATGATCGGTTCCTAAAAATATGTTTGCTAATATATTCCAGGGCATTGTTGGCTATCTCATTTGTTTACAAACATATATATTTTGTTGCATTTTAAAAAATTGTTAATTTAAAAAAAATAGGTAAGGTGAATAAACGATTGAAATAGAATAATTGAAATTACTGATAGTGGCACAGAATTAGACACGAAAAAGCCGTGAGGTAGGCAGGTAACTGGCCGATAAAGGCTTAGATATCATTAAACGAGTTTATTAGGTAATTGGCCTATGTAGATTCACATACTTGAAATCATCTATCGCAGCACTAAGCAGAGTTCAATGACCTCTGTTCATTATATTTATTGTATTACGTCAACACTCAAAATACTTTTTTTTATTGGCGAATTTTCATTACAAAATAAGTTATTGGAGCAGTCTGCCAGATAAGATCGAGAGTCGGGGGTCCATGAAATGTGCACCAATTTGTCCTACAGAGCATATTTTAAGGCAATTGTTAAAAATATGTTATAAGTTAATATTATGACGTCCGCAATTTTGGTCCGATTTGATTCAAACTTCACGGGAAACTACAAATCAGTTAACAATGCCTTAGGACGTAAGCAGTTTGCAGACTTCGAGCGCCACACTGGTAGTGTACAAGAAGTGTAAACTTGAAACATCATACATTGGACCAGACTTTATTTTATGACTGACTAATCACAGCCTGGATCCACAGTGATTAAATAAATTAACTGTTTTTGTTAATTTATTTTTAAGTAAATATTTATGATACGCTTCTGTTTGGCCTACGTGATTCAAACAAATTTTTAACAAAGCAACTTTTTTTAATTAACACTTTTTTTGGAAATCTGATTTCACCATCATCATTGAAATTCGCATAACAGGATTTTAATCTTTCAAATTACAGTGAAAATACCAAAGTGTACGTCGACGCCGTCAAGCTCATGTTCTTACTTTCAACAGAATAAGACAAACTGAAATCACGATATGTGCAGATTTTAACGCTGATTAGCCCACGGTGGTGAAATATGATTTTCGAAAAGTGTAAGATAATTTTTTTTTTTTTGAAGATTTTAAGTAGCCTCATTCTGAAAGTGTTGCACGAATTTTCCTTAGTAACGAACTTGTCCAATCTGTTACCAAATTAATTGTTGTGACAAGCTTGATTCAAATCAGGATTGCGGATGTGATAGTGCTAAAACATACGAGGGTTGATCAAATATAAACGAGACTGACTTTCTAAAAACTTTTCCGTTGGACATTGAACTCTAAAGGGTGGGGTTTCAGGTAGCCTGGGAGGTTTGGGACGGGCGTAGACGGGCAACATTTCCGTTCGGACCCTTCAGTATAAAACTATACAATGAGTGAGAGTGAAGTGCACGTTTCCGTGGAGCAGAGAATTATTATTAAGTTTTTGGCCAAGGAGGGGGGTCAATCCGACTGAAATCTTTCGTAGATTGACGGCTCAATACGGGGACAGGACCCTGTCAAGAGCTCGCGTTTTTGCTTGGCACAAGAAATTCGCCGAAGGACGGGAAGCAGTAGAAAACCTCAGCCATGATCGTCGCCCGACCACTTCCGTCACGGACGAAAACATTGATGCTGTTCGGAAGCTCCTGGACGAAGACAGACGTATATCGCTGCGATTTATTGCAGATGAACTCCAGTTGAGCTATGGTAGCGTTCAAAAATCGTTACATCAAACCTGGAACTCAGCAAAGTATCTGCAAGGTGGGTTCCACGAATTTTGACCGACGTTCACAAACGGAATCGTTTGGAGATTTGCCAGCGACTATTGACCCAATTTGAACGAGATGGTGAGGCATTATTAAACCGGATTGTCACCTGTGACGAAACATGGGTTCACCATTACACTCCCGAGTCGAAACAGGCAAGTATGGAGTGGCGGAAGAGGGAGAGAGGGCGCCTCTGAAGGCCAAATCACGATCGTCGGCCGGGAAGGTAATGGCCACTGTATTTTTCGACAATCAAGGCGCCTTTCACGTCGATTTCCTCCATCAACGACGCACAATAAATGCACAATATTATTGCGATGTTTTAGAGGCCGCAAAAGTCTTTTCGTAGGAAAAGGAAATCTAAACCGGCGAGAAACGTCATTCTTCTTCACGATAATGCTCGACCACATTCGGCGAACGCTACGAGGCTTAAACTCGATCAAATTGGCTGGGAACCAAAGAAACATACCCCATACAGTCCAGACTTATCACCCTGCGACTATCACCTGTTTAGGCCACTCAAAGAGGTGCTTGAAGGCCAGCGTTTCGAAGACGATTCTGCGGTGGAGACCTTCGTGCTCCAATGGCTCAATGAACGCCCGAGAACTTTTTACGAAGATGGAATTAAAACACTTCCAATCCGGTGGGAAAAATGTGTTACTCGTGCGGGAGACTATGTAGAAAAATAAGTTGTATCACGAATAATTTGTAAGTAAGCAATAAATTTTTTAAAAAATCAGTCTCATTTATATTTGATCAACCCTCGTACGAACGCACACACACACACACACACACACAAACTGCAGCGTTAATACGCAGAATAACGATAGACATGCAAAATTTTTCTTACAACTCAAAAAATAATTTTATATAAAACGTATTCTAAATCCAACTAGGAATGTAACCAGAGCCACAAATATTTAAATAGTTATTCAAACAAACAAAACAATGGACCGTTCTATTTTGTTGTACTTATCAATTTAGTCATACAAATAAAAATAATAATAGAAAAAAAATTAATTTATTTGACCTGTAACCAGAACTACGTATGTTGATTATTAGGTAGCCTAGTGATTCAGCTTAGCCATTGAATATAAACGTATTTGAACGATAACCCTTATGAGAATTATGTTAGCACCGGTGGCATCTTGCGGGAAAATGTTCAACTGCAGTTAAATAGATAATAGTGCTGCCTATTTTCTCAAACGGCTTTACCCCCCGTCTCCTTGCAGCGTTCGTTTTTTTTTTTTTTTTTTTTTTTGGTGTTTAACGTCCGACTATTGTGCGACTAGTTTAAAGTCCAACTAGTTATAATATCGAGCACTTGTTATAATGGTGGCTGTACTTCTACTCCGTTTGTATTAAATGGCTTTGCCTATCTGCACGATGGGTTGTCAGCATTTTGCTGTAGAATGATCGTACAAGCTTCTTGTATAGCTTCTTATACAAGCTTCAAAACGCTACTTGTAATATCGTGAATATAATCTTAAAATAAATGAAAACTCTTCAGGTTTACTATGAACTAGTAACTTTATTATACTAACTGGGAGAGCTACATGTTATCGGTGTGGCGGTCACCGTAGCACTGGCACGCCGTGCGGCGGGGCGCGACAACTAGCCACAAGTGGTGCCAACCGTAGGACCATACAAATACCTATATACTACATTTCTCCACCCTTAATTCGGCGGTATTATATCATATAAAAATTCTCATTAATTTTTATTTATTTAAGAAATGTAAAAATGAATATATAAAAAAGGTACAATATTAAAGATTTAATTTGTTCGGATTTGAAATGTCCGTTTGGGTCTTTCGTTAACATTAAGAGTTATAGGAAAAGTCTTTTTCACTACTACACTAGCTGGTCGTGGTTTATCAATCATATCATTACCCGCACTTTTCGATACATGTTCAGTCACTGACGAGCTATCACTTTGCACAACTAACTTTTCATCGCGGCGCGATTCGTTATCTGAGCCACTTGTATCAATAACATTTGGAACACTTTCTTGTCGAACAGCTGACTCGGTTTCTTGGATAAACTTCAGTACATGTAGATCATTGGGCACAGGTATTTCACTCTTCTTGGCAGGTCCCATCAGTTCTCTTGCTAATCCATCGAAGAAGGTGCCTACTTCAATGATCTGATCTAAATGTCGTTTCCAAACCAGTCGTGGATCATCCAAAACTTTGCAGAGGTAATTCCGTGGACCAAGGACTTCTACGATCTCGGCTTTTCTCCACCCTGGTTTATTTGGCACTCTATAGTCGCGAACATAAACTAATTGATTTGGTTTGAAAATTAGATCTCGATTGCCTTTATAATATTCTATTTATTTTTGCAGCTTTATCAGGTGACATGTTTTCTCTGAGCAGATCTAATCTCGTTCTTAGTTCTCTTCCCATCATGAGTTTTGCTGGAGTTTGGTTCGTCGTACAGTGTGGAGTTGTTCTATACATCATTAAATATCTTGAAATTAGATTTTCTTTACTTATACCCTGGTTCACGGGATCTAGAAGCATTTTCTTCATGCCGCTCTTGAAGGATCTGACTGCGTTTTCTGCCGCGCCGTTCGTCGACGGATGCGCTGGTGCCGTTCTCGCATATCGTATACCATTTTTCTTCAAAAAAAAAAAGTAAATTCTTCGGATGTAAACTGCGCTCCGTTGTCCGAAACTACGGTCTTTGGCAAGCCAAAACGCGAGCAGAAGTCTCGACATTTTTCAATCGTCGATGCCGCGTCACATCTTCCCATTGTATAGACTTCGTAGGTTTTTCCCTCGAATGGCCCCAAGAAGTTTATATGGACTCTTTCGAGTGGCTTACTACAATTTTCGTATTTGATCAGCTTGGCCTTTTCAGGGTTATATGCAACCCGTCTGCAGATGTCGCAACTCTTTGCGAAATTTTCTATTTGGCTATCCATGACCGGCCACCAGAAAAATTGCCGTGCAAGCGATTTCATCTTGCTGGAGCCCATATCAGTTGCATGGATTTCTTCCAACAGCTCCAGTTGGCATTTTTCGGGTATGATGACTCGGTAACCCCACAATATTAGGCCGCTTTCAATACTTAGTTCTTCTTTGCGGAGGTGGTAGGGCTTCAAGCTGTCTTCTACTTTGCCAGGCCACTCTGTCATTGTGTAAAGCATGACCTTGTTCAAGATTGCATCGCTCTTGATGCTTTGCCTGAGCTTTTCGGCACTGAGCTTTTCGTGTTCTCTCTTCTATATGGAACACGAAGTAATCGCGAGACTCGTCAGTTTCTTTCTCATTATACTCCATCGCCAACCTTGACAGTCCATCCGCTCCTCCGTGTTTTGACCTTTGACGTACTTCAAATTGTACTGTAGGCCGCTGAGGTACCAGGCCCATCTTTGCAACCTGCCTGCAGCCATTAGGGGAATCCCCTTCTCCTCCCCAAAGAGAGCCAGTAAAGGTCGATGATCAGACTCGATCGTAAATTTTCTGCCCAATATGTACTGCTGGAATTTTTTGGCACCCCAATATATAGCGAGCGCTTCCAAGTGGATCGTAGCGTAGTTTTTCTCTGCTCTCGTTAGCGTTCGAGACGCAAACGATATCGGACGCTCGGAGCCGTCAGGATACACATGTAGCAGCACTGCTCCGATCCCCTCCTTGGAAGCGTCACAGGCAAGCTTGACTGGCAGCTGCGCATCGAAGTGAGCCAAACTTCTTTCGGACATTAACTCGCTCTTCACGTTTTTAAAACTTTCTTGGCATTTTTTTGTCCACTTAAATTCCGCACCTTTTTCTAGCAGCTCATACATCGGCGCTAATTTATTTGCCAAATTTGGTATAAAACGCGCATAATAATTAATCATGCCAATAAAGGCTTTCACTTGTGTCACGTCTTTGGGTTCGGGTAACTTGGCAATGGCCTCGACTTTCTGAGGATTTTTGTGGAGGCCTGTGCGGTCGATAACGTGCCCTAAATACTCAATTTTCTCTTGGAAAAAAGCACATTTTTTTCTATTCAACTTTAGACCTTTTTCCTGTAACCGTTGTAACACTTTTTTAAAATTTTTTACATGTTCCGCAGTCCCGTTTCCCGTCACGACTATATCGTCAACAAAGTTTTTCACACCATCTAAACCTTGCAACACTTTTTCAATTTCATGTTGAAAAGTTTCAACTGCCGGCTTGGTGCCAAACGGTAAACGGTTCATTGCGTACATGCCGCGGTGTGTGCTCCACGCCAACAAATATCGCGTTTCTTCCGACACTTCCAGCTGATTATACGCCCATAGCAAATCCAGCTTTGTAAACGTATCTCCCCCTTGGAGAGCTGCGAAGAGCTCTTCGATACGCGGAATCGGGTGTTTGAAATCTTCAAGATATTTATTTACGGTCATTTTATAATCTGCGCACACACGCACTTCACCATTTGATTTCAGCACCGGTACGAGTGGCGTACCCCACTCTGCATTATCGATCTTTGAAATTACACCATCGCGTTCGAGACGATCGATCTCTTTATCGATATCACTTTTAAAAGCGAATGGCATAGGGCGAGGACTCAAAAACACTGGCTTGACACTGTCTTTCAATTTTAAATGCACTTTATGCCCTTTGAGTTTGCCAAGTTTACCGTCGAACAAATCTGCGTACTCAGTCAAAATATTATCAACAAGGCTCTTATCAACCGCTATATGATTCACTTCAGTTACCCGAAAACCTAGCATGTACATTATATCGCGCCACATCAGCGCTTTATTGTCCTGTCTCTTAACAATGACAATAGTACCTACACACTTCCTTTTTCGGTATTGGAGCTCGACAGTGATCTTCCCTATTGGAAAAATCGAGCTTCCGTCGTAGAAACTGAGCACTCTGTTTGATGTTTCTAATTTACAATGACTCAGCTCTCTTCTATATAGAGCTTCTGGGATAACCGACACAGTAGCACCACTGTCGATTTCCATCGTCACTTCTTCCCCGGCAATTTTCACTCGAGCCCACGGTTGTGGTGGTGAGGTGCATATAACGGTCGGACATTGCATATAGCGCCTCGGACCCCTCTTCCTCTCCTTCCAAGAAATTGGTGTCTCTGCCTCTGCTTCTATTTTTCTGAGAATTGTTTGTCGTCTCAGCATTCTTGTTCTTTTGAAAACAGACTTTGCTGAGGTGCCCTATTTTATGGCACGTATCGCATTTATATTTTTTATATTTACAGTCAGCCGACGTGTGATTATCATTACCGCAGCGCCGGTAACTTTGACCCGTTGCAGACCTATTCTTGGAAGACTCCTGTTTCTTCTTATGACCTGCGAGAGTATTTTTGTTTTGGCTTTTAGCGGTCGAAATTCTGTTTACTTCTCTTTCCTCCGAAAAAGCGTTGGCGATCGTTGCTTCTTTTTTTAAAGCCGTCTCGAGGATAGTCTCTAGAGCTGTTGCAGGGTCTTCCTCGATGACGCGATCTAAGATTTTTCCTGGCCGTAGGCCGGTCACAAATTTATCTTTTATTTGAGAATTTAGATTTGCACCAAATTCGCAATTCACAGCACTTGTTAAAAATAACACGCGCATACCAAGCACTAACCGTTTCACCAGTGGATTGCTTCAATTCGTAGAAATCTCGTCTCTCCTTGAATACCGAGATTCTGGGGGAAAATTGCTTCTTGAGAACTTTGCACAATTCTTTGTATGTTTTATCTCTAGGAAGGACAGGATCACACAAATCTCTTAGCACCTTATAGACCTCCTCGTCCATGCTTGTAATGAGGATCGATGTCTTCCTATCGTCGGCGATGAAATCGCTATACAATATTGCTCCAGCCTCTCAGCGAAAATTTCCCAATTGTCTCCCATCTTAAATTCTTTCAGGTTTCCAACTGCTGCACAAATATTGACCTTCTGCATCACCGCTGTTGCTTCTTCGCTTTGACCGGTCGCCATGTTGCTATTATTTATCGATTCGCACTCTTTGCTATTAACTTGTACAGCACTAGTTGAGACTTGTTCTGGCAGGTCTTCACCAAGTAAAAGCAAACCACTCAATGCTGCTAGTTTTGCATCCGCCTCTTGTCGCAATTCCTGATACTCATCCTCGTCTGATGAGGTGTCGCTCATTACTCGAACATCTTGAGTGAACCGCCATGCGAGCTTGGTATTTCACACAACAACAAAAATTTACCTCGTCACCATTATGTAATATCGTGAATATAATCTTAAAATAAATGAAAACTCTTCGTTTACTATGAACTAGTAACTTTATTATACTAACTGGGAGAGCTACATGTTACCGGTGTGGTGGTCACCGTAGCACTGGCACGCCGTGCGGCGGGGCGCGACAACTAGCCACAAGTGGTGCCAACCGTAGGGCCATACAAATACCTATATACTACACTACTGTTATAGTAGAACATTGTTATAAGAAGATATAAAATGTGGTGGAGATGCAGAGATTTGTGCATTACAGTGTTATCAGATATGTTAACACATTACCATATTTCACCGTAATTTCACCGTTTGTATGGTTATTTTTACCGTTTACTCGTTAGGGATATATGGTAATTCGAACTCCACAAAATGAATTAACTGATAAAAGTTCTGCAAGAGCCAATTTCCCAAAAATGTAGATAATTAGAGTTAATGAAATTTATATAAATACCAGACAATCAACTAATTACAATGCAATATCTGAATATAAGAATTGCGTGTTTACTTCCAAAGAGTATTTTGCTAAATAATAGGCATATAGTCATGAAGGTTAGACAAATTATAAACAAAGTTTACAATGTCATAAAAGTGTAGTCGTGTTTTGTCTCGTAGGCTATACTATTATATTTAACATTTTTGCTTATAACGGATACAGTTCAAGAATAACAATTATAAGGGAGGATTATTAGGCATACAGTCATAGAAATCGGTACCGGTAGTAAAAATAAAATTCAATAATTTTCAAAGCGGATTGTGAGCGGTTTTTGAGTTTAGTAAATAACATAATTATTTATAAAATAATAAAATATACACTAAAAGTGTTAAATTTTTATAAGCTAAAAAGAACACTAAATAATATGCTACATTAAATAGTACTTCTGTATCCAAAGTTTTCTTTTTAAGATTAATTAAATTATGGATTTTCGCTTGGAAATATATTCTAAGGTTTAATTTTCTATAAGTATTTTTTTTTTAATTTAATTTACGAGAACAATTTTTTTATAGTACTAAGTAAACATATCTCGTGAAGAGTGGAATAGTTTTCTAAATTGTAAAGATACTTTTTTACATAACATAGTAGCCTACCTAGTGTTACTAACAAATAGCTAAAAACCTTTCTAGAGCCAGAATAAACGGTTGATACTAAAAAAAAATGAAACGGCATGTGTATAAATGCTCTTACATTCGCAGGATAATTTCGGTTGAAATACTGTTTTTTTTAGTACATTCGTTTATGATACGCGGACATTTTTATTGCCAACAATACCAATACTGATGCAAAGCCCGTGTGCTGCTTCAGTAACGCACAATGATCGAAAAATACCTTCTTGTATCTTTCTAATCTTGTAATGCTTATAGAAGTGTAACTGTGATTATAATATTGAGTAAAATTACAAAACCATTTTTTAAATTAATTATTAGTTCAATTGATTAAGAATAAACATTTTGTTTTATTTTTTATTTATTTTTTTTATAATAGCTCAAGAAGAGGAAGGCCGTATCTGTACAGGTAAAGAACTATTTTAAAAATCATCTAAAAAGTTTAAAGAAAATTGAAAAATATTTAAGAATAGTTAAAGCTTATTAGGTCTATTGTAACTAGGCATTTAACACTCTTAGTTGAAAAGTCACTAATAAACATTTTTTCCCATACATGAATAAATTTTACTATCCATAGAATTCGGTATCAGAGAAATTTGTTTTGAAAATACAGTATCAAATTTGATGTTATTCCTTGCTCTGTAATAAAACATAATAATGTAACACAAACGTACTTTAATAGTAATACATTACTGTATAAAAATTTGATGCATTTAATAATAATAATAATAGAATTTAATATATACTGTAAAAATAATACAGTACATTAGAGTACATGTATAAAGATTTTGAATTAATAATTAATTGTAGGAGTATTTAAAATTAGTGGAATTGTCTTCTTATTCTAAGAAATGTGATTTAATAACAATCGTTTCCGTGGTGTAGCGGTTATCACGTCTGCCTAACACGCAGAAGGTCCCCAGTTCGATCCTGGGCGGAAACAGTTTATTTTTTTTTGTAGCATTAATTATAAGTAACCTCAATTATAATTAAGAGTACCAAACACAGTTTCTCACATTCACGTTTCACAAAACATTATTTCATTCGAAAGCAATCTATATACAAAATTTATAGGATTTGGGTCATATGTAAAATACTGTATGTATTTAACAATTTAATATTCGGACGTTAAACAAAAAAAAAAACAAAAAAATCAAGATTCATAATTGAAATCAGTGTACAAAAATTAAATTAAATAAATTTACAGTTTGATAGCAAACTATAATAATTGCAGTTATTTTAATCTATTTTCCCAAACAGTAAATTTCCTTTTTTCAAACTTGTTGCAATGATTTAGAAAACAAATCTTCATATTGCAAAAATTTTATGAACAAACTTGAATATTAATATTTATATACTTTAAACTTACATTTATATTTATAAACTTAATACATTTTTTTTAATTTAATCTTGTTACTTTATTTCATTTAGACTAATAATAAATTTCTAAATATGTTTGTTTGTAACTGTCAAATTGAATAAGTCAGGGAAAAATATTCGAATATTTATTCTAAAAAAGCAACATTTCAGGCTAACTCCTCATCAAATCCAGAGTTTATGAATTAATGTTAGCATAACGAATTCATTAGCATTGCTCAATTGAAACCAGAAAAATTGGCAAACTTTTTTTTTTTTGCAGCAGCAGTAGTAGTTGAGTTAGTTAAATTAGAAAGAAACATTTGCAATTTTATATAACCAGATGAAGGGAAGGAGGAAAATTAATTACAAACTGAATTATAACAGTAAAGATGAACCAGAAGAAAAACAAGGACCTAATGAAGATAAAGAGTAAATAAAAGTAAAGAAGCAGAACTTGTTGAAGCAGAAGCAGTACTTTACTTTACTTGAAAAGTAAAGTAGCAGAAGCAGCTCTTAAGATAGGATAAACTGACATTGAAATAAGTATGAAGAAGTTTTTTTTGGTGTTTAACGTCCGAATATTGTGCACACTTGGGCTAATGCAGACGATTGGATGATTTATAGCTTATAGCATATGAAAATGCCAAGCCCTCGCCGGGAATCGAACCTGGGTCCTCAGGGTGAAAGCCTAGCACACTATCCACTAAGGAGAAGACAAAAACAAAATGGAGTGAAGAAGAAGACTCTAATGAGGAAGCAGGGAACACTTATTGTATACTGCATGGAGACCTTACAAAATGGTAAATAGATAACCAACTGGATGTAGTTCGGGTAAAACTGGTTAAACAAGGCGCTCAAACTGTAGACATTCACAGTTTTAAATTTCCATTTTCTGATGATAAAAGACATTTATTGGTAAAACGGATTTTTGTAATACTTACCAAATGGTACTATCATTCATACTATCTTTAGATTGTTATAAAGAAGAAGGAGAAAACAAAAAACAAAATGGAGTGAAGAAGAAGACTCTAATGAGGAAGCAGGGAACACTTATTGTATACTGCATGGAGACCTTACAAAATGGTAAATAGATAACCAACTGGATGTAGTTCGGGTAAAACTGGTTAAACAAGGCGCTCAAACTGTAGACATTCACAGTTTTAAATTTCCATTTTCTGATGATAAAAGACATTTATTGGTAAAACGGATTTTTGTAATACTTACCAAATGGTACTATCATTCATACTATCTTTAGATTGTTATAAAGAAGAAGGAGAAAACAAAAAACAAAATGGAAGGAAGAAGAAGACTCTAATGAGGAAGCAGGGAACACTTATTGTATGCTGTATGGAGACCTTACAAAATGGTAAATAGATAACCAACTGGATGTAGTTCGGGTAAAACTGGTTAAACAAGGCGCTCAAACTGTAGACATTCACAGTTTTAAATTTCCATTTTCTGATGATAAAAGACATTTATTGGTAAAACGGATTTTTGTAATACTTACCAAATGGTACTATCATTCATACTATCTTTAGATTGTTATAAAGAAGAAGGAGAAAACAAAAAACAAAATGGAAGGAAGAAGAAGAAAATTCTGCAATAATGAAAGAAAATTCTAATGAGGAAGCAGGTAACATCTATTGTATACAATATTAAGACCTAAAAAATGGCCAATAGATTACCAACTGGACACAGTTTAGGTAAAACTGGTTGAGCAAGGCCCTCAAACAGTTTTAAATTTCCGTTTTCTCATGATAGGAAACATGTATTGGCAAAAACGATTTTTTTTTTTTTTAATTACCAAATGGTGGAGAAGTCAAGAGGCAATATGCATTAAAGTCCTTCATAAAATGTTTTATTTTTCTTTCCTTGCTTATTGTTTTCAAAAGATGAGCAGCATCCTCTTCTGAGACATCAACAGGGTTTAAAGACTGGAAACATCTGAGTCCTTTGATAGGTACTCACATAACCTCATTATCCCATAAATGATCTTATGTACAATAGAAGGAGTTAGAAACTCGGTTGAACGTGGGAAATACCATCAAGTAAGATATGCAAAAAGGCATACAAACAAAAATAGAAGAATGTCAAAACATTATTAAAGTGGTTATGAATATTATCCTTCACTGCAGAAATAACTTGAACTTGAGAGAGGGATCTAGAGTAGTTGATGACTGGGATTTTGAAATATTTTTAAATACACTAGAGATTTTAGCTATCATCTTGAAATATGTGATCATATTAAGAAAGCGAAGTCAATCAAACATCATTTGCAATATATTTCTCCGAAAATTCAAAATGAAATTGTTGAACTTCTTGTCAATCAAACTTTTCTGCTATCATAAAATTCTAGATAGAGCAAAACATGTTAAATATTTTTCTATCATTTTTCATAGTATACCCAATACAGCACACCTTAGACATTTAAGTCAAGTTATTAGATATGTTCCCTTTGCAAATGTCACCTGCTCAATATAAAGTTTTGTAAACCCTATTGTCAGTCATGAGAAAACTGGAAATGGATTATCCGAAGAAATCCTAAATGAAGACTAACTAGTTTTATTTATAGTAGTTATATCATACTATGATATCATAATTTCTTTTATATCAGAAATTGTTGAGATCAAAGTTTTGACAATGTTACTATCATGACAGGAAAATGCGAAGATGTTCAAGCTAGCATCAGTAAACGGAATGAGCTTGATAGATTCATGCCATGTGCAGCTTACAGTTTGAATGTGTGAGGAGATACATGCAGCCAGTTCTGTTGCTGTGGTGATAAGCTTTTTTGGTAAGATTCAAGATTTCCTCAAAATATTTTTTAGTTGTTCAACTTCAAGATAGGCAGCATTGACAGATTGTTTTAATATCATTTTGAAAAGACACTGTTATACCAGTTGGACAACAAATAGCCTCTCCTATAAAGAAGGATTTGAATTCTATGTACAGTGCTTTAAAATATGTCAACTTCAGACACTTACAATACAGGACATGTGAAATCATGATTCTAAAGCAAATTTACTACAAGTTTGTTTGTCTGTTGAAAATGTGGACTGAAAAATTAATAAAAATTGATGTAAATAAGTATTTTGCAGTAAAAACAAGTTTACCTTCACCTTGCTACCAGTTTGCTTACTGGTTTGGTCAAGAATATCTAAGACCTACAAGATCAGGGTGTAAACAAGTACACAAGCAAGGGTAAATTCACACGTGAAACTTTGGGATTGATTGTGCCTTCCCTATGAAAAGGTAAATGAAAGTAAAAAAGTTGGATGGAGAACTCACAAATGATGAGGGCTTCATACTAACAATTGATAAGGTTTTTAGGAAAGAGTGTCTAACATATTACTGTAGAAATAAATTCAATGTCCGTGATGTACAAATTCTTAATTAAATGTCAATTTTTAATTTCTTTCTGGAAAAGCTCTAAATGAATCACCTACACAGCACCTAGAAAAATGTGTTGCTGACTTTTGAGCTAAGTAAATTGAACATGTAAATTGTTCCATGTTGTGGAATTGGTCAATGAATTGTAGTCTTCAACTTTCAAGTACCTGAGCTTATTGAAAACATTTCTTTAGCAGGCCATTTGGACATTCTCAAAGGCATTACTAAATATGGACTCAGGGATTTTTTTCTCCCAATATTGAAGTTTCTTAGAGTGTTTGAATCATTCCTGTGAGCATAGCCTCCTGTGAATGATCTTTCAACAAGCTTAAATAATTAATAATCATTTAAGATCAAGTATGATAAAAACAAGACTGACAAATCAAACAATATCGTCCATAGATTAAGATTTAGCTCTTAAAATAAACTATGACAAACAATCAATAAATTTGCAAATATTAAAGCAAGAAAGTTTAAATTGTAAAGAGTTTCTTGGATGTAAGTTGGATGTTATATAATAATATGCAATATAATCTACATAAAAAAACTCAAATCAGACTCATGTAAAATGTGTTTTAATGGTTTCTACATTTATTAACATTTTTTAATATGAAATCTCATACCAGACTCATGTACGTTATGTTTTCATGTTTCCTACATTTGATAACAGTATTTTATAATAAGGTTTTTGTCTTTCCCTAATTCTTATATAAATTTGTACACCCCTGGGAGGATCTGAAAATCACATCAGTTTTACTACAGCTTAATTTACTTTTCATTACAAATTACCTTCTTTTTCCTACGTTTTCATTTACTTTGCAGTATTTTCATATTTTACAGTTCACAGTTTAAGTATCAATGTTTTCTAGTTTTCATTACTTGTTTTCTGCATTACAATATGCATCAGTTTCTTTTACGTAAGTTTGCTGTGCATTTAGTAAAAAAAGTGTAATAAAAATTGTTGATAAATGAATATAAATTACTTGTATTTCAGTGTTTTTCTTAGAAGTATCTTGCCTCAACATTTGTTGTAAAAATAAACAGTTGTACAGTTACTTGACAGTTGTTTTCTGTTGAAAAAAATTTTTTTAATCACTTTAACTTTCAAGTTTTACATTTTGGGTGTATTAATTTAAATTATTTAACTTTCATAAAACATTTATTCCTTATGTTTCATATAAAAAAAAGTATAATTGACTAAGAGAAAGTATTTTATCTTGGTAATAAAAAAAATAAAATCATTAGGGACTCCATTTTTATATAGTATCATAGTGTGCAAAGTTCTTGGTTAGGATCTTAGTGACTTTGAAATAATATTTTTTTTTTTAGTACACATATAGAAAATTATTTTACAAATGTGTGTACAAATTCTGAAACTATATATTTTCTAATTTATAATGTATAAATAACGAAAACAAAATGGCAATTAACCAGAAAATGTAGTGTTTCTAAACTATTTTTAATTAATATTTTACTATGTTTTAAATAGGAGAATGAGCCAAGGAGAACTTTGTAAAACACCTTATACCATATACAAACATATATGGTATAAGGTCATATATGTCAACATATATGGTCTGTCATTATTCATTATTTTAACTTATCTTTTATTTTGGCATGCTTGCATACTTTGGCTTTTTTAATTAATCTCATAAATTCTAGTGATGTAAAAAAAATATTATTCCACGGTCTGTATAAACATAAACATATGACAGAATATGTAAATGTGCGTTATTGTACACATTAAAGTATAATTAATTTTAAATTACAGTGTGGCTGGAGTATACTGAACATTGAAAAGGAAATAAACGTAGTTTATCTATGATTCTCTTATTCTTCAATTGTAAAATTACATGTACATACATTACATGTTCATTGGTACATAAATATTCAAAATTTCCTGACTGTGGTGTTACAACAAAGTAAAAAAATATGCTATTTTTATTTTTATTTCTTTTGTATAATTTGTATTTATTGATATAAACTTGCCACAAACGCGTTGAAATAATTTAGGAGAAAAAGATTTTAAAACAGCTGATTATTAAACGATAAGAATGAGAATTGAATACTACCAATGTCAATTGAAATTAATGAAAAATAAATGGGTTATGTACAGATTATAATGTAGACTACTAAACACAATATCCGTAAAACAATTATGTTTTAAGTATTTTAAGGTCGTTATGAATTTTATAGGTTTTGAATATAGTTCTCAGTAGTGCTTAATATATAATAATGTAATAGTTTCATAGTTCACTTTCAAAGATTTACTAAACTGGCAAGAAAGAAAATGAAAGTTGTGATTGTATTGATGTTTATATTTATTTAGCTTCGTTAACAATATAATTGAACAAAAAATGTTCAATACAGCATTTTGTCGTTTATGTTTAGTGAACAACATACAGTGTGTTCCTCTTTTTAACAATCATAGCGAACCCAATCTTCCAGAAAAAGTTATGACAATAGCCAATGTTCAGGTAAAACCAAATTTTACCTAACCTCAAAATAAAGTAGGTTATTGGTGCATCATATAATATACTGCAATAATAGTTGAGGTCTTTTTAAAAAAATCAGTAATATTTATTAATCACCTTACTTATAGATCTTACTACTGCAAAGAACATAACAAGGTATACTTAATTATTTAAAATTAACCTTAAAGGATGTCTTATACTTTACAATAAAAAAAATAATATAATAAATAAAATTATAAACTCAGCATTGTTTGCTCAACAAAAACAAAAAAGTTGACAGTGGTAGGTCTATTATTTATAACTTATATTACACTGTGAATATATAAATTCGGTTGCGTTTTTAATACCACTTCAATTCAAGGATGAAAAAATTGTTTCATGTGATATTTTTTACAAAATATAATATTGTCTAATAGTTATTTCCAAATAACTATATATATATATATATATATATATATATATATATATATATATATATAGTTTTAATTGACTAGTATAAGTGGTGAGAGTGGAATGTAGGAGTGGGGGACTTTTTGTTTTATAGGTTAGAGCATCCAGTTTTGGTAACAGTGGACTGTGCAGCATCACATTTACGCTGTTAACATTTTTTCAAAAGTAATTAGTCTGTTCAACGATTTTTCTGTGCACAATTCAATGAATTAGGATTATGACCTATTCTTCCTGTCAGTAGTCCATCCACTCACCTCATAAAGGCTACCGCGGTTTCAAAACTATTGTTTCACTTTCAGGCTGTTATACAAAATGTTAAAATCCTCTGTCGAGGTCGTCATAAAGTCAAACAAAACATTAAAACATACATCACAAACACTGATCACAATTATACGTTTAAAATATTCACCATGAAATTTGGCTTGGCCAAGCTACACACACGACTTGTACGTCGTCACATTCCGGACAGGCAGTCCACTAGTTCTGCTCTAATTCTGGCAATACTGTTAGCAGCAGTGCATCCTAGAGGATGAGTAACAATTTCATCCTTACAGATTTATGATCGTGCAGTACATTGACAAATGTGATCATGGTCAATGAAGACTATTTTATAAGAGAATGCTTGATGTTGATGATGAGCTATGAAGCTCCCTTTCATTTAGATGGATATGTAAACAAACAAAGCTATCGCTATTGGGCAGCAGACAATCTATAAGAATTGCATCAAAAACTACTGCACAGTGTAAAAGTGACCAGTGATGTGGTGTTTCCAAAGTGGGAATCTTTGGGCCGTATTTTTTTAAAAAAGGCATTGTTAAGTAACAGTGAATTCTGAATGTTATGTTGCAATGCTACACAACGTTTTGTGACCACAACTTGACACTTTAGGGATTAACATAACAGAAATGTGATTCCAACAAGATGGAGCCCCAGCCCACATGCCTAATCATTCCATGGCAGTTGCTTGAGAAATGTTTTCACAACATGTAATCTCATGTTTCAATGATGCCCGATTCTATGGCAGTTGCTCGAAAAATGTTTTCACAACATGTGACTCATGTTTCAATGGCCTACATGTTCGCCAGCTTTATCAGTTTGTAACTTCTTATGGGGTTACCTAAAAAGTAAAGTTTACTGCAAAAAACTTTGTTCACCCAATGATCTGAAAGTTGTAATAAGAGGGTAAATTGCTGCAGTTTCAAAATGACTCTTTGATGAAAGTAATGGAGAACTTCGAAGAAAGACTTTTAATATGTATTTACAAAGGAGGGCGTCATCTGTATGAAGTTATCTTTAAAAAGTGTTAAAATTAATTTATACAGTGCAGTTCACAAATTGGATAAATTACAATTGTATTTATGTGAATATATTTTTTATGTCATCAGAATAAAGCCAATTATAGTAGTTTGAAATCCATGAATTATAGTAGTTTTGAAATCCATGAATATTTATATATATATATATATATATATATATATATATATATATATATATATATATATATATATATATATATATATATATATATATATATATATATATATATATATATATATATATATATATGGATAGTTCTAATTCTATTTTATTATGAATGATTTTATTTATAGAATCATTGCAATTTAATTCATAATTGCAACCTAATGTAATTATTACTACTTTTATCATTCACGGTTTATTACTACTTTCTATAAACCAACCAAGGCTAATTGTACCATATAACAATAAGGCTTAATTCTGATTACATTCTTTTTTTAAATATATACCTCAGCAGGACATATGGACTGCAACTATTATATATCCTAGCTTATGTGTGAACGATAATTTCCAAATCAATAGGCATACAAATAATAATATATAATTTTTATTTTTACTTTTCTTTTGCCTCCAATCAGTAGAAATTATTTTTAGTAATTAAATTTGTGTATTCAATATAAATTTTATCTTTTTTCAATACAAAATGTAACTTGGATTTTAATTTAATTCCATAGATTAATGAAGGAGATAACTTACCAGACTCAGTTTGTCATAACTGCTTATACAATGTTGAATCAAGTCATCGTTTCAAACTCTTGGTGGAAAAGTCAGATTTATTATTAAGGGAGCAGCTGCTTGAAGATAGGGTGCTTGTAAGTACAGTGTAACTTTTGACATTTTTTTCTTAAAAAACAATTTTAACCTACAATCTTTTTCCTTTTATTCTCTTTCAAGTAAAGACTACTTGAATAGGATATCTAAAATAACATTTATCTTTCTACTATAATTTGATTTAATATAATATTAAACACAATTTATTATGCTAAAACTGTGGAAGAATATTAAAAAAGATAACTAAAAGTCAAAAACAAGAAATTTATTTTATTTTACATTTTATTAAATCAAAATAAACTTATAAGTAGATGTGCAATTACAGTGGAAGCCCTCTTAACTGACGTCCTCTTAACCAGACTGCTGGTCAAGTACCAAAAAAGTCAGTTAAATATAAAATATTTTTAATACTGTAATAAAAGTTATATATAAATGATATGGCAATAGTTCTGATTCAATTTGTGTACAATAATCTTGAATTACTTTCTTAATTTGCCACTAGTCCTGAACTGTTGTTTTCCTGATACTGAATTCAGCACTTATGAGTGTCACTTATTCATTGTTATTTAACCATTATGTTGCTTTTAGTTTGTTTTGTAGTCAATAAATAGATTGTTTTTCGTTTTAGTGCAATTATTTTATACATTATTTTGTAAAAACATTCTCTATAGTACTAAAAATATCTACAAAACACAAACACAGTGTAGTTCTTGTAGTACAGGAAACCTCACACAATGACAGAAAGAGAACAACGGATTGACTGATCTTAAATATTAACAAAACAAAAGTGGCTGCTGTTGTTGCACTTTTTGCTAGTGAACATATGTTAGGAAACTGATAACAGTAAAACTATATATTATGTAATTATACATTTTTTTCCTTCGTATCACCATGAGAAGTAACAGGTGATGTTAAACATCATGTCCAATATTGCATAAATGATATGATAAATGTGATAATAATTTTTACATAATGCATGGTAGTTAACCTGACTGATTGTTAAAGAAAGAGCGGGTACAGGTGTTCAATGTATTGTATAAGTTATTATCAGGAAATTGTCTTCCAAACCAAATTGAAAGTACAAAAAAAAAAAAAAATACTTGGGATTGTCAATAGTAGTTTAGTAAGCTCATTATTTTATCCCATTGTATGTGAATGAAATGGTTTGCTTCTTTCCATGTTTTTTTCAAATGAAATGAATACTTTTTGAAGGCTGAGGAGTTCATCTGCCTATTACAAATCCAGCAAGTTTCTCTTTGACTTAAAGGCTGATAGGAAATTGAATTTCTTGCTTACTTTCTTGTCAATAGTGTTCCAGATGCATACTAGAAAGATATATCTTGAAGAAGCAATTTGACTTGAAATTGTTTTTTCTAACATACTTTCAAATAGAGGTATTCTGGTGTACAAATTATCAGTTGTTGAGTTATTATTAAACTTTCCATTTGGAACAACAACTGAGTTTATATCTCAGTTGATGTAGTATTAACTTGCTACAATCCCAGTAGCTGCTTCCCACAGTAAACTTCAATATTATTATCATGAAAAGTTTATGCATTACACAAGTTGAACATTTTTAGACTGCACTTGCTGGTTGGAAAGTATATTTTGTATAAACACCACCCACTAAAAGGATGCAGAATTGTAGGCACCCACTAAAAGAATGCCTTTGTAATTAACTTTAAAATGTTTGCTTTTTACTTTAATTTTCTTTGCAACCATATTCAAATCACTATTTTAGCTGTTTTTAAACAAAAACTAGGGACAGTTGGCACTTCAATTTACAGTACCTTTCTCAACTCCCTTGGGGTCTTTGAGAAATAATGTCTTAAATCATTTTGTTATACAGTAGAATCCCATTCAAAATAATTAGTACCTCATTTTTTTAGAATAAACTGATTTTTTTTTCTTACATTGAACTTGAAATACTGCACACTAAATAACTTATAAACTTACAAAATTGATATAGTACAATACTGTACATTAGTTATTTGTTTTATATTTCTTTAAACTTTTTTTTATATTTTTCTGATTTGGTTTTGGATTAAACAGAGTTTTAGATTAGAGAATTTATGGATAAAGAGACTTCTGTAGTTCTTCTCGTTTTTCATATATCAACCTTTGTCTGTAATAAATAAAACTGACTACATAATGAAACAAAGTTTGGTCTTCCTAATGTTACTGAGATTAAATATTATTTATTTATTTATTACCAACTTTTCCTTCATACAAATATTTAGTTACATAAGAAGGACCTACAGGGGGCATAAAGTGCTCATACATAGATTGGTCCTGCATTTATTAAATATTAATATGATAAATACTGTTAATAAAATTTAATCATTTCAGGAAGGAAGAGAATGGAAAAGTTTTGACATCTGTCAAAACCAGGAACCATTAGATTTTACACCTTCATTATCTGAACCTAGCTTGACTAAAGGCAACGACGAAGCTGCAAACAGTTTGATTGAACTTGCAACAGGATTCATCAGAAGCAGTGATTCATCCCAGTCAGTAAGTAGATCATTTGCAAAATAATTAATATATAATATAATTAAGCCAGTTGTGTTCCATTTAACGTCAGAACTTTATTTGACTGTTTATGGACTGAATATATTTGAATTTCCAGTTTTTATAGTAGCTTATGAGATCATTCTTGTCTTATGAGATCACATGTTGATTCTTGGGGAAGGCATAAATGTAACCTTAGTTTTTCCTTAAAACATTAAAGATTATACACAACAAAAATTTACAATGAAAAAATACACAAACTTATATTATAAAAGCTACACTTTAATAGAACCAAATGTTTTGTAAAAGGTAAATTTTCTAAAACAAAATCTTTCTTTCTTTGATAATTTTGATCTGTATTCTGAAAATTTAAAAGAGTCATCAAGATATCACATTAATATCAATATTCCAAATAATATATAGTTTTGGTACTTTAAATTAAAGTTTGTTTACTTTTCTGAAGGTAAAGTAAATTTATAATCGCAAGAAATATGCAGGAGGGAAGAGGAAACTCCCTATAACCTGCTGGTAAACTGTGAGGCGATTGCTACGAGACGAGCTAGTAGTTTGGGAAGCTACCAATTAGAAGTGAAGGATCTACCTATCTTAAATTCTTTCCATGTCCTCGACTTAATAAAGATGCTAGGATTGGAGAAAATATTGTAACTGAGAATCTCAGGTGTATGGAAGGAGGTATATCTACATAGATCACAGTATGTTTGTAAGCCCTAATGCATCCATCCACATCACAAACAGATGGCAAAAGCTGAAATAGCAGTGTTGCCACAATGTGCACACAATTTAAGAATGACAAACATTGTGGGACACCGACACCTATTACATAGATATTCTCATTTTTGAGCACATAAAAAACAACCTCATTTGTAAAAAAATAAATATTATATTGTTTACGAGGACAATGTTCTATTCACACGGCCCCTGTCTGTCAAGATATTTTGGCCATATATGAGATCCCTCTGTTAAAACCATATTCGCTGTGTTTTATCCCATGTAAATTTCATTAGAGAAAATTGAGTTATTCCAAAGGTCAAATTAACTTTGGAAAGAATCACTTTGAGATTGTAGAAGCTGTGAAAGAAAAAGCAACTCATAATACACCATGCTTACCAAAAATGCTTTACAAAACTGATTTAATCAATTTGTATGGATACAATAGATATAAATTTAAATAATCAAGTTGAAGATATCTGTATTGTTAATATAACTAATAAATATTTTATAACACCAGTCTCTTTTTTCCAACTTCACCTCATAAATTAATATTTTGTCAAAAACAAATATAATGTTGAAAAATATTAAAATGCGCAAAAAAATTATATTTTGGCATAATATAGATGTGTATTTTTGTGTTAAAGGAGATTTATGTTCTTAAAGTTATAGTAGTCATGTGTTGAGTACTTATAACTTTAACTTTTAGAAGATATTTTATCAGTACTTTTATGTTGTTTGATTACTTTCAGGAATTGAAAAAAGAACTCAAAACCAGTAGCATTTGTAATGAATTGAGAGAGGAAGAAGCTAATCAAGACAAAATTGTAATAGAAGAAATAGGAGGGATTCAAAAACCAAAAATTGAAATCTTGTCTGAAATTAAAAATACAAAAGATGAAAAAAAATCAAATAATAAAACTGTTGAATGTCCAATTTGCCATAAAACATTTCTACACAGATCATATTTGCCTTATCATGTAAAACGACATTTAGGTGAAAAACCTTTTGAATGTCACCTTTGTCATGCAAGATTTACTGATAAGTCAAATTTAAAAGTACATGAGCTTGGCCATCTTGATGTTAGACCTTTCTCATGTGAAATTTGTAAAAAAACGTTTAAGAAAAAAAAATTTTTAGCTGTTCATAATAAAATTCATGCAGGTGTTAAGCCACATCAATGTAAGGCTTGTAATAAAAGCTTTATTCATAAAAATGCATTGATCATACATATGAAGGTACATTCATCAGAACGTGCTTATGTATGTAATACATGTAATAAGTCATACAAGCAGCGTGAAGGTCTACGTGCACATGTTGTATCGAAACATGGCCCCTCCGAACCAGTGAAATGTGTTGATTGCGGTAAAATGTATCAATCAAAAGCCAGTTTAGAAACGCATAGAAAAATAGCTCATTGTAAAGACCCACCTAAATTTATTTGTGAGTACTGCGGTAAGTCTTTTGTGTTCAATGGACATTTATCTGTGCATAGATTGGTTCATGCATCAAAAAGTGAAGAAGTGTATTGTGATATTTGTAACAAAAAGTGTCCTCATTCTAGAGCTTTAAATATTCATAAGAAATATGTTCATTCCAATACTGCTCATAGTTGTAAACTGTGTGGGAAAGTGTTTAAACACAATTCAACATTGAAAACACACATGATAATACACACTGGAGCAAGACCACATATGTGTACATACTGCGGCCAATCATTCACACAGAAGTCTGCCATGACAAATCATATGAAGGTACACACAGGAATAGAACCATATCAATGTACAGGATGTAATTCTACATTCAAATGGAAACAGACATACGATAAACATATCTCAAGATGTAATGGTCATACAATATATGATAATGATCATTGAGTTATAAACAAAAAAACATTTTCTACACATAGTTACACATGGTTACATTTTGCTAACTTCTGTAAATTGATTTAGTTTTGTTTGTTATGTTTATACTTTATGATTTGAGTAATGATTGTTGTCCCTCTATATCACCTCTTACACATACAAAGAACAGATAGGCATGACTCCTTATAAAATATTTTTAAATGCAAATAACACATCTTTATTTTGAAAATTACAAAAAATATTTTTTTCATTTTCACACTATACAAAGGTTGAATAACCTGTTCAAAAGTCATCCAACAGAGTTCAGGCAAATAAAACTTAAGTACCTGTAGATTGAAGGACTTGCTGAATAACAATATATTTCTATGACAAAGACCAAAATTTATTGAAAGTTCCCACCACACTAATGAAGTGGTTTCCCTGCAATGGTTAACCAAAAATTGGCAAAATATAGAAAAAAGGTGTGTAAAGAAAAAAAAACTGGAACAAAAACTAGTAGTATATTTTGAATAAAAATAATTATAACCATAAATATAATAAAATTCATGTACATTTAAAAAGCTTTAAATACTGAAAGTAATATTATACAGACTTAATAACACGATCAAATTAAGCTTAACAGATGTATGTACAAACATAAATTTTATAAAACGCAGGCTCTGTGAGTTCAATTAACTCATATTATAGGTACTGTATATCTTAAATAGGATACATATAAAAACTGTATATACTTATTTTTCTATAGGAAGTTACATTTTAAAAAACTTCATTATACTTTTCTGGCAAATTGAAGAATCTCTAGTTGTAGATGCATTATTATGCCAGCATTTTAAAAACAGTGTTGATGTATTGATATCAAAAGAAGCTACAACACATGAGTTGGGACAAACTGTTCATTAGTGTTGTCTGTTACATCATTAAATTCTTCAGTGCTATATCGGTTGTCACCAACACTACACAATTTCTCTCGTCTGTGTTGCAATTTCTTCAAAATAAATAATATTGTAATATATATATATATATATATATATATATATATATATATATATATATATAATTGTATATAATAATATATATATATATAATTATAATAATAATTATAATATATATATATATATATATATATATATATATATATATATATGTAGTTGTATTTCAAGGTGAAAAGCACATTGAGGCTATTATCACCTCCCTAAAGATAAGTGTAGTGTTGTAAGTGTGTGTTAGACTCGGGTACTGCGAGGGACGTCTAAACTCTCTCAATAGGTGCAGCCCCCTGCGAGGATCATTATAACTAGGTGTGAAAACATTTTAATATTTGACCATACTATTATAAAACAAATAACTAATGTATAATTCTGTACCACGTTTTTTAGTATCTGTTATATTTCAAGGGTGGTTCTATTTAATCCTAAAGTTCAGCTTGTCCAAAAAGGATTTGGTCCTAATTATTTCACATTAAAAGGACTCTTGTAGTTATTTATAGGAAAAATTTTAAACAACATAGAACATATAATAATAAAAAACAGGTATAATAGAACAAATATGTAATAAAGCATATATAATAGAAAACATGTATATCATGCTTTTGCAACAGTCATTACAAAACATTATTTTTAACCTGTGTTTGAATTTTTGTATGAAGAGAGTTAATGTAAAAAAACTTTTTCCTGTTTTTATGCTAATTCTGAAATAATTATCTGTAAGAGAAATTTAAAAAAATTGCTATAAAAAAAAGTAATTTCAATTTTTATACATTTTTATGTAGTGTTAAGTACCAAAATAAACTTGAACATTTTGATAAAAGTTTGTTCAAATACGGACCTTATGTCACATATAACATATCTGACTATAAAATCTATTTTGTGGAAATACCGACTTACATTTTTTGTTTTGGCCTTCAGATGTTTCATTTTATACTCTTCGGTGAATAATAGACAGTTGGTGCAATGTTATTACACCATTTATTACATTTTGGTAATCTTATTTCAATTGACCTTTTTCAATCTTATTTCTCATTGACATACTTTTAATTTTCCCACTTTTTACCTACCCTAATTAATTGTTACAACTATGAAATACTGGGACCAGTTTTAAACAATTTAGAAGTATTACAGACTGTAATGTAAGTAAGTGTATTACTCACCTCTAAGCAACCCTTAATATTAATTTTACAAAGTATATTTTAAGAGATTTTAATATTTAAAAGTTTGATAAAGCATCATGTCTTTTTATGAACAATATAATGTATTTTGTACTCACATTCATGTGTAAAATTTGTGGTTATGTGTAAGACCTATGTTTGCCAAATGTTTAGCATAATTCTTAATATGTTATAGACTTGGCTTACAGATTTTATTTGTGAGGATGGTATAAAAATTATCATGGCATGGATGTCTTACTGACATAATGAAAGCAAATTTTTAACAATATTTTTTATTTTAAATTTTTTTGAAGTTTGATTTTACCAAAATAAGCATTATAATCTGCATAGGTTAGCACTCCATTGAAAAAATTTTAATACTAATTTATAGAGACTTTAACGCTGAATACAATACTAAAATCATAGTTGTAAGACAAAAAACACATAAATTTTGAAAGATCTGGAATGACCAATATTTTGAAACTGCAGAACAGAATTTGCTGGATACGAACTAGCCCAAGTTATTACCAAAAAGTAGTACCCTGTTTGAATCCCACTAAACCAAAAGTGCAAATGCTACAGTGCTAATATACAACACACAAATATATGCGTGTTTGTGTGTCAGCTACAGTTGCATTTTTTGAAGAGCTTTTATTTGGAAAGTGTAATTTGCCTACATTTTATACTATTGAATTGTATTTTTATCAATTTATTTTTTTATTTTGAATTTATCAGAATCTCAAACAAGTGATACCTTTTCAAATGTACTTGTCAATGGCAATAACCTGTTCTTGGTGTTTTAAATTTCATAATTTTATTTTATATTGAGAGCCAAGTCTGATAATAAACATAACTTCAAGAATCTTGTTGATAAGTCTTATTTCATATTTTTATTAATTCAAAGAATGTTCAAAGAATATTAAAGGAATGTTTTTGCTGTCTTAACGTTAGCAATAATAAAATATTTCTCCAGTTATTACTATCCAGTAGATTTATACTTAGGTTTAAAATTTTGTTTTTTTACCTATAATTAATTGTAAATGTATTAAAAAAAAATATATGTTGCTTCTCTTAAGACGAACGAATAACATACCGAATTTCGACAAAAGTTACAATCAATGGGTTCTAACAATCTATTGCACATCTAGAAGCCTTTTAAGTAATTTTATAAATTGATAAAAGACTGTTTAATTTCCATTGGATTAAATAAAGGAAAATTCATAAAATATGTACATTAAAAAAAAAAAAGAGTAATGATAGTAAATATTTATTTTGATAAGAAAGACATAAATTAATGTCATTTTTACTTGTCACAGTTAATCTGCTATGCAAATGTCTTTCAAGTGGTGGAATATAATTTGTATTTACTTGACTGCTGTGAAACAGAAAGCATTAGTGTTAACCTCCTTGAATAACATGTAGTTCATAACATTATACTCAGTGTTAAAAACTTCATAAATTAGCTTTTGAAAATTCAAAATCCATTGAAATAAAGAAATTTATTAACAGTTTGCATTCATTTCCATATTTTCACTGTAATTTGATAGTTTAAGATCCTAATATATGTAGATTTCAATGCTGATTATGATGGTGAAATCAGAATTTGAAAAAAGTAAGATAAAAAAAAGTACTTTTGGAAATTCGCTTCTATCATGTCAACTGTATGCCACAATTATATTTCAGAAGTGAAATGAAGCATAAAATTAATCAGTCATACTATAGAACTTGGCTAACGTGAACACCACTAATCTGAATTGAAAATTCATACTTCAAACCAGGAAATAAAAAAGTTTATGTAACGACTATCTAATTAAATATATAACAGTTAAAATATAAAAGTACAATATCAGTACTCTCTTTACTGAAAATAAAATACTATACAGTACTTTATATTGAGCAGCCTTAAGCCAAACTTACCTTAGTCCCAACTACTTCAGACGAACTTTATCAAAAAATGCATATTTTGCTTGCCTGACTGAATATAGTTTAAAAAACAAATTACAGTATTTAGAACTATAATTTGTAATTCTTGTAGCTTATATTGTTATACAATAACAAATAAATTAGATAATTTCTTTATTTCAAAAAATTTGAATGAAGAATGAATGTCATGTTTTAACCAAATATAATGTAAATACTGTAATATATTTTACTCAATTGATATATAAATATGGTATGGTAACTAATAATATTTTTTCTGCTCTGTGATATCTTGGGAATTATAAATTATTTTTTTATACTAAAGTATTAGTAGGCCTACACATGAAATGAAAATTTTGTTAATTATTAATATACTTTTATGAGTAGTGTTCATAAATGTTATATAATGTAATTGTTGATATCAAGAATATAAATTTTGTTACTATAAATTAGTGTTATTTTAATCTGAAAAATTTATATATCAGTAAAGAATGGTAGTAACATTTTTATAATGAAGAGTATTTTTAATTTCATTAATTTTTATTTTATTCCTTACTAATATTTGTAAGAATAAGCACACCATCACTGACACTAGGTAAACATCACATGCATCCATCTTCCAAGCTGAGGTAATAGCAATTACGCTGTGTGGGAAGAGAACCTGTGTGAAAGGTTCTCCTTCTTTAACCTCTGAAGAACTGAAGGCTTGAACTTGTTCACATTTGAAAAGACTGGTTAAGATCTGTTTGAAAGTAGTTAACAAAGGAATATAATGTCTACTTAAAATTGGTGTTAATCATACAAGAATAAATATAACTTAGGCAAGCAGGAACTCACAAGTCTGTCCATAGTCTGGAACCCTGCTACAGAAGACATAACGTGGGTGGATATAGGCATAGTATTAACTTTAGAAAATGGGATATTAAAACAAGAATTTGGGGTTATAGTTTAAAAACCTTACAGATCAACAAAGCAAGAAAGTTCTTTGAAACCAGTATATGAGTTGCTATCCAAACATTCAAAAATAAAACTGCTTACCATAACTCGTAGTCTCCTTGAAAGTAGTATTTTGGGATATGAAAACAGTATTCATAGCATTTTTTTCATGATTCCATACATCCCTAAAAATTTGCAATTGTAAGTATTTGAAGCATATCTTGTGAAGCCTGAATCTCTTCAATTAAGTCAAAACAATTCTATGATGCAAGGTCAGGCAAATTGGGTGGGTGGGGAATTACTAGCATTGTATATGCAGGCACATTGTGGTGGTGGAGAATCCAGAAAAATATTTGACAAGTTGCACTACATGGTCTCATACGATATACCTACGATCACACAAACATCACAGATTGTTCATCTACAATCTGCAACAATACTGCAACAATGGTCGTCCTGAATGCTCATCGTTATAAGTAGATGTTCGTCCATCCTCTACATACCATTAAATAGTCTATTCCATATTATTTGAGAGTAGAGATAAACATAGATAAGAGGCAGGTAGCTGGCATGTTTTGTCCTAAGCCTATATATAAGCCTTATGAAAAAACTGAGTTATTGGTATTCTTAGTCACAAGTTCAAAGTATGGCTCCTGCTAAATTTATATGAACTACATCATCAATTTGTAATGACACACTAGTAATTTATAAGGAATGGCTTAATACGGAACATTGCTTTAACCTGCCAAATTGTTATCCAGTCTGGGTCCTTGTCCTGAAGTGGCTGATTAATAGGGAATCTACTTACTACTGTATTTGAGGTTAATACTAATTCAAGAAAACATACAAGATAGAAATTTTAACAAGATTCCATCAGCTTTATTATATAAAAAGTAAACATATTACAAAATATATATTAACACAGTAACAATTCCTTACTAACGAATGGTAACTGTTTACTATCTGACAGTAACAAGTATCTTTTTCCGTATTGAAATATATTGTTTTTTTTTGTTTCCTAACAACATATTTACATGTTTAAAATGTCAGAAAACAAGAAAAAGTAAACAAGCTTTATTTCTAATTTTATATAATTAAGACTTGAAAACTAAATAACTTGGTTTTTATGAATGGAAATAAAGTAAGTTTATCAGTTTCCGACTTTTTAAACATTTTAATCAATTAGTAGGCAAAAACGAATGATAAATTTAGCCAGGTGACCTCTGAACTGGTTTTCAGTTTCTGTAGCAGTGCACTTCATGCCATGTCCGTTCAATAATTTAAAATAAGATACTCTCCTTATAATTTGTTTCCCTTGTTGATCCAACTCTTTAAACATGTCAATCTGTTGTTAGAAAGCAAAAATAAACAACATATCTCAATACAAAAAAGTTGTTTGTGACTTGCAAATAGTAAACAAATACCAAACAAATAATCCTTTGTGCTACAGCCTGTTTCACAGGTGTTTGGTAGAAGGCAATGATTCTCTATCTGCAGATCTAGCCACTGCCACCTATTATTATAGCTCTTCAATTTTACTTCACAGAGTTCAGTGAACACCGGGACCTCTTACATATGAAGTGAGAGTGCTGGCCATGAGACCAGGCTCAAATATAATTTTAAAATTTAGCAATTTTAACAAAGTTTGTCATTAATACAAAAAAATACTATTAACAAGTAACAAATATTTAACAATAACAAAATATTTTTTGAAATGAAGTACATCAGTCTTTTAACAACCAAGAAAAAAATGTAAAGCTGTTACCGCATAATTAGTTACAATAATTAGATTAATATTGTGCTCATAAGACATAAGGAATAAATGCATGTCTATGTTTTGGATAATCTTTGAACTGGGAAAGGTACCACCAATGAGTAAGCAGTGCAGTCTCCATCTGAAATTAAAATAAGTATATAGAGTCAATATTACAAATTTTTAATTTTACAACAAAGCCATTGTTACTAATTCTGCAGCTTTTACTTTGCTTCTTTAAAGTATTATTTAAACAAACAAAAAAACCAAGTTTTGAGAAATGTAATCCTTGTTTTAAAAATTGTTTGTTGTGAATATTTCCTCATATTTTACAGAATTTTGCATTAATTACTAAAAATTACTGATTTAAAATATTGTTACATGACATTGTTATAATTATAATACCTAACCATAAAAAAAAATGTAACTTTATAAAATTATCAAAATAACTGTTTGCAATATTTTACCTGGTTAGATAACACCCAGAATAATACAAAACGCCAAGTAATGTTGCCCCACAAAATTAATGTCAGACCTAAGTACATTAGAAATTCACATAATAAATGTGGTGAAGATACTAATTCAAACAAATCTCCACTAGGTATACGATGTTTATATGAAACAACAGATCCTGGAACAAATAATTATGATGAAGACTGATTTACAAAATTAAATGTTAATCATTCTCCCTAAAATTAAAACTCAAATATAAATACAATATAAAATCAATAGTAACAAACATTATCTTAAAAACTAACAAATGAACATCATTAAAATTAGTAACCAAAATCAAGTAATTAGAACTCAACAGTGAACAGGAGTTGAACCCTGTTCAACAACAAAAAGTTCACCAACATGGATGGTAGGACTCCTAAGAAACTAGCTTGAAAGGAAGACAATTGTTTCACTGAACGAAGCAACATGAGTATAAAAGGACTCTCCACAAAAATACAAACTTTTGCCACAAGCAAAAACAGGTCACTAACATGAAGTCTCCAATTTGCAAAAGAATCGGAGATGCTTCAACATATTTCTTTTGACTGAAATGAGAGAAACCTGATTAGCACAAAAATGAAAAAAAATGCTACAAAATAAACAAAACCAAAAGATAATGAAGATTCTTAATAATGGCTGCTGTGTTATACGAAATACATCATGACAGCAGTGTGGAGTGTCCCATATACAGAAAAATAATACTACTGAAAATTGAATTCTGAAATTGTAAAATAATTTATTAGGAAAATTACAATGACTGCTATGATATAATTTTACATAAATTATACATTTTTCTATTTGCATAGCTATAAAAGAAATAGGGTAATAAATAAATTAACCAAACAATATAAGGAAAGGTTGGAGTGCAGTACAGTAAAACTTTGATTAAACATCAGGGTCAGGATTAAGACTGTGATGGTTATAGACAATAGAAATCCCTTAAAAAAACAACTTATCTCGTTCAATACATATGAACAAAAGATTTTTTAAATGTATGTATATGAACTGGATATACATTCTGCAATAAAATAAAAGAGCTACAATCACTAATATCGGTAAACACACTTACATTATTCTCAGGGTCGTTGATCATAAGGCAGCAGAACTTGGTTAAGACTCCAGTGCTGTTGATCGAGGAATCACTGAAGAAAGTGGGCTACAAGATGCATCTGGGAGTTGTCTTCAGAGCCACTCCCATACATCATTTGCCATACAGTCATTACCAGCTGGCATACAAAAAGTGCTACAGATGACATTTTCTGTGGATCCTTGTACAATCTTGATATATTTATATTTATATAGTCATACATTTTACCACACAAATCTTGCCTTATCTTCTCTGCATTCCAGATGTGATGCTTTCTTCAGTGAAGATTCTCCTATTCAAGGAGCACAATCATTTTGATTTCTGTATTATGCGAGATCCCCTTTTTAGTCAATTAATCCGCCACCTCAATACTCGTGTGATGGTATCCATTGTAGAAATATTGTATCTAAATTATTTTTACCCATTTTATAGTTCTTTATGACGCTGTATAAGTAGACTCTTGGGAGTATCATTATTGGCTTCTGCTGATTTTGAATCCATCAGTATCACACCTCTGCTTATAAACCAAGGTCCAATGATTTGTTTTAACGCTTCATTAATATTGAATAGCATTAGCGTCAAGTGCAAAATATTCACTAAAAATATCTGCCCCCTGTCTATTTCTTTAATTTTGAGCTATCTGAGTAGGTTCTTATCCAATGTTCTACTGGTTATAGGTTGTTGACAGCCTCTAACACAATATGGGATAAAACCTCTGGTAAATCTTTATACTTGTTCATTGGCTTTATAATCTGGAAATTTATGTTGAATCTATCATTTTGTGGCCCAAGTGTCCACAAGTCTTGTTGGTTGTTCAGTTCTTGTATTTTCTTTTTTCAGTCAAAGACCCAGATGTTTAAACTTGTTTGAGTTTTAATTTTTATTCAGCCGATATGTTCCATAATCCAAGTATATGGATTATGTATACTTAATCCAAGTATATGGATTAAGTATATCATATATACTTCCTGTGCAAGATTTTTCTATACATTATCTGTGCTTTAAACTCATATTCATTCTCTAAAGTCTAACAGATGTATAGACATAAAGAACAGCCAATGTTGCTTTAATGGTACCAGTTACCAGCCACAGACAATTATTTTGAGTTGTTTCTGGTTTTCTTGTTGCACCAGTAGAACCTGTGATCAGTAACTCCTTAATACAGTAGGTTTACTCTGATATATGTTTGAATGTTTTATTCAACCGATTCGATATTCCTCTCCATTTCATGCCTGCAGCCTCTTCAGTATATGCTGCTACTTTGATGACGATTTCATCTACATGTTGTTTCAGGTTTAATTTGTTACCCAAAACTATATGAATTATGAGTATGCAACTGGTAGACTGGTGGAGATAATGTGGATTTTTTTATGAGAACAAGGAAGGTAACTGGTGTTAATGTGAAATGGTGAACTCGGGCACTTTCTGAGCAAAGAGGTCTAGTTAGAAAGCTGTTTAATGCAGACAAGCAGTACAGTAAGTAGGAGGCCTATAGGCAATATGTGGGAGGCCTGGCCAAGTATAAGAATTAAACAGGGTGAGACCGGATTTGTGAAGGAAGTTGATCGTAAAGTACCTTCTAATATTGTCTGTAATGAATCACCAAAACGACATACCTAATGCACATAATTGAACCTTCATAATCAAGGTCATGCTTGAATGTGATGGTTGTTGAATAATTAAATATTACACTATTTAACATGTTCTGGCAACAGATTATTAACAAAAAAACATGAGTTTTCACAAAATTACTTCGTTAATCAGACAACTCTGATCCTCCTCTTCAATGATTGACCTACTACTACTAGAATTAGATTTACACTAACTAAATTTCAAATTTTAGTTAATTATAGTTCAATAATTACAAAAATTGCTATATACAGCTGAAAATTTAATTTTTTTGCTAAATTATGTTTCTATAATTTTTGTTTGCTCTATTACTATGATATGCTCCAAATATAAAGAAAATTTACATACCATTCTTGTCCTTTCGTAAATCTGCCAAAATAACAGCAGATCTATATTGATGATACCATGCCCAAATAAAAATCAGTGTTCCCATGATGTCTGTCAACTTCAGTTCTGATAAACTTACAACAGATTTGTGTTCTGAAAATCAGAAAAATATATAAAGCAGTCAAGCGTTGAAGTGTGTAAAGTCACATGTTAAAATGTTCTGCACCATAATTAAAACATAAGGTTCCTTTCTAAGTAATGCCGAGTTTGTCTTAGTATACCAAGACAATTTGCATAAATTGAGGCAGTCACCAATAAATTATGTAATGGAAATTCTGTGCTTGGTGGACATAAATAGTTCTTTCAGAGATTCACAGAACCAAATGAGATGGATGCTGCCATACACTTCCATTCATGCTACAACACAGATGAAGATTTTTTGAAGAGAATTTTGACTGGTGACATGACTTGGGTGGCATATATGAACACCAAAACAAAACATCAATGGCCTGGAGTCATTCTCCAAGGAAATGAAAAAAGCCTTCTAAATTTTTTCCATGAGAAAGGTTTTTCCATGGCTATGTTTTGGGATCCCAAGGGAGTTTTGCTGGTCAAATTCATAGAATGTGGAATGACTATCATCAGCAATTTCCTGCAAAACTTTAAACAAACTTAAGCAAGTAATTCAAAACAAATGTTGCAGTATGCTGGCATTCGGTGTTTTACTGCTGGCATTCGGAACATTAAATTGTATGACAATGTTCGAACCAACGGTGCTCAAAAAACCAAAGAACTTTTGAATCAATTCAAATGGGGCATTTTTGATCATCCCCCATACTTGACACCATGATTTTTATCCGTTCATAAATATGAAGAAATGGCTTGCGTCAGCACTTCTGTGAAAACAACAAACTTCAAAATGATGTAAACAATTGATTAGATACCCAGGCAATGGATTTTATAAAGAAGAAATTTGTAAATTAAAGAAATACGATAAATGCTTGAACTTAAATGATAATAGTACAAAGCTGTAGTTTTAAATTCAGGTTTTTTATTTATAACCAAATGGAGGTTACTTTCCACCCTAATACATCATGTCTGCTAATAACTCTTGTACCTCCCTGTCTTGCTTTCATATCCATGCAAAACAGGTATATTTTAATTAAAAATTAAAATCTTTTCTAATTTATAAAATAAAAATTACTGTTCATTTATTTCTATATATTTCAAGAATTATAGACAAATAATAATGTATGAGGAATTGAATCATTGCTTATAATATTCATTCACACTGAATACTGAATGAAATCTCATTCAAAAAGCTTTATTAAAACTGTAAGAAGTTAAGGAGAAATCACAAATATTCATGTTTATAATTTGTCATTGTTGCTTTCAAGTTTTAATATATCATTACTAAGCATACAATAATGTATGATGGCTTAAAACTACAACCACATCAACTGAGCTCTCATTAAAAAATGTTAAAGGCCATAATGACCTACAGATTCATAACAACAAAATTTCATTCAAGAGATATGTAAATGTGTCAACATATTTTTTTTATTTAAAAAAAATTGTAGGTCGTTTCCCATACAAAATACTAACTTTATAATAATATTTAAGGAAACAATAATAACAACTTACTTAGGTTTTAAGATCATTTAAAAAATCATTTATAAAATTATAAAGCAATATTGTGAAAGAAAATTGAACTTTCTAACAGTTTAACATAAATTAAGAATTATTCCATTCATATAAAATAAGAGAGAATGAATCAAATCTTTGCAAAAACTAACCAAATGATATTGTTGTAAACCCAGGCGCTTCAACCAATATAGCTCCAACTGCTCCAAAATAATGACAGTATCCAACAATGTAATGAAAGACATTCATTTTCGCTTCTGAGAAGACACTTACATAGAATGTTTCATAGAATCTCTTCCAACACTGAATGAACATTAAGCTTGAAGCAAGTAAAGTTGACACTGCACTGACTAAAATAAAATAAATTGAAGTAAAGTTTTATTGTTTCATAATTACATCACTGAATATTACAACAAAATAAATAAAATTTTACAAAATAAAATATTCACCTTGGCAGTAAAAAATATGGCTTACTATTATTCTATTTGAGGTACAGTCATCAAATTGAATGAAAATTATAGTTTTGTAATTAAGGATTCTGAAAAATTCAGACATATTTCTAAGAATAATAAATGACAGAAAGTTAACTTTTTTAATTATTTCTTTCTTAGTACAAATGAAAGAATTTACATCCTAGTGCTTTTCGAAAATTGTTAACTCTTCATAGCCTTTAAAATCAGAAAACATTAAAGGAAGATTGTCCCAAAATAACATAAAGTTAGTATTTAATTTATTAAAAATAAAAATTTCCTGAGATGTAACCACAGACCCAAAGATCAATTACTTCATTAATAAATTTATTTAAAACAATAGTCTAAGAAATTTAAGGTACACATACCTCCAGCTTTACGTTGAGTGGTACCAACTATATCAAGGGTTTTGAAGAAAAAATCAGGCACTTGCCCAAACGAAAAATATACAAAACCACAAAGAATTAGACCCAGTGTAGACCAAATCGCAGCAAACACATAAAAATGACAAAACCATCTACAAAACATAAATAATCTTATGGTACACATAAAATGACAAAACTATCTATAAAACATAAGTACTGTTACAATACACAAAAAATGACAAAACCATCTACAAAACATAAACAATCTTTGGATACACATAAAAATGGCAAAACCAGATGGTAAATAACACTAGTGTCATAAAACACTAAACACATGATCCCACAATTATGATAATGCTTGGCTTTTCAAGCAAATTAACTAAACAACTATTTTATTCACTATGAGAAAAAAAATTGCTTGGAAGTTTGAACATTTGATGATTTAAATGTAGGACCTAGGCTAAAAAGGAGTTTCAAAAAAATTAAGAGATAAAATGCAGAAAAAAGTATCTCCTAAAGTGTCTTAAAACTTTTTAGCAGTCTCTTCCTCAGTAGGCTAACTGGCATAAAGTAAGGACATTAAGCAAGCAAAATAAAAAAACAAAGAAACTTATAACTTTTCTTCATTATCAAATACTACAAATGTTTTTCTATAAATAACATGTACATGTAAAATAGAGTACATTTTTCACCTTTATTTGATTTTCCAACTTTTTAAACATGTAGGCCTAAATTACCTATATTGTTGAAATAAACAATATATTTTAATACACAAAAAGTTGCTTATGACTTCCAAATAATAAAACATTATGCATAGTAAATTATCTGTGCTCCATGTAATGTAAACAGTAATAACATTTAAAAAATTTGGCATTGGTGTAATTAATGGACACTGCTTATTTTCATGTTATTGTATTACATTTTTGTTTTAATACCTATTTTATTATTAAATTAAGTAATATCTGTAAACAATTAAATATATTTTATAAGTTTTTTGATGCAAGCAATTTGTTATGCAACTATTTTGTGATGTCACATTACCGTTTACATTAATGTGGAGCATTGACCCCGGACGATTTACTGGCAATGCATAATACAAGGGTTATAATTGCCGGTAGAACCTCAAAATGACTAGGCCTACAGAGCGAAAGTAAGAAATGTGTTTTTAATCACAAAAATTATATAATAAATTTGTGTTATTACTAATGTAAAAGAATATATTTTTTTTTCTAAAAAAAAGTACCTGAAACTAACTCGATATGGTTGTTGGGTGTTTAACCTAACTCAATTCGGCTGTTGGGTGTTTCTCATTTGTTGGGTTTATAACTATTATTCCTTAATGGCAGCCATTTATTTTAACGATGTTTTCACAGCAAGAACTGTTAAGATAATAAATAATATAAAGTGATATCGCAAATGAGCAGTACCTTGATTGGTCACTTCGAATCAAATATTTTTGGGAAATATTTAGTTAAGTGCATTAATGTAGTAGATTAATGCAAATTAAAATGACTCCATAATGTAGTTTAGTATTAAATGGCTAGAAATCGTAATTTATCATATGTTTAATCTTCCAAAGTTTAATATCTCTCAATGAAATGAATAGCATATAATAAAAAGGAAAAAACTGTTAAAAATCATGCACAAATCCCAGAAAAATCACACCATGTTCTGCAAGTTAATATACAGATTAAAATATGATTAATATTTTCATTTCATACAATTTTTGTTATTAAAAGTGTTGTATAATTATATACAAAACTGAGATGCATTAACTACACATATACCACTATCTAACTTAACTTTTAGAATGTAAGTTTGTTAAGTAGAATACAACCAAAAGTTCTATAGGCCTTATAACAAATAAGTATCATACATTTTTAGGTAATAGTATAAATTATAAATGTTATCTCATTTACCTTTTTGGAACTTCAATAGGCTTCAGGAGGGATGATTTTTCTTTATGAGAAAATTTTCCATATCGAATAGTTTGAATTATAAAAGTTGGAAGATTTTTTTCAAAATTATTTATCAAACATCCCAGAATTACAATACCAAATGTTATTAATGTAAATCCAATTTTTATTAAATTTAACTCCATTTTATAAACAGAGTTTAAAGAATAGAACTAAATATTATTGGTATTATTATATCCACAGTTAGGCTGACTGAAAATTATAAACACTGGTCAGATCTAGTGCTAACACTAAAAGCTAGTTAATTTAAAAAATCAGTTGCACTTAAATTGTTTTTTTTTTTTTTTTTAATAAATACAGTATTAAATTGTTGGTTTGGATAAAAGTCTTGAATTCTTTAGCAGTATGCAGCCAGAATAAGGAATAACTATTCTCACATAACTTTCTAAAATAGACCTAATTATTTTAGAAAGTGATTTCTCTTCCTGAACACCTTTCTTTCTGAACACATTATCTGAGATAAACCCCATGTTTTCATACTCAAAATTATTGTTCATATTCATATGTATTAATTAATATTTACTACACGAATGTTACTATTGTATTTAGTAACTAGAATCATTTAAACTACAGGTATTGTAAATAAATCAATGTTATACTTGGACATAACAGAATTTTTGTTCTGTTCCAATTCAAAAATATTTTATTTTAAGTCAAATTAGTTCTGAATAAAACTCTTTCACAAAAATATTAAAAAACATTTTATACTTCATGTCCAATTATTGTAATAATAATTAAATTTACATCTGCCAATATTTATCGTTAACAGCAACATAAATCCTTTACAAATAATAATTACGTAAATGTAAACATTGTAAACACATGATCACGAACGTTTAAATCTTATATAATCTGTGGTTTAAACCACAATCAGTGGTTTATACATTCATTTAACTGAGTTGAAATTACACACACACACACACATATATATATATATATATATATATGGTTCTAAAAATAAACTACAGAATGCGTAGCAATGTATCTGCTGTTAACTTTGACAAAAACAAAATACGATTTGTACAATTATGATTTAAACAAAAGAAAAAACTAAAAAGAACAGTGACAGCTAAACTGTGAACTGTTTGGTTTGTTGTATGTTTTGGACTTAAAATTTTATGCTTTGATTTCTTACTTATATAAAGACATTAAATTAAGAGTTTTGGGGAGGAATCAAAAATAGATGATAATTAAAAAAACACATTTATCTTCCATTAAATGTACTGACTCTACTGTACTTTGACTCTATTCCTTTAGAGTACAAAAAAAAATATTAGGTATCAAAACATGAGTCTGTGTTACTTTCTTCTTAATTAATTTTTTAATTAAACAGTTATTCTCAGACAATCTACTTCAATGATACCTCAACAAAACTATTAAAAATATTTTTAATATATTTTTTTTTTTTTTTTTTTTTGGGCGGTTTGTAAATTAATTTTTGTTAATGTACATATTTTATATAACAACTTTTATAGTAATAAAAGACAAATTCTTCTTCAAATTATAACATACGTAATGAATTTCTATAACCTTAATCCCACTTCAACCTTGTTTATACAGAAGACCAGGTTTGAATTAATTTTGTGTAAATTAATTGTATAATTGTAATTAATTGTGTGATTTTTATATCTAGATTATACTTTTTTTTTATAAACAATTATGAAAAACAAATAATAGGCTAATGTAATATAAATTTCCATTGCTACTAGAGTAAAACATCACTATACCATAAGTGTTTTGTTTGAGTACTGAGTGGTTGAATTGATATATAACACAGGAGTACTTTATGTGTTACTACACGTGTTGTACAATATTTTACCTAACCCCACATGATAGAAAAATTAATTTATGAATGAGATAATAACTTTAAATTAACCTAGAAATACCAATGGTTTTACATATTGATACAAATAAACTTGATGCTAGTGATATAAATTTCATCTAGAGTCTAGACTAGAAGTCTAAAATTTTTGGGACGTGTTCTGTTTGCCGACAAACGAAATTGCCGTGTAATAAAGATGGCTGACTTTTAGGTTAGGAATCTTGACAGCTTGAGTGATTAGCAGACGACATTCGATCTAGAGGCGTCAAGAACTAAGTAGGTGTTACCATTGAATATGTACGTCTATATTCAATGGTGTCACCAATACATCGCATTGGTTGCTTTTTTTTGTGGTGTTTAACGTCCGACTATTGTGCACACTTGGGCTAATGCAGACGATGGGAGGATTTTTAGCTTATGAAAATGCTAAGCCCTCGCCGGGAATCAAACCCGGGTACTCGGGGTGAAAGCCTAGTACGCTATCCACTAGGCCACCGCCTCGGCTCGCACTGGTTGCGTCGCACGGAGAGAAATATTGTATTTTTGAAGTGAAAACTTCTTTAGGCACGTTGTCAGAATTTTTGTATGAATGAATTACAAGGGAATTACAAATCGCTGACCTGTAATCAAATGTGTAACGAAACGCAAGAAGCTAAGCATGGTATATACGAAAAAGAAAAGGACATAGAGTGAGTATGTGTGTGTGAGTGTGTGTGTGTATTATTTAATATCCTGGAAGAACATGGACTTGATCCTAGAACACTGCGACTGATCAAACAAACACTGACAGGCACAATCGCTAAGGTGAAATTTATGGGGGAAATTTCCAAACCCTTCCTGATCACAACTGGAGTTCGCCAAGGAGATGGACTCTCGCCTCTCCTTTTCAATCTGGTGTTGGACAAAGTTATCAGGGAATGGGAGAAAGAATTAAAAATTGAAGGGCACTGGAAACCAGTTTGACTTGGAAGACCTAAGGACAACACAGAAATCGCGTGCCTAGCTTTTGCAGATGACCAAGCCATACTCACAGATAATGAAACAACAGCGATTAAACAGCTAGAAGTCCTAAAGGAATGTGCAGAGAGGGTCGGTCTAAAGATCTCATTTAAAAAAACTGAATTCTTCTGTTTAAAATTAAATATTCAAGAACTAAACACAAAATATGGTAAGATAAACAGAGTCAAGCACTTCAAATATCTGGGACAAATTCTTGAACCCATGGGGCTACTGAGAATGAAGAGGGCTCTTGGTGATATCTACAATAAGAGATGTATGTCGATGCACACAAAAATCAGACACTACAACACAGTCATAAAACCGGAGGTATTATATGCAAGTGAGGCACTAGCACTCCACGCAAAAGCTACCATGGAGGATATTTTGAAGGAAGAATGCAAAATCTTGAGGAAGATCCTTGGCCCGAGATTAACAGAAGATGGATACAGGTTGCACTCCTGGAAGACCACAGAAAAGATATCGAACCTGGCAGCAGATATCAGAAGAAGGAGGCTTCGGTTCTATGGACACATCAGTAGACTCCCAACAACGAGACTTGCCAACAGAATCCTTAAGTATATACAAGGAGTCAAATCAACAACGTCGTGGATCGCACAAGTCAGAATTGACCTACGTCATGCAGAAATAGATTCAACAGACATTGAAGACAGGAACGCATACAGGAGGAAGATGCTCGGTTGGAAGGTCCCAGAGAATGAAATCCCAAAGAGAGCAGGGGCAAAATGGATGGAGGAGCGGAAGAGGATCCATGGGGACAGGATGAGGGCGGTGTGGAGGATTAGAAGGAGCAAGACATGAGTCGGAGTGCTTTGCGTGATCCAACAGGGTCTATATGCAGATAATAATAATAATAATATATATATATATATATATATAACTTTACTTATAAGTTTGTTAAGTAGAATACAACCAAAAGTTCTATAGACCTTATAACAAATAAGTATCATATATTTTTAGGTAATAGTATAAATTATAAATGTTATCTCATTTACCTTTTTGGAACTTCAATAGGCTTCAGGAGGGATGATTTTTCTTTATGAGAAAATTTTCCATATCGAATAGTTTGAATTATAAAAGTTGGAAGATTATTTATCAAACATCCCAGAATTACAATACCAAATGTTATTAATGTAAATAACATTAATCCATTTAATGTTATTAAATGGATTAACATTTAGTTCAATTGTCTGAATTACATTGGACAAAGGACAGTGACAAATTACATTGTCACTCAATCAAATCATTACAAAAATTGAATATTTATATATATTCTATAAATATTCTATATAATATTTATAGAATATATATATATTCTACTGTATATATATATATATATATATATATATATATATATATATACAGGGTGGGGCAGGGAAGTATCCCTACTTTTGAGATGGCGTTGTGTGTAGTGAGGATGTGTTGGAGGAGTGGGGGTAAGCTCGAATGACGCTGTGGCCATGGAATTTTCTGTTAGTACCGCCGTCAGTTGTAGACATGGCTTGGTCGAATGAGCAACGCGCTTTGGCAGTCGAAACGTATTTCTCTCAAAATAAGTCTATTGTTGCGGTGCAGCGTGCGCTGCGAACTCGTTATCGGATTCCTACCCGCAATGCTGTTCCTGACCGCAAATCCTTTTTGTTGTGGGTGGAGAACTTCCGTGCATGTGGTAGTGTAGTGCGAAAGAGAGTTGGGGCTCAAAGGACCGTCCGAACTCCAGAAAATAATTGACCGTGTCAGAAGATCGATCTTGCAGTCTCCTAAGCGTTCTGCTCGCAAGCACGCATCCAGCCTGGCGTTGTCTAATCGTACTGTGCGTCGTATTCTCCACGAGGAACTACACTTCCATCCATACAAGATGGTAATCGTTCTAGAACTCACACAACGGGACTGGCAACAACGAATACAGGCATGTGAAACTTTCATTGCTGACTTGCCAAATGATGCACGTGTTTTGTTCAGTGACGAGGCGCACTTCCACATTTCTGGAGTTGTAAATAAGCAGAAAATGCGTTATTGGAGTAGTGCAAACCCTAGGGTAGTTCACGAGAGGCCTCTACACAGTGACAAAGTGACGGTTTGGTGTGCAATCAGCAGTGAAGGCATAATTGGGCCTTATTTCTTCGAGGAGGACAATCGTTGTGTTACCATCAATTCTGAACGGTATGTAAACATGCTCCAACAATTTCTTGAACCACAGTTGCAACAAAATAATTTGGGAATAGTGTGGTTTCAGCAGGATGGTGCCACAGCCCATACTGCTAGAAGTTCGATGGCTGTTTTGAGGAAAATGTTCCCCAAGCGATTGATCTCCCGGTATGGTGACATTCCATGGCCCGCGCACTCGCCGGATTTAACTCCGTGTGATTACTTTTTATGGGGCTACCTCAAGAGTGAAGTGTTTAAACATCGACCCAGGACCCTAGAAGCCTTGAAGCATGCAATTCGCCTTGAAGTTGGCTGCGTTCCACAAGAAATGCTTCGCAGAGTTATGCGGAACTTTAGAACCAGGCTACAGCAGTGCATTGACAATGAGGGACATCACTTGCGTGATGTGTTATTTAAAACAAAGTAAAATTATTATTACAATTAACTTCCATCTGTACCCTTTTGATGCCACAATAAAGTTTTGTTCAAACATTTTTGGTTATTTTTTAATTTACCTTTAAAATTAGGGATACTTCCATGCCCCACCCTGTATATATATACAGTAAGTAATAGTTGTTGTTCTTACCTGCACAAACATTTTAAAAACACAAGGTTAAATAATTTTATTTATATATATATATATATATATATATATATATATATATATATATATATATATATATATATATATATATATATATATATATATATATATATATATATATATATATATATATATATATATATATATATATATATATATATATATATATATATAAGTGTATAATATGTAGTAGCAGAATTGATAAAACATTTTTTAATTTTTAGCAGTAATCATTTATTTTAATTAAGTAAATACCTGCTTAATAATTTTTGACTCTATTCAAATAATCTCACGTCAATCAATGCCAACTCTTGCATTTTAAGAGAACTAACCAAGACCATCACAACGTATACTGGCGATTAAAACTACTTTTAGCAGCACCAAAATAGTCGGAAAAATAACTACTGACATAAAATGACCACGCCATATACCTTATATGTATTTTTTTTCTACTTCTTCAATAAATCTTCAGAACTAATAATGTAACTTCCATAACTAATTTAATCTTCCATACTATTTGGGTAAATTATCTGATAAGATGTTAATAATAAGCTCAAACAGTACTTTAATGCCACGAATGCAATCATGGCCTTTGAAGAATAACGATTCCTTCAGCTGTGTTTATGCCGATACAAAGACAATTTTTTAAAATTCATAAAAAATAGAAAAAAAGCTTTTCCATCATTATGAGCAAGTGGATGTGATTTTTACATGTCTTAACAATAGTTATTAGTAAATTTTAATGTATTGTGTGCAGTCAGGTTCTTTAAAAAATTACGATTTCTTCGGACGAGTTTTTGCTGAAACAAAGGCAATATTTAAAAATTCATACAAAATTGTAAAAGAGCATGCTAATTATTTTAAGTAAACAGTATGTGATTGATACATATTTCGGAAATATTTATTAGTAAATTTTAATGTCCGGAGTAGCGTAGCAACTTTGAAAAAATACCTATTTCTCCTGCTTTGTTTGTATGGATACAAAAGCAATTTTTAAAAATTAAAAAATAAAATTACAAAATAGCTTGTCCATTATATAAACATGCAGATGTGATTTCTACATATCCTAACAACAGTTATTCATAAATTTTAATGTCCTGAGTCTCGTCAGTCCTTTCAAAAATAACAATTTTTCAGGCATGTTTAGGCAAATAAAAATGCGTTATTTAAAAATTCATGAAAAACATTTTCTCTAACATTATGAGCAAGTGTATGTGATTTTTCATGCATTATAAATCGTTATTAATAAATTTTAATATCCGAAGTGCCGTCAGGGTCTTTGAAAAATTAATATTTCTTCAATTGTGCCGATACAAAGACAATACTTATTTATTTATTTATTTATTTTTTTTTTTTTTTTTTTAATATAAAAGGATGAGCTTGTCCATAATTATGAGCAAGTGAATGTTGTTTTTACATGTTTCAGCAATAGCTGTTGGTAAATAATCTTAGTTAATTATTTGGTAATTAGTTAATTATTATGACAGTGCCCATTTTTAAAATTTTTCTCTCATAAACGCTTAAATGTAAAATATCAAATACAAAAAAACCTGAACTATGCATGATTTCATGTGATTTATTTGAATCTAAAACAATATTTTTTTAAAATGAACACCTTATTTATCATAACATGATTCTTTTTTTTGTATTTCATCGTACAGTAAGTAATAGAACAAATATATATTATAGGAATTATGTAAAAAATAACCATTGTCATATTAATAATATAAATAGTTTACCAATTACTGTATTTCAATTTTTAACTAGAAAGTCTAACTCTAAACATTGTAATGAAAATATAAAAGTAACTGAGGACTAATTTATCTTTTTACATTGAAGAAAGCTACAAGATATAAAAAAATATAAATATAAATAGGTTCTTATAACTGCAATAAGAACCTCTAAAACAAGCACTAAAAAAAGTAAAACATAAAGAGAACACTGTAAAACTAAATAATAATTAGCATGAAACAAAACAAAAATCTGTATTCTTTGTCCTTTATTGCCAAGAGGACTTACAACACAACAATACCAGAACTAAGCCCACTACCACAATACATAAATCCCATTGTTAAAATCGCTTGTTACAGGCTTGGCTTGGACTTAGAGCTTGCAAGGTGTTTTTTCTTCGTAATTCTAAGAATGATAACAATAGTTGTTGATTGACCCTTATTTCCTAATATAATCTAAAATCCAATCTATCTACAGTTTCATCAGCATATTGTAGACTAACAAAGTTGTCACTCATATTTTTGAAAACATTTTGTAAATATCTTTGTAAAATATGTGTTTTGCAGTGTTTAATTAATAGTTTCTTATGTCTCTGTATACAGGACCTAATGACAGATTGTCAACATTATTAATGTGTCTACAACACAAAGATGACATGCTTAATTTTATATACATAATTTTATAAAATGAAAAGAAATAAATTAAAAAATTGTATGTTAATTTATAAATAATGAGGTTATGGTAAAATTTTATTTGTTATATCAAGTCTCTGTTGGATTGTTTTTGTCAATTCTACTAATAACGTGATGTGTTTAGTTATATTCAGTTTACTGTTTTAATGAACTGCACACTTAAAAAACTGATCCCTTGTCCTCATTAGTCTGACAGTCATAAAGTATGGATGTTAAAAAAAAACATTCTATAGAAGGGTAAATAAAGCAAGTAAAGAGTAAGGCAAAGAAAAGCAGACTTATATAGTCTACATTTCCTTCAAATTTATAACAGTTTCTTTAAACAAAGATAATTTATTGGAGTGGTCAAGAAGAAGAAATCATTTGATTGTTAAAATATCTTTTTTATTCTCTTAATAAATATAAACGCTATCATTTGAATTCAGTTTTAAAGTGATTTAAAACAGTTTTAAAATTGTTTTGAAATTATTAATTCTTTTCTTGTTGGGATATTTTTTTAATATTTTAAAACAGTTTAGAAACACATTTAAATTATTATGATTTAAAATGTTTTATTAATTTTCAATAACAAACTTGTATTAAAAAACAGTTTTAATATTATATTTGACATTATCACACTTGTTTTTCTGCTGATTGGGTTGTGGTAATATCTTCTTTATTTATTTATACGCATTAACTGCCATAACAAAAGTGACTGCACTGGGCACAAGCAATTTTAACTTGCCAGTTGCTAATTTTTTGCTACATACTATATAATCACACATTATTGGTTTTAATTTACCTGCACAAACATAAACAAAATTAAAAATTAATAATTATATGCTAATTAATTTTTCCACTAGATTTTTTTTGTCATAAATAAAATAGAATATATTTCAACATTATATAACATTGTTATAACTGTCTCTGAGAAAAAAGGACATGCGAGTGTACATACATAAAAATATAGCTCATTTAATATTATATACAGACTGGATTGAAAATGAGCAAGGTGTGACTACAATTCTCTTTGTTGACAGGCAATGAATTCTTACATCAGAAAACTCTCAGTGCCAAAGTTTCAAGAAAATCCTTAAAGCCTATTATGAAGAAAATATTTACACACACACACACACACACACACACACACACACACACACACACACAAACACAATTATTGCTTGTACGCGTATAATGCCTGTTAAAGCAAAATCTAACTGTACAGAATATTTTAATAACTCAAATTACTTTTTGAGCGTAGTACACCTGATTTATTTATTTAGGTTATTCATTTTTTGCACTAAGGGGGTAGGGACTCGAACTAAGAACCTTTAGGTGCACACTTGAGTGACGCAGTAGACTGATTGATGCTTTAGTTATGTCTACCACTGAACCCCAGCAGGTTATTCAAAAATGAATAAGTTAAAACTTTAAATGGTTGTGAGTTTGTTATTTGATGACCAAACTCCAAGAAAAATGCTTTGTTCTGTACAAATAATAATTTGGGCTTATTAACACATTCAGTGCCTACTTGTATTCACTTACTGCACTGTATTGCCCCTCTGTTTCGCATTCAACCAAGATCATGACATTCACGTGTGCATCATGGGCTTAGCAAGACAGTTTGCTGCTTCTATTGGTCCTATAATGCCCAATGACATGCACGTGTGTGTCAAATTTATAAACAGTTTAAATTTTAAACAAAATAAATTTTTAAAATTGTAATTAAAGTTAAAATATTTTAGTTACAAAACAGTACATTATTATTTGAATTACTTTTTTTAGTCATTTAAAAAATTAAAATTAATATTTTAAAAAATTTTTAAGGACAAAAAAATGATAAAAATGATAAAATTAATTTCATGATTTATAAAATAATACTTTTATATGTTACAAATTATAGGGTTTAGTGATATACTCAAAAACATGGTTTTAAACACAATCCTGGTTGATCTGGACAGTCTGGCCAGAAGTAGATTGTATCCTTGCGAATGTTTTGCTTATAGCGTTGTCTACTATGTTTGCTTTTAGCCACTGTTTTTTTTTCTGTTTTCACTCTCTCCATCTCTTCTGGCACATGCATATATCTCTTTTGGCACAAGTATATTTCCATCTCGTCTGGTACATGCATATATCTCTTTTGGCACATGCATATTTCCATCTCTTCTGGCATATGCATATATCTCTTTTGCACATGCACATTTCCATCTCTCCCATCATCTGCATTAGCCCAAGTGTGCACAATAGTCGAATGTTAAACACCAAAAAAAAAAAAAAAAAATATATATATCGATCTCTTCTGGCACATGCATAAAGTCTCTTCATGGTGATGGCATGTACTGTAGCAATATTTCCCATATTGCTAAACCATAATCATATCCATTCATGGCAGAATGATGCGAAAAAATTGAATACATTACAAAATACACCACAAATTACTAAACCAAATACCTTCTAGAATAAAATAAAATTTCACTAAAGTAAGAAACACATACTTGTCAAACAAGCTAGTTAAATATTTAACATATTCAATTAAATTAGCATTCTAATAATAACATAAACCTGAAACTAACGGTATTTTTTCAAATAATAGACTGTCCCAAATGAAGAGAACCCTTTATCTAAACCTGGCCTGCAAAGCCCAATTTCTCAGGACTTGATAAAAATAACTGTGCAGTTTGACGCTCATGTGTTGGTCATGGGCCTTGTTAGACTGGACTCACGTGTTACACACAACCCATGTGTCGTGGGCACTCAACGGGTTAAAAAAATCAGTTTTTAAAACATTATTTTCATTGCTTTTTATTTGTTGTCATAACAACAAATTTTTCTCATTGTTATCTCATTTTAAACTCATTTTAAAAGAAATAAACTTGTTGGTATAAACAAAAATTGCTAAACAGTAGTTTACATTAATTAATTTATATATTTTTATTCCATCATGTCTTTAACTTTACAAATACACATCACAATGTTTATAACTATATTGTATTATGAATGTGAGTAAAGTTTATCATCTGAGTTAAGAAAGTTTTATACACACAATGGATTATGAGATACAGGCAGTGTAATGTAGTCATGTTTAACACACTTGTTAGGAAGTATGATACCACTGGAATCAATACAGAATAAAAAATTAAAAAAGATCTTCAATTATAAGAAATTAAATTGCTGTTGAAGTAAAAAATAAGGAAAATAGATGGTAACACATTAATAAATGCTGCACTTAGCATAGAGGATAGATTACTGCACCTTCAGGAGAAGAATGACATCTACTTTGAACACGTGTGATTAAAACCGTAACAAGTATAACAAGTAAAATTCCTAACAAGTATAAATTTGCCATAATTTTAAGTTTTTCATTAAATTTCTTTACTTCAAAAGTAATTTAAGTACTGTTATGTCAAAATAAATAATAGCCATTCAAAGTTTTAACTTTTATTTTTCAAACTTAACATATTCAATTAAATTAGAACAATTTTTTCTTGCCACTCCGCTCACTTGTAGTCTTGCTTTTGCATTGCGGTATTGGGCTGTGTATATTAATAAATATGTTTATACTTTTTAAATATTAATATTAATGTTTGAAACTTAACAGTTTAGTGTTAACTTAACTGCAGTCTCACTTCTGTCCAGGCTAGGCTGCATGTCCAAGTCTATTCAGCTCAAGTGTCTACTTTCTTCAGCCAGGTATTCAGTCTTTTGATTGTTGCAGGCATGAAACTTCACATTTCAACAGGTGACCGGTGACAATTATGTTTTTGACTATTATTTTAACAACTCAACAATTTGCTGTTCCATAAACTTTGATAATCCTATGTAGTAATTTTAAAAAAACTTGTTAATTATGTCAGTATTCACAAAATTGGTAGTTTTTTCAAAAATTTGTTAAAGTGTCAAGTAAAAAATTATAAATTATCATAAAAATAAAACAATCTGTCAGTAATATTTTGACAATTGTTTTATGAAAATTACATTTTCAAAAATTTAATTATAAAATGAACATATTTTTTATTTTTAATCTTAATATCAACAGGTCAATTTAATATTCTCAATGCTCTTAATATATATTCTTAATACTCTTCTTAATTTTACAAGAAGTGAAATACATTAACTTTTTATTACTGAAGACCCTGTATTCCAAAAATATTCAGAACATATTTTGTAATAACTTTTAATATTTTCTATTAATTAAAAAAATATATTTGTTTGAATTACTATTTTTTTAAATTTATATTACAGATAAATATTATTTTATCTGTGTGTGTGTGTGTGTGTGTGTGTGTGTGTGTGTGTGTGTGTGTGTGTGTGTGTGTGTGTGTGTGTGTGTGTGTGTGTGTGTGTGTGTGTGTGTGTGTGTGTGAGTGAGTGAGTGTGAGTGAGTGAGTGAGTGAGAGAGAGAGAGAGAGAGAGAGAGAGAGAGAGAGAGAGAGAGAGAGATAGTGAGATCATTCACATACTCACTAAAATATTGTCGAAACACAAAGCCTCATCCAAAAGTCCCTCAAACATGAAATTGAAATTTTAACACATGTTGACCTGATACTGGTTGTCACTAAAAATTTCAAAAAGTTATTAATATCTTTATTTTAAATCTGTAAATAAAAATCTTCAGGTAAATTTTAGTGTTTGTCTGAAGTAAATAAAACTTTTTTTAAATGTTAAAAGTTAAAAACATTTTTTAAATGTTTTTCACAAACATGATAAAACATTTGTTTTAATTTTTATATTTTAGGTATTGAAATTTTTTAAATGACCCCACCTTAGTTTCAGAATGTTTCCAGGTTTTCTTGTTAAATACCATTAAAAAAAATAAGAAGAAAAATACATTTTGTTAGTTTTTGTTATGAAACTATCTCTATTAAATAAGAGGGAGTTAAATAGATCATGTTTAACTAAAGTATTTGAAATTAAAGTTTAATGTAGAATACTTTTTGTACTTACAGAAAAAGATTTTTTTTCATTTACAAACCTTAAAGACACCAATGTCTGGAATAGAATTTTTAAAAAAATGTAATTTTTCCATTCATAGTTGTCACATTTGTTATTGATTATAAAACATTAAAATGTTAATGTTCCGAAACAGGTCATGCTGTTTCAATATCTCTTACATATTAATCTGCTTTATTACTAAACACTATATCCCTTTATTCCTATTCATTTATATTAACCAATAATGTTACATATTTTATATTTGAATATTAATATGTAATATTATTTATTTCTAAAAATGGTAGGCTTACTTTAAAATTTAAAAATGAATAACTATGAAATTTTTTTCCCCACATAATCTGTTTTAGAAAGTACATCTTTACACAATACCTCCCTTGGGGTTCAGTTCAACCCCAGTTCATTTAAAAGATCCACTGTTTTTGTTGTTATGAAAGTGTCAACAAATGATATCTCCTAATGTTCCAGAGTAACAAAGTAATCATTTAATAGCTAAGTTATGTTATTTTTTTTAAATCTTCTATTTCTCTCCTTACTTACTTATAAGATGTTTTAAACTGTATGTTTCATAGTCTATTTAATGATTTTGTGTGAATAACTATATGAAATTTCTTTACTCTTTTAGATAACAAGAAAAGTAAAAATGGATTATTAAGTTTTATACCATTACTACCCTTTGCAGGACGAATGTGTATAAATATTTCTTAGTATTCACCATTAAAACCCAAGAGGAAGCTGTCTGTATGCCAAATTTCCTTATAATCCACTAAGCGTTTTGGGAAAAATTCTACCTAAATGTTTCTTTCCTTTTGTAAAAAAAATAAACTTTTGTATTGATTTTGAATTAATGAGTACTTTCACTGTAAATATTGTTGTAAAGATTCATTTTTACAATTTTATTGAAATTTATTTACATATGTCAATTTTTTTACCTATGTTAAAGGTGTATTCTGTTCATAATTATTTTCAATTTATGATTCAATCATGATGATACAAATTTATTATGGTAAAGTTTAAACTCTTTTTAAAATTATGAACAATTAATTAAAGTATGATATAATTAAAGAATGGTAATGATTGTACTTTACATATAGGTGTGTATTGAACTTTTCAGCACTTCACCTGAATAAAAATGTGAATGCTACTCAGATATAACAAATCTGTAGATGAAATGATGTTTTCTGTAGCTGGTCCAGGGAGCTTACTAGTTTAAAGGTTTAAAATCTGAACTCAATCTGCTACATAATACATAATATGAAATATGCAGATAGCAATCATACTTAATTGCCTATATTATTAGTATTATATTGTATTATATAATATCATAATATCTTAATTTTTGGGCGGGCATACCATTGTAAAAATTATAACAGTGTTTGGTCCTTTTGGCGCATGGCACTACTGGCTTAAGCAGGAAATTTGGCTGCTACATGTATACCTCTCCCTCCTCTCCCCCCATTATTTTACTGAAAGTCAACCTCCAATCAGTTACAGCTCAATACTCAGATACCAATTGAATTAAACAGCCTTTGTTGTACTTCTTACAATATGCACCTTCTTGTTTTTGATGAGTATTTTATTGTTTTGTTAGTGTTTTTTCAACACGTTAAGTGTAAATGATATTTAATATGTCCTTCAAGAGTTGTCAAATGAAGATGTATGGTACATTACTTATCGATGAATGAGATAGTGATCTAAGCAATGAAAATATAAAATATCCTGAAAATACTCCATGATGAAGGATTTTTCAGTGAAAATCTTTCTATGAACCAATTGAAAGATCATCTGACAACTCGAACTCAAATAAAATGGTTATCTAAGGACATTCTTTGTACTGGGAGTGCTATCATCAAGAAACTGAGGAAGAAACTTTAACTTTAGACTCCGCCTAAGAAGAGAGGAATCTGCTGGCTTTGTGGAAGGCAAAAGAACTCATCTGCCTCTATGAAGTCATTTATTCATATGCAAGCAACATGGAAAGTAGAAAACTACTTTGCAAACATTGGAGGTGTGGCGAAGAATTTGATTAGCAATAAGACCTCATGAATAGTAAAAGTACTTTTTTTAAGATTTATTGTTTCCTTACATGTATAAAATATGGCAACATAAAGTATAAAATAAGAAATTAAAATAATTGTGTAATAAACAAAAAATTTAAACAAAAAGTGTTCAGTCAATTACTAAATAACTGAATGAAAATATGCCAGTAAGACGTTATTTAAAATGACTGCTGTAAAAAGTATAACATGCTCCTGTTTATGTGACTGGAGCTGGGCACCTGCTGATAGGTTAAAGTAATATATAGCCTGTGTTATTCAGGCCTGTAATTAATTACCTGTAGGCTATTAATGAAACACTACAGTTAGTCTAGAAAACGAAACCACAATACCAAATTGTAATGTGTAAATAAGACAAAAGATACTTAAAAGCATCAGAAAAATTGCAATAATTTAGAAAAAATATACCTTATCATTCATTATTAGTTCATTGTGTTCAAAACTTCAAAATTAGGCAGCCTATTATAAAATTTTTATGCTTTCACATGATTTAATTTAATATTCAGTACATTATCAGAAAATTTTCAAAAATATATTTTTCAGAATATTAAACATTCTAAATGAAAAACTGCATATGAAAATGTTTTATGAAAATATTGGTTATTATGGCTATTTACAATTAATTGATGAAGGTTGCTTGTTTAAAGTACAAAAATGTAGTACTTTGTAACAATACTATTTTTCAGATAATAATCACTCTACATGAAAAATTGCATATGAAAATGTTTTATGAAAAATATTGGTTATTATGGCTATTTACAATTAATTGATGTAGTTGTTTGTTTAAAGTAGAACAATGCAGTAGGTATTTTGTAACAATATTTGTAAGAAACAAACTTTAAAGTTAGCATAGGATAAAAACTGTGTAAAAATTTCAGACTAAAATAAATATGTACCTCAGGCAATTAAAAAAATTATATAAAAAATTATTAATTTAATTTAAAAGAACATCGTTAACTACTTCATACTGCAAAACGATCAATTCTAGAATATTTTATGCTAAAACCAATTAATTAATTTCAAACAAAAACTTCCCAGAGATTTAAATTATAATTCCTAAATTCAATAAGTAATACGTTGAAATAATGTCAGGTAATTTAACGATTTTAAATTAAATAAACTTATGTTGATTTTAATAAGTTCAAATATTTTTGTTTTTTCTAAGAGGTCGTCACTTCGTTTTACTAGGTAGCCTACCTACATCATTGAGGAATGTATCAATGCGCGTAGGAAAAAATAGTGCTCAATAGTACAATTTAATTAGCAATATATTGTTAATATTGATTTTTTTTTGTAATTATAACTAAAGATATAAAACATAAAAAGGTTCTAGTTGGATTTGACTTAATTTTTTATTGAATTATTCTAAATATTTATCAGCTGTTAATCAGTTTCATTCCTGCGATCGCACTGCCATGATTGATTTTAGCGTCTTTCACTGATAGAAACCTTGTTCTTAATTTTGTAGATACTAAGAATAAAATGAATTAAATAAATGTTTTATGGCTTTCTTCATATAATTTATAGTTCTCTGGTTCAATTCTGAACAATAGTGGTAAGTTTGGTGCACATTACTCATAGTAAAACAAATTAGAAAACAGTCGTTTTAGGTGTTTTAACCATCAGTGGAGAAGACGGACATGGCTCTGTCATAATAGGAATTCCAATGTTTTCCAAATTGTATGTTATAGATGGCGAAAAAAATTGCTTGGAAATTTTCCCCATCATATGTGTTTTACTACGATGATCTAGTTTTACCTAACCTTTTTAAATTATTGCTATTATTAATAATTATGATTATTATTTAATGGGGTGGGGTGGAAAGAATGACAAGCACATCCCTCCACTTCCAAATTTCATACTACTAATTTGGAAGGTTTTTTAGAAACAGTAAATACATTATGTCTTAATAATACATATTAACTTTTGCAAATGTATAGGCCTACATAAATTTTTATGATTTTTGAGTATTTAAAAAAGGGTGCAATAACCCCTTGTGTAAACAAACTGTTTTAAGTAAATCATAAAAAATTCAATATTGTTGATACATTGTTTGAATGAGACATATGTTTTAATTGTGATACATGATTCTGAAATAGCCTATATTTATGATCACACCTAGCATTGTTTAACCTAGGCCTAAGGTAAATTTATTAAAAGGTTAGTTCTATAATTTGTCAATTTTAAGCCTTTTTTATAGTTTTTTGAAGATACATACATACATATATATATATATATGTTTTTTTTATTTTAAGTTATACCAATTAATTAATTGAACCACCGTAATTGTTTCTATGAAATAGATTTTGTAAAGTATACTAAAAAGTCAGAGTAATATAGACATAACTAAAGGTAAATAGGGCCTATTGTACTTTAGCCATATAAGAAAAAAGGCTGAAAAAATATATTTTTATGTATAAAACACGTAAGACTTATAAAGAATATAAACGCAATGCAAATCTTTAAATTAAAATGAACATGAACTAAAGGATTAAAAAGCTTATAAAAAAACGGTATTTTTGTAGTATATTATGACATCGTATAATATGTCATATTATTAAGGCTTTTTTGTTTTAAGCTAATATGTAGACACTCCTGAAAAAAAACATCCTCTTTTAGCAATAAAAGGAACAGTTTCCTACCCGCAATCATCATATAGGTCTACTCACTTAGTATCACAGTGAATTGCAACCATCATGACGCTGTAAGTTTTTAGAATTTAATGTGATTTGATATATTTGTATATGATTGATGCAGTGTTATTTTTCCTTGTTAGGGGTGTTTTATTACAAATGTGTACTGGTAGGCTTTGTACAAACGTCTTTGATATTACAAAGGAAATGATCAAGTAAACACTGTTGTTTTGTATAATCTACTTAGTAGGCAAGCATATTGCCCACATAAAAAGTTCACATATTGTTTCCTATTTTAGAAATACTCAGATACATTAAATAAGTTCTTAAAAGCTTACTAAATTCTAGTTGAATTAGAGAACAAGGAAATTACACAAATTGACCCATCTTATGTTGTGAAATATAATTGTTCATATAGAAACACCAATGATTTAGGTTAGAAAGAAAGGTTTTAATTGTTAGTTAATTTGAAGGTGTTATTATTATTTATGAACATAATATTGATTAGGAGTATCTATATAGATTATGTAGGTAGTTAACAAAATGGTTACAAAATGTCACAAGCATTCATTATAGACTCTACATAAATACCTAAATTAAAAAATATTTATTTGTAATAGAAATATAATTATAAATTTAATTTCAAAATGATCTATAATGCAATATAATTTATGGGTATTACTATAGAACGGTGTGACCAATGATAACATATTTTCATTTCAGTAACATTAATATATTTATATCTATGTTATATCTATGCGGCCTATATATTTATATAAGCTATTAAAGTTTAAACATTTTACTGTCTATTAATGTATCAGTCTCCTTGCAAAGGTTACCCCAGTTTTAAAACAGTTTCATCATCAGGCCGCACAAACGGGCATAGTCAGTTTTCTCTATAGAGGTTTTCATAAATTAAATAAAAACGTTTATATATAACATAGTTTTTTATACAAAACACGGATGAATAAAGTTTATTTTATTTGTCAGTGTTTTTGTATAAAGAATTGTATTGGTGGCCTTTCAAGACGAGTGATAGACAGTGCAAATAGTTTAAACCTTAACATATTTTTTGATAATTTTTTCTGAATGTACAAGCTTCTCTGAATAAATTTGTATTACTTGAGAACAGTGTAACTTATGATGTGTTTTTGTTATTTTTTCCTAAAAGTATATTTTTTATGATCTTTTTTTTTAACATGATAGAGAAGTCAATGAGATGAAGTTGGGATCATCTTTTCCTGCAGTTTTCAATTCAGTGCAGACAGTTATGCTATGATCTTTTTGGCTCAGTAGTTTGGGTAAAAATTTTGCAGGAATGTGTCTCATGCTCAAATTGTTTGACAAGATGCATTGCACGGATGTGTACGACATTTCTACGATCGTACAAACATCAAACACATGGTATTGTTAGTCTTTGATCTGCAACAATAGCCTCTTGCACTTCTGTGATGTTTTACGGTGTTGTGCTTCTTGGTGGTCATCATGAATGCTCATTGTTATCAACAGACGTTCGTCCATACTTGTACGTACGTACATATTTGAAGTGTTTTTATAACAAAAAAGTTTTACCTTGACTCCACAAATGCTTCTACAAGCATGCAGTGGGTTTCTAAAGCAGTTTTGTAAAGCTTGAAGCAAAATGTGATGCAGGTTCTTTGCTTCTTAAAATCTGCCATTTACACACATTTTAAAAAAATCACTGCAACTCTAAAACATGACATTACATAAATACACAAAACTCAAGAACATGGCCTCTTATTGTGACAACTATTGACATACTAATTCACAGAGTACTTTTTGCCCATTCTCCTAGCAGTATCTTATTCCGCATTGGTTTGCGCAGAATTCCATTGTGTGTGTGTGTGTGTGTGTGTGTGTGTGTGTGTGTGTGTGTGTGTGTGTGTGTGTGTGTGTGTGTGTGTGTGTGTGTGTGTGTGTGCATGCATACACACATTCAAAATCTTATATGTTCTTCATATTTGGAGGTCCATATCTTTTCCATTCAGCCATGTGCGCTCCCATTATAAGTTAACTCTCAAGAGTTCATATATTCTAGGATCTTATTGATGATTCTGCTTTGAAATGATTATTCTGCCTTTCATCATTTTTCCAAAGATTCTTTTTTGCTTCAAAATTTCGTATTTTAGAAGCACATGTTATACAGTCCAAATTTTTATACAGAGGTATATTTTTATACTAGATTTTTATACTAGATACATATCTTTTGCATATGTTTCCTAAAGTAGCAATGTCCTGTGATTATGGCTATCATTTTCCATGAATTTCAGTAACCATGGCCTGGCAACCAAAATAACAAAATTGTTCAGGTTTCATAGCAGTGCCATGAGATTCATGCAGTCTTAGACCAGCTTTGTCTTAATCTCATTTGAATCAATGTCTTTAAAGCCGCATATCTGTTATTGCAGATTTCTATCTCTTTGTCCGTATGCCTGACTCTTTAGTTCTCTCGAGAAAACTACGTCAGGATAGTAACTTCAGACTGGAATAGTGTAGAATATCTCCCCATTACAGGGCAATTCTTGTCTGGCTTCATCTCCATATATCCTAGCCTTTGTTCCACCATCAGACTTGAAAGTATGGTTATACCATTCTAGTTCTTCTGATGACAAAGAACTATTTCACCACTTAATCCAGTCTTCTATTTTCTTTTACTTTTAGGAATAAGCACCTTGAATGATTTGGTGAAGGAGGTAGTCTGAGATCATGTCCTAGCATCTCCACATGTTTAGCTGTTGTAACAGGTGTGATCATGGAATATGCTATTTGCTCATGTTGACAATTCCATTGCAGAGCAGAGTCACAGGATTTCACTGGATATATATTTGAGTATATCCATGTAGTATATATATAACGTCTGTTTTAATACCTTATCATAGTATTATACAATATACTAATTGTGTATGGAATAAATATAACTTTCAGTGTTAACTGCAGTGAAAAATCAATAGTGTATAGACCAGGCACATAGAAAATAGTGTGCTAAGAACATCAGTGGGATAAAGAAAAACATGTACGAGTGAGTGGTCGAGTCTCCACTCTCTCACTACAACTCCCTTTTTCTATCCTTTGCTATTGCTGAGTGATCAGTGTCAGTGTATCATGTATCAGCTGCCAGCTACTAAAAATGTTGTGTCAACTTGGTGTAATTGGATTTGTTATTGATTGGAACTTCTTTGTTATTTGATTGGATATTTATGTATTTCAGTGAATTTTGAATTTGTTGAAGTAAATGAAACAAACTTTCTAGAAAACTTTTGTTCAGGAAGCATACTTTTAATAAATTAATAATAATATAAGATAATACTCATATATAATAATAAATTATTTTCCTAACTAAATTTTGCTAATTAAATAATTAGATATTGAATATATGTACGTTTTTACATTCTTAATAATGCAAGTCAAATTTTATAAAAATTCAAGTCTTCCACACAAAAAATATTTCTACAGTAGTTAGTGACATCTTCACTAACTAGTGTTTTATTTCTTCAGTGTAGTCAGTTTTTTGATATATTATTATGCTCTTAGCTGTTTTACTTAGTTAAATATACTTAATGGTTTTATAATGTCACTAAACAGTAGACGTAATACTTTTTTTATGTTAAAATTTAAAATGGTCAACATTTTGAAAATATTTGAAATAATGTCTTGTTTTTGGTTTACGTTTAGAATGTATATTTTACTAATGTCTATACAAAATCTTAATCAGATGGTCTATATTTTCAAAGTTATAATGTTTAAAAAACAAAACAAAATGGCAAGTGGCTGGAAAATGGAGCTTTTCTGCATTTGTTTAATGGACTTTTTTCTGTTTTTAAACTAGGACATTGAGTATTGAAAGTGCCGAGAAAACTCCGTTAAGCACTCTACACCATATATGTATTTAAATACTTGTCATTATTCAGTGTTTTAATTTATCTTTTATTTATGCCTACTGTTTTTTAATTATTTTAATGAATTCCAGTAATACAAAAAAAATATCATTCCACTGTCCTGTACGACTGAATATGTGTGTGATTGGAGCGATAGTTAATTATGTAAGTAATTAACTTACATAAAATTAAACACGACTTACATTGTACAACATAATGCTAATATAAGGATAAGCACAATACATAATACAAGTGATACAGTCCACTTTTCACTTCTAACTGATGAATATCTACAAAAAAATTTTCGTTCTTAATTTTTACTTTTTCTTTATACTGAGTATATAGGAAATTTAATATTGTTGAAAAAAAATGTTTTTTTTAGATTGTGATAGTAATAGGTATCTGTTTTCAGGTTCCCTGAGTCACAAAGTTTTTTTTTAGAGTGTATGTGGACATGTTGGTGACAACAAATTAGTCATTTTTGTTGAGGTTTGCCATTTGATTTAGATTGGCAGGACCATTTTTTAATTCTCGAAAAAAAAGTTATAATGTTTTTTTGTTGAATCATCTTGGCAAAAATAGAGATTAAAATGACTAAGATTTTGATCAAATTTAGCTCAGATGTAATCGTAAGTACACAAACAAAGTATGGTGTGTCTATTATCTTAAAAAAATTAGTTTGGACTTCAAATGGAAAATTAGTTGGACTGATTTTTTTATAATCAGTTCATCAAAGTGTACTCAAACTTTGATAACCAATTTTCGGAAATTATGTCAATTTTCTGAGTTTTTATATCAGTATCTTCTGAATCAGATTTTTTGACAAATTGCTACACAGATGTTTTATATATCTTTCTAAGTATTTAATTTTAACCTCTTTTAAATAATTTTATTGAACATGAAATTTTTTTTTTTAAATTGTCATTAGTTATTTATTTCCATATATTCAACCACATGATTGAAGTTGAATGAATTTTATATGGAAAATTATATTGTTTTTAATATTAACATTAGCCTAGCATTACATATAAGTTATAATGTTTTTGTAATGTTTATAATGATGTTTGTTTTGATACAGTCTGAGCCAGGATGGTTGTTGACTCAGGAATCCGGCATCTTAACTTGAAGATGCAACCAACAGCAATGACACCTAAAGAACTTTCAGAAAATGATGACTTAGCGACCTCTTTAGTTTTGGATCCGCATTTAGGATTTGTTACTCATAAAATGAGCATTAGGTAAAATTAATTTTGTAATAAATATATGTATATAGCCTGTTATAGTATTAATGAAATACTTACAAATTTTTTATAAAAGATTGGCCATTCTTTTATTTTTAATTGTGAAATACTTTGTATTCAAAAAATGCCATGCATCATTGTAAGAAAAAATGTAATAATTTCTTTTTTCTATTTACATATTTTTTAACATATGTTTTTTTTAATTATATTTTATAATATCAATTTTTTAAAGGTATCGACCTCTGAAAGCTAATAAAGAAGAGCTAAAAAGCATAATAGAGGAATTTATTCAGACACAAAATTATGAAAAAGCCTATAAAAGATTGTTGGCAGGGGAGTGGATGCCTCGTACACCGAGTCACTTACGTAATAAACTACAACAACAACGATTGGAAGAACATGTATGTATTGTTTATTAAATATTTTACACTAACTTTATTTTTATGAATTGTAAGCGTAATCTCTCCTGAACAGCTAATTAATTTTATAATGATTTATTGTTTTTAACTCATAATAAAGCTATGATATCTTCAAGATTTGCCTTATACAAAGTTTCAGCAAATTTCATTTACTTAGCACTTGTACAGTAATTTGTACTCAAATCAGTTTTGAAAAATAGTTGAGTATTTGTGAATATGAAACCATTAAGTAGCAATTATGTATATTTATTTACATGAAATATTTGCTTATAAGTATTTTAAATACAGATTTTTTTGACAGATAAATTCTCTCACTACTATAAAAAAATCCCCTTTTCACGATAACTCTCTGCTCTAAAAACAAATTACTATTCTATGGTCTGAAGTTATTTATTGATAATTTTGTACAATGTCAGCCAGCGGTTGCGCTGCAAATGTGGTGATCTCTTGTATTTAACAATAAGAGAATGTGTATTAATTGTTTTAAATTGAGAGTTCAATTCAATTTCTTATGACAAATTGTTTTAAACAAAATATTTGTTAATGGTGTGCTTTGCTGTTGCAGATTTATAGATATCTTAGAGTGTACGATAGGGATTCTGGTTTCATTATAGAACCTTGTTATAGATACTCTTTAGAAGGACAAAAAGGCGCTAAAATCTCAGCAACAAAAAAATGGTAAAAAAATTTCAGTTTGATAATTATATTATTATTATTATTGTTATTATTATTATATTATGAACCTATTTTCCATAATAATGTTACTAATAGAACCTTTCTGCCTAGTTATCAATGTAGTATTCTATAGCTGGTATGACTTGATGAGCAGTTTTTACCCATTACAAGCTATAGCACTAACTAGATAATAAGTTGGTACTTTATATAATACCAGGTTATACCTAGGTTCTCAATGAAATCTCATTCTACAAGATATTGTGGGTAGTTATAACACATTTTTTTTACGTATCAAACCTAGTGTTGTTAGTTATAGCACTGAGCATGCTGTAGTGATCATCAGAACAACCAGTTCTTCCATCTCTACTTCCATGAAAGTATAACATTGAATATAAATGGGCTATAAGTACTGCTACCATTATAAAAAGTGTGCTCGATCGATATCAGTGGTTAAAGTTCAAGTAATTGGACTATGTACTGTTACGAACGCTGCAATCTGCAAGGACCCCTGATAATGACGTTTGAGAAAATAGACAGTACTATTATCTATTTAAATATATTTGAACACTCTGCCACAGAATGATATTAGTAGAAAGCACTCACATACTTCTTATAAAGATTATCATTGTGGTATGTTTATGTACATTGGCATAATATTTTCATGCCTCTTCTAGGTCTGTTATTATTTTTAAAAATTGAACCTCCTCTGTTATTTTTAGTGTCATTTCATCTACACAGAAACATAGATGACAATATCTAATTATTCGTGAAAAACTAACACTTTTTGTGTCAATAACATGTATTGATTATGAGTAAATGTATATGAATTATTAATTTACAGCTGCCATAGTTCAAACAAATATAGTAGTTCCAGTCATTGTGATCACATTGGGGGATTGCATGTTTTGAACTTAAGAAGTGGCAATTGTGGAGTATTGTCACATTCCCATGACTCTGATCCACAAAATAAATATGTCTATAAGCTGTATTTGTTAAATATTTTTGAAAGTCTTTTTATACTATGTATACACACACACACACACACACATATATATATATATATATATATATATATATATATATATATATATATAAGATTTTTAAAAAAAACTATATTCTATTTAAATTTTCAAAAAGCTGAAGAAAACTTACAAATGTTACAATCAATGTATGGGACATTAGAATTAAAATAAGAAACTATTAAATGTCTGGATATTTTAATGTTTTTTTTTTTTTTTTTTTTTGTAAACCCTTTAAGTATGTATATTGTTTTAATTTTGTGGTGTTTCACCTGTGTTCAATACTTTTAACTTAAGTAGTTTTGTCTGTGCATAAACAGGTTTTTATGACAGAGTAAAAGGTGTAACACAAAATTTAAGCAAGATCACAATAACCCGGCCGCTAACACCAATAAGTGAAATCACCACTAGTAGCTTACATGGGATAGATCAACTAGGCAACCCACAGAGGGGACGAGCTGCACCTATTGAGAGGGTTTAGACGTCCCTCACGGTACCCGAGTCTAATGCACACTTACACTTACAACAATCAACTAAGCAAAAATTATTAAACAAATGGAAAATTCCATTAATAAGTTGATAATACAAATTATAACTACCTAGCAATGCAAAATCTATAACTGCATGAGTTTTTTTTAAACTAGAGGGCCTGGTTTTTGTTGAACCTGGTTTTGCCACTCAGCTATGTAAGCTTATTGTGTACCCTTATCCACAGATTCAATCTTCCCCAATCTCAGGTCTTTACAGAATCATAAGATACTTTGGATGATGTTGCCCTGTTTTATCATCTATCCCCCACTCCAGAGAGTGACAGAGATTCAAATCGTTTCTTGTCCAAGACTGGACAGTCAGAGAGTATATGTTAAGCTGTTTCCTCAGCTGTACCTCATTTCCTACAGAAAAGATTTGTCATATGAAAGCCAATTTTATAAAGATGATTGCTGTATGTCCATTGACCCATTAGAAATCCCGTCACTCTCCACAGATCTGTCATGTTCAGCCTAAGGGCCTCCTTTATGAGGGACCTAGTTGAACCCGCAAACATCCTCTTTGATTGTACAAGACCTTCCATTCTATTCCAAGACCTTTGGTGTCCCCTAGAAACTAATTTGGAAACATGTCTGCATGCTAGAATATAATATATTCCACTGCAGGTTCTGGGACAATGAAAGGGCTGTTGTCTCCTATTCTGGCACACTGATCTGCCTCGTCAGATGGCAGCCCATTATGCCTGATATCCTGGAATCCACAACAAATGAACTTTGTTGGTTTTCACTAGGTTTTTCATAGCTAAATGTTAATCTCACACTATCTTCGAATTGTAGTTGTGGTTTACCCAGAGCCAGTAGTGAAGCTTTACTGTCAGAGTTTATATTCATGGTCTTTCTTTTATATCCTCTATCTATAATTATTCTGACACACTCTGTGAGTCCAATGACTTCAGCCTGAAAAACTGTTGTCAGCATTCCAAGTCTTATGCTAATGAATTCGTTTAGTCTGAATCCATATTCACCTGACCCAGTATTTTTAGGTGTTTTTGATCCATCTGTGTAACATGTCAGCACATTCCTCATATATTTAGGTCCTTCTTAAGACCATTTGTCTCTGTCAGCTCAGTTGACATGATATCGGATCTCAAGGTTTCTTGAGACCTGGTTCATCCGGTCTGGTAACATATCAAGAATACTCATCTCCAAAAAGAGGTATGTTTACTGGTCTAATGAAATCGCCAATTCCTTGCACAATGTATTCTGTAGGCCGCCAACCTTGCCTCCACTAGAATAAAAATATCCAGATGTAGCAGACTCAGTACAAACTCCATAGCAGCATGGGAATCCCTTTTAAGGTGCTCAAGCATGCCGTGCACTGTACTTTGCAGCAGTCTTGTGTTGCATGAGTTTGCTTTACAGGAAGATAGCCATATTTAGATAACATATATATTTATTTGATTTTACCTCTGATGTATTTGCAAAACTACTTATTCTGTGTGTTAGTGATCCTTTATAATTGTTAAAGCAAACAAAAACTGGAGTTGGCGAAACCCATTATATAATCTAAATGTGTATCACTAGGCATACTCCTTTCACATTTTCCTAGTTAGTAACAGTGATTAGATAATAATTTAGGGCCCACACATTAAAAATACCTATTTTCTTCTAGGTATAAAAATGAGAAAATATCATGTCTAGTTGGGTGTATAGCTGAACTAACTCAAGAAGAAGAAAACCAGTTGCTTCATCCAGGAAAAAATGATTTTTCTGTAATGTTCAGTTGTCGTAAAAATTGTGCGCAACTGTGGTTAGGTCCTGCAGCATTTATTAACCACGATTGCAGAGCTAATTGCAAGGTAAGTTATAAATATACATTTTATATTATTTTACAACATTAATTCTATAAGGTAAAACTTAAAATGAAAATATGCATATTTGTACGTGTAGATGTTAACTTTGAAAGAGATTTAACATCTACCTTTAAACTTTATGTACCTGATAAAGTGTTGTATCAGCTATGGTGTTGCTTTGATAAATTGAGCCAAAATGTTGTCCTAAACTTTTTATTAAGAGAAATTGATGAAACTAAACATATATTAAGATTAAATGGTTAAACAAAGAAAGATCAATTACTTAGAAAGTTATAAAAACCTGAAATTAATTATCAAGTCAGATATTGGTAGTAATTAAATGGTTTATTCATATCGAAACTATTTTTCAAAAATCTTTTTTTTTAAAGTTCCTTTTTCTAGTTTAAAAACTTTGTCATATAACGATATTGAACAAATTTACTCAAATGCATATTTAAGTACCCAAACAAAACTTACGTGTCATTATATTGCCATAAAACTTAGTTCAGGAACTACCTGAAAACTTCTAATTTCTCAAAGTTGGTTAACTCTTTTGCTGTTATGTAACGCTTCGTCATCGTTATAATTTAGTAGCAAGAAATGAGGCTCAACGATCTATCATTGCTACACTTTGGTCAGTAATAGTTGAAAATAAATTTTGTAGATAGCATTACAATTAACTATGTTATTCAATTAACTGATCTTTTTAGTTCACTTTTCTGACACTGCCATATTTTTCTGAGTTACTGAGATGAAATTATAAGAGCTACAGCATAAGAAAACATAACCTTACCCTTTTGAGTTTTGTTTACCCATTAGTCAAAATGGCTGGCGATCACAATATATTTTGAGTTTGGTATTGATGATGACATAATGCAGTTAAATGTTATGATATATCAAAATACTCACGATTTACCAGAGAACATAACTACACCAGACAAAATAGGATATTAAATAAATAAAGCGGTTCAAACTTCATGTTTTAAAATTTATTTCTTTGTTCATAAATTTAAAAATATTTTAATTCAGATTTAACTGAAACAGAATTAGTATACCAATAAATACTGCACAGTATCTAATATATAAGTAATTTTTCAGATTTTAAAAATGATAAATAGTAAATATATTTATATTTTTACATCCTATGTATTTTTTGACTAAAATAGCCTTGCAATTGTATGCTACTGGGCAGGGAAGCAGTCAAGGGGTTATTTTCTTTTTGCCCAAATTTTTATCATATTTAAAGATAACTCAATTTACCTTACAAAGTCAAGTACAGCAAATTTCAAGTTAAAAGATATTTTTGGTTCTGAACTAAATAAAAAATGAATTTTTTCGTTCAATTCTCTTGACTGCTTACCTGCCCAGTAGCATATAACTAGGTGTGTGTGTGCATGCACGCACGTGATTGCGAGCATTTGACTGGGCTCCAAGACCTGACACTACCGTTATTTCATATAGTAACAGTTACTTGAGATTAGCTGTAATAATTATTAATGAAAATATCATTTTTTTATCAATCAAAATTCTGAACATATAAAAATTAAATCTTTTTTTATAGGGACCACATGTTATTTTATAAAAAAAAGCGCTTGTAGATGTCTGCCCGTTGTAGAGTATTAAATAGCTAAACAACATTTATGGGTCACTGTTTTCCAAAAAAATCTGATTCAAAAGCTGTGATCACAAAACCTAATTTCTCGAAATTTGTTTTAATAGAATTTGTTCAAATTTTCATCATAATTGAAGATTCATAATTCAAATCAGTGTAACAAGTTTGAAATAAAAGAAATTTATGATGGGGAAATTGTGAAACGTAAAATCAACTGTAATTATCATTGAAATTTGTTTTGTTACTGTCTTTGTTTTTGTAAATAAAAAATATATTAGATTATTTATTTGACTTTGAAGTATACATCAGCTATTTTTTGGGGGTAACATGTTGCTGTAATTAATATTCAAATTATTATGTCTAACAATGTTTCATGGCAGCTGGAAGGCAGCAAATAAATATCATTGAGATTAAGCGCCCTACAATCCAAGGTTATGTAGATTCAGGTAACTGTGAAATGATTGTATTGTGTTAATTTAAAATAATTGTTTTACTTTCTTTATTTTTAATTTCTAAATGCTATTTTATATTTTCAGTTTGTGGCAACAGGTCGTGACACAGCTTGTGTTAAAGTTTTACGAGATATAGAAGCTGGAGAAGAAATTACCTGTTTCTATGGAGAAGATTTTTTTGGTGATGGAAATGGATATTGTGAGTGTGAAACATGTGAAAGGTAGGTTCAACACAATTTGGACAACTGTTAATTTGGAGAACTAAATTTTATGTAATTTTTGTTTTGTTTAAATTTAACTTGCATGCCAGTCTATCAATTGAAGTTTTACTGCATAATTTGAGAACAAAAGTATCAAGAAAGAAAGCAAATAACTAGCAGGCAGGTGTAACTAGAAATTTTTTATTTACAATGTTTTGATACAAATTTGACCCCTGCACCTGAAGCATATTATTTTTAGAACACTTCACACACTCCACTTCACTTCATTCATCCATTAAAATAAGCAGTTATTTAGTTGCTTTTATTCAGTACTGTTCTAGTACTTCCATAACCTGTAAAGAAAATGAAATTAGAATCATGGTCATATGCTGCACTGTTGTTGAATTTTTATTATTATTTTTTTTCTCGAATAGCCCATTTAGAGGGCACGCTTAATCAACTTCTTAGCCCATGCTTCCTTCATTTTCCTTGAGTGGTTTTCTCTGTCCTCTTGCATCCACTCTCTTCCTCTCCTGCACGTGGGTCTTTTATTCTCCCACAACTCAAGTTGCCGTATTGTATGTCTAAATATTGCTCTGTCTCCTATAATTTCTGAGTCTATTGCATTGTTTGCCAGGTCCTTGTCTATCTCTGTGAACCAAGTTATCTTGTTCCTGTGCTTGTTTAATATTGTGAAGATCTGTTTAGTTAGTCGGGTGTTCTCCATTCTGTATATGTGTCCATAGAATTTAAGTCTTCTATTTTTACGTATTATTATTATTAGGATTATTATTATTATTATTTTTTTACTGTTTCATAAGACATTTATAAATGAATAGTGGAGGAAATAATTTTAACATATTAGGGAAGGTTTATTGTTATTAACTGTTACTTTAAAATATAGACATTGTTATTAGAAATCCCATAAGAAAAAAAGATATGAAGTAGTTAAATTTTTATGACATTCAACAAGCTGTTTTAAAAAAAAAGTTTAACACATTACGTTTTTTTTTTTTTGAGGTACACAGCAGAACTACAAAAACGTTCCTTCCTTCTATTAAAGTTACAAAAAAAACCTGAAACCGCATATTATGGAGTTCTTGCTGTTTTACAAGAGATATAGCAGCTTTTAACATACATGTTATTCACACTTATACGCTGCTTGTTTTTGCTAGGTATTTGTAAATAGTAGGCTATAAAAATGGTGGCATTCTTGTAAACTGCTTAAACTTCTGAAATAATCATACCTTGCCGCTGGCATAGTATTTATATGCAATACTATGTATCTACAGGTATATGAAGGTCATTTGTAAAGTAGTAATTGTTTCTGCCACATGCAGCATTTGTCAGACTTCATAGTTTATCATTCTGGGTCAATTATGTATAGTATGTTGTTACAAAAGAAAAACATGAGTTCTGTTTTCGAGAAAAACTGAAGTTAATTAATTCATCATCTGTCTTGTCAAAATGGATAACAGCAGAAATGATAACAAATAAAATGTCTATATTGTTCTGACTACACTGTACTAATCATAATACTTCAACACACTTTCTACACCGCCATATAATGCTGCCCAGTCAAACATCAGAGAAGCCATTAGTGTTTTTCTAAAAGTGTATTTTGGTTGTGCCAGTGAGTTCAGTTGTGAAGCTATAAGTGACTTCAGACGAATTAATTATGTTGTATAACGTGCATTAGCACTACTTAGTCTGACTCTTTTTGGTCTGTTTTGCTGTTTTTGTTAGGTTATTTCTTTAAAATAATGGATCTGAAATTTTCTGTGGCCATCGACAAATAAATTGTAGAGTTGTCACAGATGGACAATTCTGCGGAACGTCGCGTTACAGGACAATGAAAATACAGTACTTAAAAATGATTGATGGGTAGGAAGATTGCAGTGATGGTGATGAAATACTTCAAATTTTATTTTATCATCTAAAAAATATTTGTATACAGTCAAATATAAACTTTGTCATAGGAAATTGGAGTAACACCATATTCGTCAAAATCACATTCGTCTATAAAGTCCTTGTAAATTTGGTGTTTGTAGAAAAACACATCATGCTGTGTGACAAAAAGAACATTGAACAAGAAGCAAAAAGTGCATTGCTGGGAAAACACCTTTAATTTCTGTACATATTTGTGTCATTTTAAAACTATTGCCAGTATAGTTGTTTCAAGAAAATATTAACTAATTATTATAATACATTTGATATTTATGTATTTTTTTAATTTGTATTTCGAAAAAGTTCAAATTATATATGCAGAAGGACCTTGATTATATGGAGTAATTAAGGGGTGGAAGAACAAGGATAACTGAAGTCACACTTAAGGCGAAAATAGATGCAAAATATTGTAACTGCAGTAGTTGAGGAATGTGTTTTATTTTTATGTACTATACTTTACATGTATATTATGTATATTACATTTATAAAATGTGCACTATATTGAACATTCTTTGTCAAAAAATAAACCAAAATAAATTACCAGGGGGCCATGCGAAATTTCACGCTTTGAAAGTTTTAAGTAAACTGCCTTTTGAAGAAGAGTAGTCGTTGGGGTGAGGGTGGTAATTGGAAAGAGGGGAAAACATGTTTCAAAAATAAATCGAAAAGCGATCGGTTTGAAAAATAATCACAAAATTTATGACTGTCATCAACCGTAATATTTACATTAACATGTTGTTAAGGAGAGGTGTAATGAGAAATCGTAATATTCAAATACAAATAATTAAATAAATGCGAAATCTTAGAACTTTATGTTTGCTTCCTACCTGGATATTACAAAGTCCACAATAACCTCAAACTGTATTTTGACATTTTTATTGTCTTTCGTATTTTATGATGTCCGTATTAACAATAAACGCATGATGGAAGGCAAAAATCACAAATATATTTGTGTAAAAACAGTGTCCAAAACATGTGTTTGGTATTTGAAATGCTTGTCCTGGCTTGTACGACGGGCAGGGATAGGGGCTGTCAGTAGGGCCACGTAACCTATAAGTTTAATGATTTTTAAGTAAATATTGAAATTGTTCTAAGCACACTATGCAAAAAAGTGGTATTTGTAATGGGATTGTCTATTCTTGAAAAAGGGATGTTGACTCGAGAAATAATATATATGATTAAATTAAAGAAAAAATTAATAAAAGATACAGTACTTACATGAAAAACGCTACATGCATGGGCCTTGCTAAAAGTTCAGTTTTATGTAGCACTAAAATAGTTTGTTATTGTTTTCTGTTTTCTTTTTTTTTATTCTCTTACTTTTTTTACGTATATTGATATGTTTCTTGTTATGTGTAGGTTGTCATTACATCAATGGTACTATTGATAAAATCGATAATACTATTGATTGTTTAAGACCATCAAAAGAACTATCATTACCTCTTGAACAACAACAGTATATAGTGTGTTTCTAATCTAATGTTCAACAGTATATAGTTTGTTTCCTAATCTAATCTTAACTTCCAAGTCAGAAAAACTACAACAGACTTGTCACCACTACTTAAGTGCTGTCCCTTATCTCCTTGCATGAGGTGGTTATTAAATCAAAGCCACTTTTTTGTCTATATCTGTTTCTAAATCTGTTTCTTCATATTTAAATAGAAGATTTCTTAGAAATGGACTGCAAGAGTAGATCAAGGAGAACTGAATTTTATCTTAAGTCAACAGAAACTAACAGCTGACATTAACAAATTAAGCTACATGTTTCATTTTGTCACCGTAGATGAAGTTTTGTAAAATATGATATGTCGTGATATAGCATTTGGAAGTCTGATCCCAGATAATACAGGTTTTATTGTACGAGGGTTGTCAGTAAAGTAAGGTTCCCAAGGCGCTAAAGTCGCTACAAACGCTGTTACGCGGGATGCAGTGATATTGGCTTGCAGCTTGGTTCATCCTCTCCCAATCCCCACTCCGTGAGCTGTCTGTGACGCTCGTTTTTGGCTTGGCAACCGTTAGTAATGGAGTTACCACTTATGACTTCCGTCAGGTGCGAATTACGCTCTGTGATTCGTTTTTTGTGTGCAAAAAAACACTGTGCTGGTGGACATTCATTCCCACTGTGTGAAGTCTACAGAGAGAAATGTATGAGCATATAACACATGCGCAAATGGTGCAGAGAATTCAAAGACGGACTTACAGACGTTCATGATGAACATCGTTTCGGACAAAATGATTGCAAAAGTGAAAGAAGCAAGGGTGACTGTTTTGGAGCCCTCCGAAATGATCGCTGATGTCACAAAGTCTTGCATTGATAAAATTTGACAAACCATTTAGGATATAGCAAAATTTGTGTGCAAAGTGGGTCGCAAGACAGCTTACAGCAGACCACAAACGGCAACGGATTGATGCGGCCTGCGAATGTCTTCAGGCCTATGAAATCGATGGTGAGAAATTCTTTGACTCCATTGTCACTTGGGATGAGACCTTGGTACAATACACAACACAAGAAAAGAAAGAACAATCACATCAGTAGAAACATCCAGAGTCGCCGAAGCCGCGGAAGTTCAAACAAACTATGCCTGCCGGCAGAGTCATGGCGAGCGTGTTTTGGGACAGGAAGTGGTTATTATTGTGCGAATTCATGGATATGGGCACAACAATCAATGCTGATCGCTCCTGTGAAATGTTAAAGAACCCTCACCGAGCGATTCAAAAGAAGAGTAGAAGCATGCTCACGAAGGGAGTTTGTTTCCATCAAGACAAAGCTCGTCCAAACACCACCCGTGTAACAACCGATCTCATCAACCAATTTGGATTGGATACTGTCACACATCCTCCCTACAGCCCGGACTTCAAATCTGTTCCCTAATTAGAAGAAACACTTTGGTGGGACACATTTCAGTACCGGAGAGGAGCCGAAAGAAAAAGTTTTAAGCTACCTTCGCGGCGTGGCAGGAGAGTTTTTTGACTCAGGCATATAAAAGATGGTTCACCATATGCAAAAATCAATCAATCTTAACGTGATTATGTCGAAAAATAGAATAAAGTGTAAGCTTTCCAAAAATGTATTATTCAATGCAAATGAACATGTTTTTCTTTGTAAAAAAATTATTGGGAACCTTATTTTACAGACAACCCTAGTATATATGTATTACTTACTTACTTTGTAAACATAAAAATTTCACAGCCAAAACAGAGTGTATAAAAAATATTATGAAACAAACTGATTCATAAATCATTATATTTGTAATAAATATTATACATTAAACAAATATTCCTGGAACTACTTACTCCATATTAAGTGTGTTAGGTTGGTTCCGTCCCTAGCTCCTTTCCTTATCTGTGCAAAAAAATCATCACATAATAATTCTACTGTAAATATTTAAGATGTTTAGTTATATTTCAGATTCTTATCAAAAACACCCTTGAAAATACAGCATTGCTATATTTCCAGATGCGTTCTGTAAACAAGACTAAATAATTACAACAAAAATCTTATTGTAAATAAATTGTTTATTGTAAATAAATAAATTTATTGTATAAAATTTATTTTTAATTATTCGAGTTAATACAAGTTTTATCTTTTTAAATTTAGAAATGTGTTGCAGTGTTCCTAAAATATTTTTTGTAATACATAATTTAATTTCATATTAGAAACGATAGATGTTAAATATCGCTACTTGCAATCAAAAGATTGTGTATAGGCTACTTTAGAAAAAACCAAACTAGAAAAATATGTAAGAAAGTTGTTTACTGCTTTCAGGCGATGCATGGGTGCGTATGCAAAAGGCAAACAATCAAATGGAGAAGATATAATCAATTCTGGATATAGACTACGAGAGACTGACCATAGAATTAACAGGATAAAACATAACAATCAAACTAGTGGGAATGCTATAAAAAATGAATCATCTTTTAATTCAGAGTGTGGGAGTGAAAGTAATAGTCGTTCTTCTTCAACAAACAGTGAACTAAAAGTGAATGATATAGTGACTCCACTTAGTATGAAAGAGTTACGTCAAAAAGGTTTAACAAAGTATGATGCGGAAATGTTAATTGAACAAGGTTGTAAATTTTCTGACATTAGTGATTCAAATAAAAAAAATGTGGAAGGTAAAATTGCATCAGCATCTCGAACTAGAGCTGAAAACGTCGATGGTAAAATTGTAACTACATCTCGAACTAGAAGTGAAAGTAGTGATAGTAAAGTGTTAACTGCATCTCGAACTAGAGGTGAAAATTTAGATAGGGAAAGTAGGTTATGTAATAGAAATTTAAGAAAATGTATAGGACGTAAAAAGAATATTAGTGGAAGTGAAGGGAAGCGTTTAGATGACAGTGTAAATAATTGTGATATTTCTACGGGCATGTCTTTACGAAATCACAAACGATTGAATGAACCTGCTACAGATACATCATCTGTGATGAAAGAAAAAGTAAATAATAATAATAATAATTGTAGTGAACTAAGAAGTAGGTTAGAAGGTGCTGATTTAATTAACAGTGTAGATAATAAAACAAAAAGAACTGAAGTTTCTAAAAAAGAAAATGAAAAATCGTTAGCTTATATTGCAAGAACAGAAAGATGTAGAAGAAGTATTAGTGAAAAATTAGGTTCAATTTTAAATAGGAAAATAAATACGACTGAAACGAATAGTTTACCTAATAGACGACTGACAAGAAATAAAAGTCTAGATGTAAAATTAAAAAAAGAACTGTTAGAAGAAATGTGTAAAGCAAGTGAAATAAATGTGGCTCCATTTACTGATAAACAGATAACAAGTGTAATTTCAGAAAAAATATTTGAAAAACAAGCAGTCTGTGAAAATATGACTTCAGATGAAAAGAAAGATGTATATGAATTTAATGAACAAGACGAAAGTGAAGTGCATGAGCCCATGTCTCTTAGAAGAACAAAAACATTCGAAAATCGAAGGAACAGTGAAAGTTCTGAAGTAAACAAAGCAGACACTGGTAGTGAACAAACGACGCCGGAAAAACAAACAGGTGGTAGGTTAAAATTGACTTTAAGAATGAAACGAAGTCCTATTCTAGATGAAGTCATAGAGTCTGGTGCAAAATGGCCTGAAGAAAGTTTTGAACCTGAATATGAAGTGTTAAGAGTAGAAGGTGTAGGGGATATGGAGGAAACTTTAATACACAGAAAGAAAAAACATAAAACTAAAGATAAAGAAAGGAGACGGAAAAAGTTAAAAGATTTTTATCATATTCCTCTTGAAAGAAATATTACAGATTGTTCGATTCATCCACCAATGAAAAGACTTCGTTTGATTTTAGGTAATGAAACTAGGACAATTGATTTACCTCCAGATACTGCTGTCATTACATGAATTAATACTTTCATGTAGAATAAGGCTGTTGTTCTTAATATCTTTTAAAAATCTTTCGGCTGTTAAACAAAAAGTATTTTGTTGTTGTTTTCCTATATTTTGTGATAAACAGACTGAAATGTTTCAACATTTTTTATTTCATTACATGTGGAATATTTCTTAAAAGTATTATTTTTCTGTGAAAACGTGTTTATACGCTGTGTTCAAATTTTAGATTTTTACTTAAGTATGTCGTAGTACTATTGATGATAATTAGTACAAGTTTGATAAATTGAAATTGTTTGTGGTCAAAAAACATTAACTGTTGTTTGGTTGAACATAAAGTGATAAAATGTTACATACTTTTGTTTCTTGTTGAGTTGGAATAATTTTGTATTAAATTGTAATTGATTTTGTTTTAAATTAGAATATTAAGTTATTTAATAACTGACTAATTTTAATAAATTTAAACATAAAAAAGTAAATGTCAAATTTAGGCTTTAACAAACTTAAGGAAAAAGTAGTACTTCCATTAAGCATCTCCTCACATACTTTATTTTAATGGTACAGTAAACTCTTAGTTATCCGGACTAATTAGGGGGGGAGACTTATTTAAATATCCTAAATAAAGCATGACGTTCAGAAAACATTAATAAGGCATCAGTTAAATGTATGAATCATCAAGCAAATGTCCATTGTTTACACTCAAGAAATTTTCTAACTTATTTAATCAGCATTGTGCTTATGGTAGTTATAGACCCTATTTTTTATCTGCACCCTCTTAGTGACTAGGCTGTAAATGCAAGCGTCAGTCGAATGAGGAGTGTGTAAATACAGAGAATTCTATATAGTAGACAAACGCTAATCTGATGTTCATCAATGTTCAACTCACAAAGTTTTTGAACTATTATTTAATTGGCAGTGCACTTGCGGTGGCTACAAACTCTATTTTTCAACTACACGCTAATAGATTGTATGTATGATAAAATTAGACTTAAATATAGGAGTGTGTGAGTCAGCACTTAGTCAATACTAAAGTTCTGTTTGCCGCTAGTATCTGCACATCAGATAGGGTGGGTTGCAAGAAATGATGACTTTGCTTTTCAATAACAGTGATAATCTTAACGATTTTTACTGCACTAAAAAAAATTGGTAGTAGTTGTAGTAGTATTTAAATAATCTACCTATAGTTTTATTACTCATATATTTATCATGCTGTATTTTCTTTAGGTTACATGTTATTTTAACCTTTTTTATGATCAGTAATTACTGAATTGTTGAATGCTACAAAAACATTGCTGAATTGCAAATGCTAATGGTACAAAAACATTTATTATTACTTGACAAATGTTTTTTATTAACTGTAGTAGCTTATTATTTCTAGAAATCTGACGTCCTGCCTATCTGTCTTAAACTTCATAAAAAATGCTCAGTTACTAGCAGTTGACAGATTGTGCTGACAAAGCTGACCGATCAATAGCTCTAATATCCATAGAGGTATAGTATGTCATAAATAACTTCAGTATTATTGTAAACAATGAACATCACCTTTGATAAATACATTAGACAAAAAGTAATGTACCTTTCATAGGCCAATTTGTTATTTTAATACAGGACAGTTTATTAAAAAGTTACTTTCCCCTTTGTAATATTTTCCGATGTATTAAAAAAATCCTGTGTTTTGTGAATTATATTGCGCATTAATGATGTGTATGAATCCAGGGTTCGGTTATTCAAGGTTCAGATAATCGAGGGTTTACTATAGTTGTAATTAACTTAAAAGCAGGCTTTGAAATTTTAACAATAATTATCTAGAATTAATAATAAAAGTAATTTTATTAAAAAATAATTCTCTGAAAGAATTAAAATACATATGGGTGTTAGGAGTAAAAAATTAGATATTGTGTGAGTATCAAATAATCAAGGCACAGGTTTGTGTGTGCTGATATGATGAAAACAAATTTTTAAAACTTAATTACATCACATAAACCAAAATTCTGATAAATTGTCTTATTTCCTAGAAGGCATTTGTTGTATTCTTGTAATATTCTTATATTACAAAGTGTCAACCATTCAAAATCTTTAAAAAAATATTTAATAAATTGAATGATTTTATTATTGTAGCCAGTTGTAAAATTTGCAAAAGTTAGTATGTTAAATTTTATGACACATTTTCTGTTAACTGGTTTTGTAAGGAAACAGCCTTGTTCAAGTTACTAAAATCTTCTTTTTTAATTAGATGCTTCTTTCTTGTTTAAAATCTGTATAGAAGTTGAATATGGAATTCTAACATCTATAATCATGAATTATACGGAGATGAATATGTAAAAACTACCTTTCTGTCTACCTGTGTAACAGATTTTGATAAAATTTCATTAAGCATCAGCGTCCCTTAATCTTTTATATTAGCTAATATTTACCATAGCATAAGTCTGCTAAATTCTTTGTATCTGTTCTTACATTAAATTTCCCAACTTACAAGTTGAAGTAAATTTCCAAATCAAAAAAAATTTCTGGAACAAAGTTTACATGAACAGTTTAACAAAGTTATCAAGTTATGGAAATTTGATACCTTTTTGTTTAGGTTTTAAGGTCAATTAACTCATAAATGTGTGTAGGAAGAAAATGTTTATTAATTGAAATATATATATATATAAACACACACACACAGAAAAAATAACGTGGGAAAGGAAGAAGATAGGGGAAAGTGAAGAGTTCAGAAGTCAGGGTGTAGTTACAAGTTTCTATAAGCAATTAAATGAAGGTAGAAAAGGATTTAAGCCCAGCGTAAGCCAGTATCGCAGAAAGGATGGATCAGTTGTTGCCAGTAGGGAAGGTATTCTAGATAGATGGGCAGAATACATCTAGGAGAATTTAAACCAACCAAGCAAATGAAATGGAGAAGTTTGAAAGCCATCAACTTGGTGGAGAGGGAGATGTGGGGATACATGATGATGAAGATATTAAGGCTTTTGACACTGATTTTTTTTTTTTTGTGAGGCGAGAAGCACTGATGCTATTGCCTCCCTAAATGTAAGTGTGAGTGTAAAGTGTTAAAGTTGTAACTGTAGTGTTGTAAGTGTAAAGTGTGTTAGACTCGGGTACCACAGAGGACGTCTAAATCCTCTCAATAGGTACAGCTAGTCTGAACCCCCCAATACAATAAAGCATGTGGTACTGGTGGTTTGCAAGCAGAACTCTTAAAAAAAAAAACAGAGTAGAGTTGGTAAAGAGTCTAAATAGTGTTATTCTTGAAATTTGGACAAGGGAAGCGATACCAGATGAGTGGAGGAAGGGTGTAATATGCCCAAAACATAAGAAAGGTGATTATACTGCTCAAATTGTAGAGTTATCATGCTGCTACCAACTGCATACAAAGTGTTATCCAATGTTATATTTGCCAAATTGATTAGATTTGTAGAGAAAGAGATTGGATTGTATCAGTGCAGATTTGTGCATGGTAGATTCACCACTGACCAACTCCAATATTGCTAAGGCAAATATTGCAAAAAGCAAAAGAATTTATTATGCACATTCACCACTTGTTTGTTGATTTTGAATCAATCAATACTTCCGGCAGTATATATGCAGGAAGTATACAAGACAATAGAACATCTCAACATACCAAGAAAGTTGATAAGGCTTGTAAGGGCTACAATGATTGATTATACATATTTACATAATACAAATATTGTAGTGTTTATGTGATGTTTATAATGAAGTAAAGTGTTCCACAAAGTGCACAAGAAATAAGTAAACTTCTTTTGAGCATGACTTCTTTATCTTTATCCCAAACAGGTGTTTGTAATGAGAGTATGTTTACATATCTTGGTGGCTGGTGGTCAAGGCTAAGACGCTGGCAGAAGCATTATGTAAGTTAATAATCTTAACTTAAAACTTGTTAAAATACAAAATGAAATGCCTGGAAATTTCAGGTTAGAAAAAAGTCTTGAGACGGTGATTTTTTGGCATGCCTGATTTTTTAATATAGCATTGAAAAAATTAGTGAGGGATGTTGAGATTCAGGTAGGAGGTGCCAAAGTCAGTATAACTATTGGCTTATGGACAAACATTATTGGGACATAGCACAACAGCGGTTAGAGATACGTTCTTGGCACTGGAAAGATTGCCAACACCATGAGACTAAAAATTAACATCAGTAAAACAAAATATATTATGACTGGTATTAAGTGTATGGACCAATATGTCAAGATTGGGCAACACAGTATAGAAACATTCCAGCAGTTTAAATATCTGGGATTAATAGTGACTCAGATAATAATTTGGATTAGGAAGTAAGGCACGAATTATAAATGCAAGTAAAGACTATTCTGGCTTACAGAGGTACGTCAAAAGTTGTTTATTAACAAAAGCCACTTGGTTATTATTGTACAAAACAATACGTTCAGTGCTTGTTTATGGTGTAGAAACAAGAACTATGACAAAAAGAATTGAAACACAACTGCTGGAGTTAGAAAGGACAGTACTGAGAACAATGGGTGGTCTAGTAAAGGATGGAGAATCGGATACAAAAACAAGCTGGATGCACTATATGAAGGGCCGGATTGTATTAGGCAGGCCACATTGTCAGAATGGATGAGAATAATATATTCCCTGACACCAGAGAGAAAAAGAAAGTGGATGGGCAGATGGAGTGAATCGAGATACCAGAGCATTTAATATTAGTTTTTTTTTGTGTTTAACGTCCGACTATTGTGCACACTTAGGCTAATGCAGCCGATGGGATGATTTATAGTGTATGAAAATGCCAAGCCCTCGCCGGGAATCGAACCCGGGTCCTCAGGGTGGAAGCCTATTACGCTATCCACTAGGCCACCGAGGCGGTTATTTATTTAATATTAGTGGCAGACAGATGGTGATGACTTTTAAGGAAGGTCAGGTGTGAGAAATGAGTTGTAGTGTCAAGGATGATGATTATATATATATATCAGGGTTTATTAAGTATGAAATTATAATCATCAGATTGAAAAATATAATATTATGGATTTTTTTTTATTTTCAATTGATAAGGCATAATAGAAGAAGAAAATACTAGTAGTACTTGGCTGTTTTGCGGGACGCAATTTTTCAAAAACAAACTATCACATCACATAACTATTTTTTTTTTTAAATTACACTTTTGAAAGTGAAACTTCGCCATGATAAGTGAAAAAATCTGCATTATATTTCAAAAAAAAAACTGTACATTTAGAGTTGACTTTTTTTAAGATTTGAGGATGGTTGTCACTTGACATAGTTGAACATATTTTGTTGTATAAGGAATGTGTCAAGCAACTAAAGAAAAATTTATTTTTGTGCCATATTTAAATCATATTGTTTCAAAATTAAAAAATCTAAATTTTTTAATTATATAAAAAATTTAACATCTCAAAAGATATCAGAACCTGTACTGGTTTCACAGTCTGAGGTCTAAGCCTTACCATGATGGTCAGTCCAATAGAGAAATTTGCTAAAGGAAGATGATGTGCATCTTATTTATATGAAAGAAGGTTATGTTTATTAACCTGTTTATTATTGAGAAATATTGGCTTTCTGAAACATCACAGTACCAGGTCTGTTAAGAAATTAGGATGTGATATAAATACGAGCTGAAAATATTAAAATTTATTAATTACATTATATAAATACTTAAATATTACATTATTGAAAACATTATTATTCAAATTACCATAAAAACCACATACCAGAATTTTATTTATCCATTGTAAGAAACTAATAAACTGATCTAGTAATAAATTTATAAACAACAACTAATATACTTTTATATAACTAGTGAGACCAGCACAGTACTGAAAACTGAAACAAAATGAAACTAAAAAAATATCTCGTGAGTAAAATGAGGGAAAGAAGTACATCACAGAACAAAGAATAACATTTAGTTTAAATCCTAATGGTAGCAGTTTACACAGGATGTATACAGTAAAACATTATTGACTTTAGGCATGTAGAATAGATATGATTACAGAGCAGGATATTTATAGTTTATAACCATTGTGAACCACCTTTCCCCCACTGATCAAAACTCCTGCTCCTTCGCAGGAAACTGATAACCCTTCTTCCTCTGAAGAACTCACAAGCCTATTAATCAGTACTCAAATACCTATAAATGTCATGCCTATAAATTTCTACATATTTTGTAGAAATACTAAAAAGTAAATTCGTCCTAATCTTGGTTACAGTTTCACTAGTCCTTTTCACATAAATTGCTGGAGACGTTTCAGAATGTTAATACTCCTTGCAAACACCCATACTAAGCAAAAGGTTAATATTGAATAACTTCACAAATATAAGCGTAGGGAGCAGTAGTGTGTTATAGTTTATACAGTGGACTCTGACTGATTTGAAGTTATGGTTAATTCAGTTTCTAGTTCATCCTTTGAAATTCTTATTAAATTAGTTTAAAAAGAAATCTCATTTAATCTACTTTAACTTATACAGTACAAAAATCTGTTTCAAAATATGTGTTAATATAGGCAACCTCATATCCAGAAACCAACCTTCATCTTTGTTATATCCTAAGTTATGCGAATTACCTATATCTATACTTTCTTCTTCCCCTTTCCAACCGGTTGTCTAACACTTCCTACACAAATGGACTGTCAGTTATTTGTTTTCTCTATTTGCAGCATGGGATTTTTTTCTTTTTTTTTAAAGTGCAATAAAAAGTCTTATTCCAGGTAATTGTCAACTTTTCATACATTTTTTTAATTAAATCATATTAATTGTGTTAATCATATTTTTTGCTGTTAGAGTCCATTATATATTACTTTTGTGCAGTTTTTTAGTAACACTTAATTCGGATGTATATTACAAAAATGTAAGCTTGTAAAACTTTTATTTCTCTTTTGGTTTTTGTTAATTATTTAATAGCAAAGGACCAGTTTGGCTTATTTGGTAAGGCAGGAGGTTGCAATTTAATTTAATACAATTTGTTTTTTCCTTATATTATGTTGAGCTTGTCTTTATTATTCCAGCTGATTTAATAAAGAGAATATGTTAAAAATATATATATATATATATATATATATATATATATATATATATATATATATATATATTTATATAATGTACATAAAATTTCTCAATCTTTATTGAAATAAACCAGATAAGAAATACAGGTTATTTTTTTTCTCTAATGATATTTAATATGTAACCAAAGTTTCTGAAAAATATGAAAAACGATTTTGAAAAATTAGGCAAAAAAATTCAAACAAATGTGTTCATACATTATCTGAGCTGTAACATCACATACAACAATGACAATAACAAGTTAACATTTAATTCAGTCTTTGGTTCAAAACAAAATACTGTGCAAAGGAAGATAAGGAGAGAGCCACAGAATATTACGGAAATCCTTGCTATGTAAAAAAATTTGAGAGTGCTAGGTGATAAAACAAAATATTGTAAGTGATATCCAAGTCTCAGAGACGATGTTCTTGAGATATGTGGTGGGTTGTATTGTATGCTATAGGAACATGTTTAGTGAATTTATAAAAAGAGATCTAAAAGTTCCTTCATTGACAGCACTTGTTCATTGAGTTTACTTGTTTGTTTTGTGACAAATGTTTAAACAAATTTGTTAAAGCCTTAGATCTATTTCATAAATTTAAATTGGAAATTTCTTAAAAGACCTAACGTGTAAACGAGTCAGTACTTAAAAAGAGATATTGAAAGTAAAAAACTAATAATTGAATAAGAATTGTAAACATTTATATTTCTAATGTAATACAAGAATATTATTTTGGTTACAAGAAGTAATATCTCTTTTGATATATTGCTCTAGAGACAGTGCAAATTACGAACTTCTAGATTCACTTCTTACTATAAGAATTTTGCAATAGCATGTTCATTGAAAGGAAACTTCCTAATAACACAAGCTTAATTAATACTTATGTCAGAATAAAATAACATTCTCTTGTCAATAATAATGGACCTAGGCTCTCTAGACTTAAAACTACCACTACAAAATAACCACTAATTATTTTAAATTCTTAAAATACATCACAGTATAATTTTTCATACAGAATTTAATTTTAAAATAATATTAAGTTCTATTTAAAAAAAAAAATTATTTGTAAATAATTTACAATATTAAAGGCGTGTGTAATAATTTATTTTATAGTAGTGCAATAATTAGTTGTCAGTAGTTGTGTTCCATTGAAAAATTTGTATCTCTGTGTGATCTGTTATTATTAAATTTTTAGCGCAGACTATATTCACCTAAAATACCACAAACAATTTTATAGTAATCAACTTTGTTTATATATTTGTATATAGAAATTGTGTGTATATATGTAAAATTATTAGTCTTAAATCATGTTGATTTATGGTTTTAGGAATTTTTTCTACTGTAAAAATGTATTTATTAGATTAGGTCTGTAAATAAGTATAATTAATTGAGAAGCTATTTTAATAATTAATGATAATATAAATGTTTTTATTTAAGCATATATATTTTTTTAAATAAAGATTGTAGTAAAATATATTTAATTATAAGTTCAAAATGCAAAATTTGTTGATTGAAGTTATTGTTGATTATCTACATCAGATTGCTGAGTTTTACTCCAAATTTAAATTAGAACTTATTTATACATGCATGATATTATAAAACAGTTTAAATTTACTATAATTTGATTTAGAGTTTTTTTTGCATGTAATAAGTATAATTGATAAAAAATTATTGTTGAATTTTCTTTAATACTTTAAAAAGCACTTTCATTCAGTACTGAAAAAACTTACTAGAAAATCAGTTTTATTTGGAATTTGACCAGAATTTTGTGGCAAGAATAGTTCTATGGCATTTCTTTTCACCAATGATATTTTTACCATTTCACATTGAAAAACTGTAGCTTTTATTTTTATAAAAAACTATGTTTTAATATTCTTGAAGTAAACACCCTTTATTAATATCATTATTAATTTGAATGCAAATCCATTGTTCGTTATTTCAGATTCAAAATTCTTGTTCTTAGACTTGTTCTATTGGTTACAATAAGTTATATTAAAACAAAAGTCCTGAAGGCACATTGGGAAACAGTGTACAAATAATTTTTGCAAAATATCGAAAAGATATTTTAAATCATAATTCCACCCACTTTCTTAAAATGAGAAATTCGACAGATTTTTCCCTTAAAGTTTAACACACAAAAAATGAAATTTTCATTTTATTTCAAATCCTTGTCTTCTATTAATATTAATATTTTTTTATGAAAGTGTACACGGATAATTTTATGCAACAGGCTGTCAAAATTTAATTACACGATACATTAAATTGTATAGCAAACTGCATTAACTATACAAACCCAACTACCATAAAACCCCATATAGAATACATATTAGTCCCTATATCCTCAAAATTTAGTTCAGAAGTCAAACACAAAAAAAGCAATGATGAAAATCTGAAAACTTTTTCTCAAAATTGATAGAAATGATTTAAACTATTGTTGATATCTTACTTTTTCCCAAATAGCTCTAAATTGGGTTTTGAGCCACTAACATTCATTATTCGATTTGTGAAGATATATATTTAGGTCATTTCAATTCAATTTTTTTTTTTAGAACATTTATATTTTTGGTTTTTATGGTGTGAGGGGTACGGGGTTTTCTACTATTCGGATCCTTCAAACAATTAACAAAGGTGGTTCATCAAAAAATACCTTTAATACATTGAGATGTATTACATTTATCTTGTTACAGTTACAACTATGGTTGATGACAACCCCAAGAATGAACACTACTGTCTTATTCTTCAAAATGTTCTCCAAAATATATACTAATGTATTCAAACCAACAGTAAAAGGGGAAGAAGTGTACGCAAATTTTTGTCTACTTACTTTTACCGCTGATTTGCAACTTCTTATCACCATCTGACTGGAATGCTCTACCGTAGTGCGTCCCGATGTACAGCCTTCGGGTCTTCACAAAATCAACCGTCACCCAGAATATACCAACGTTCCGGTCCCCCCTAAAATCAACTGTTCCCACCCTACTTCTTCCGCAAGCTTTTATTTCAACTACTGTTCTACATATCTTGTTGCTTATTGCAACAGGCAGTATGTCAGCAGTTTCGTAATTTGCCTATGTCTTTGTCAATAGTGTTCATTCTTTGGCTGTGACCTCATTATAATATTTAAAACTAGTAACTAAAAATTGATGTATTTTTAAATCCTAACAATACCGGTTCTTTGTTGGACGTTGTCCCCAACGTCGAAACCAGGTCTCCTATAATTAGTGGGGTTTACATTTGTGGATAGTCTGTGCGGGGTAGGGAAAGTGCAAGGGTTTGTTTTATTATATATATCCTTATATAAACATGTATACTGTAAGTAGGATATACATATATCCTGTTGTGCTATTACATGCAGATCTCCCCCTCTCATTAATTGTACCGCACATTCTTCAGATATTGTCCCTGATATCCTGTGTCGAGGTAAGAAACATAGTCCCGTGCTTCCAGGTTGACAATCATCCAGTTTCCAGCTGTCGTTCTGATACTTGTCCTGTCCGTAGCAACGATTGTCAGGGTGTGCGAGAGTAGGTGTGGTTCTCCCAACGTAAGGGTACTGGATGATAATAAAAGAGCTGCCATGTCGTGGATCTATGCTGTCAATAGCCCGTGTTACCCTTCGTTGTCCTGTAGTGGTCCAGTTGAATCCAGCCGCCACTTTATGTTGTACGTCATCCATGCTGTCCATAAGACCCTGTAGTGCCTGTACCGCTTGGCATACTGGCATCTCATCTGGTGCCAAACAGATAGTTCCTTGATGCGGAATGTCAGTTGAGTCTGCAAAAGAGTTAAGAGGGAAGGTATAGGTGAAAGGATAACGCCTCATAGGTGTAATGTGTTGGAAGAGGATGAAAGTAGGTGCCATTAGTTATTTTGACAGAAGAATCGGTTTGAATCGTGAGTAGAGTAAGTTAAACGTAATAAAAAGAATATAGAGTCGTAATTCTGTTGTTGCCATATCTGCTGTCTGCATTACAGATTATAGAAGTCGATGAATCGGGTGCATTCCAACTGTATTTGTTGTACTCTACTTCGTTTGTCTACTAAGTAGAAAATTGTTGCGTAAACCCCTTTTTTTTAAAAGAACTAACTATACAAAGGGAAAAGTAAGAACTTTAAAATAATAATAATAACAATACAATTTGAAAAGAAAATTTTGCACCCTAAAACTAGTGTTCATTTCATGTGTTGTCACCATGAATCTATCCTACTATTAATCTATTCTGTTTTGTTATAACGTTTTAATCTGCTAACATGTACTATATCCTCTTTTAGTCTACCATATCTATAAACTTCTATGGCATAATTTAACGGTGTGATCTTATGTAGTATTTTATATGGACCCTTGTAATGTGTTGCTAGTTTGTTCGGCTTCGTGTTGTTTGATAGCAAAACCAAGTCTCCAACACAGTATTTCTCTACTATGCGCGTTTTGTTGTAACGTTCGCATTGTGATCTTTGAGTTCATTCCATTATCTGTGGTATGTCTTCACGTATTTTGTGAACAATCCTTAAAAGCTGCCAGAACATCGTGCTCTGGTATAGTCGGAAGTAAAGCCAAATCAATAGGCTGGTTCACCTCAAACCCATGCAACAAGTAAAAAGGTGAATGCCCCGTAGAAGAGTGTTTACCCGAGTTGTATGCAAATGTCACTAATTTTACATATTTATGCTTCAGTTTGATTGTCATTGATATAACACCGTAACATGTCAACAAGTGTAGAATTATACCTTTCAGTAACACCTTGACTTTGTGGTCTGTAAGCTGTCGAGATCTGCTGCGTTATCCCTAAGGTCTTGTATAATTGTTTAAATGACTCAGCAACAAAGTGCTTTCCGCGGTCCATCTGTATTTCCGCCGGCATTCCGTAATGAGGAATTATGTCTTCAAGCAAAAATTTCGCTGTAGTCTGCGCATCTGCCTTTTCTGTCGCCTTAACTACCGCGTACCTGGTTGTGTTGTCCACTGCTACCAAAATGTATATTTTTTTGTTAGACTTCGGCAATGGTCCCATATAATCCAACGTGAGCTTCGTAAAAGGTTTTGTGTACGGAATGATTGGTTGCAATAGTCCCAATGGTTTTATTCATGAAGTTTTCATAACTTGACATTTATGACATGCTTTCACATATTGTATGATATCATTGGTCATGGAAGGCCAATGGTATCTTTGCCGTATTTTCGATAATGTCTTAGCTATACCCGCATGTCCTCCTGTAGTGAGCAAATTGTGATATGCCTGCAGAATGCCCTTGACTATTAACCTTGGTACAGCTAGTAATAGCTTACACTCTCCGTGTGTAAAATGTTTGTAGTGCAAAACTCCATCTAGCAATGTATACAACCTTGACGCTCGAGAATGTGTCTTGTCAGCCTGTTGTGGATCAATTATTGCCTGTCTTATGTGAAATAAAAATTCGTCCTCTAGCTGTAATTGTTATGTATTTAAAGTTTTGATATTGTTTATCTGAAATTCTTCCTGTAAGTCTGGTATGTCGATATTCTTTTCTTCCGGTTGTCTACTATCATGTGCATATAAATATTGCTGAGACAACCTGTCACATGTAGTGCTAGTCCTTCATTGTTTTGTGTTAAATTCGTGTTTAGAAGAACGTGAGTATCCTCTTGGTTTTTGTCATGGGAAGTGTGCTCGTTACTGTGCAGTAGTGTAGACTGCGTATCGCCTGGCTTGCTTAGAGTGCGTAAAAAGGAATTCTGTGCAAGGTAGATGACGTCTGTATGTGTGTTATCATGTTGTTGACCCGAGTGCACCTGTCCTTTAATAAAGTCAATGTGTACACTTTGTTCATAATGTTGTATAGCCCGCCATTATATATTGGGGATCCCTTCATTTGTCCGTGTGCGAAATATTTGATACTTCCAAGGTTTTTGCGACTCACTGGAATACATCTATCGTATCCCTGGCCTGATTAGTTTTTTTGATACCTATTCCGGCATTCTTTTGAATGCCACCATTAACTCTTGTGTTTCATAGATGGGTAATTCTGAAAGAAAGTGGGTAGGAACACCTAGTTTTAAGGTTTGAACCGAAATGGGGTAGTAGTTATTGTTCTAAAATGAATAACACATTCATTAGACAAAATCTACACAAAACGCTATTTTTTTGCATCTGTGTTATGAAACACATTGTAGTTTGTCAAATTCTATCTCAGTGTTACAAAAAATATGTGACAAACAGTTTGACCAAAAAATACAAAATAAGTCTAGTCTAGTTCCACTAAATTGCATATAATAAAATCTTGCAAAAATATTTTAATTTTTTTAATTTGTTACCCTAAAAAGTATTTTTAAAGAGATAGTGGTCTATTGCTAAAAATTGTATGTACTAGGTACATAGATCAAATAGATACATTAAATTTTGATAAACTGATACAATATTTTTTTTTATTTGTAGAATCCCAAAAGTTTTTTTTAGTATCTTCTGTGGTTTCAAAATGTCTAAAAATTCAGATTCAATACAATTTTGCATTCACATTATGGAAAGGTTCTAATTTGGAAAAATGAACACTACAGGTTTTCTTGAAATGTCAGATTAAATCGGAATCTTATAAGATTAATATTGTGAAATAAGGTGAGCTATAGTTTGGTGGCTGTAAAACTTTTTTACTTTATTAATAGGTAGAATTTTTAAAAAATTAAAAAATCAATTGACTGCTATGAGTTTGGTTGGATGCTAGAATCATTTTAGCCATAACTTCCTGGTCACACTATACTTCCTAAATAATGGGTTGCTGTAATATATCTTATTTACTTTTTTTATAGATGTGTAATTAATTACTTTTTATATTTTTTTTTAATGATGTATTTTATTATTTGAGAAATAAGAAAGTACAGTCATTAATTACATACATGTTTTTTTAAATATTTTATTTTGCACCTGATTTTGTTATAGCCCAATGTTAACAAACTTTTAGTGATAATATTCAATAATATTTCTTCATTAGTTCTAAAATTACATAATAATCGTTTTTAAGCATAAATTAGTATTAGGTACAAAAATGTCTGGAGATTAGACAGCTTAGCTTCATATCTCAGCAGAATTATATTGACACTTTTACAAACATTTGATATTGAAATAATAAAGTTAGATTGTTGAAACTATAAAAGAAATTGTTATGTATAAAAAAATGTGCTGCTAAAGACGACTTTTGTGTTAAATAGTTTTAACACTTTCTTCTTTGCAAGTTTTAGACAATTTTTAAAAATTGGTGAAATAAACTATTTGATGGACTTAAATTTAACTTTGTTTGATTAAAACCTTATATTTTACGAAACCAAGAAAATAGCTTTATGTTAATAATTAAACATATATAATTTAACTCTAGAATACTTTTGTATATTGCATATTCTGTTATGGAATTATACAAATAAATAATACATTAATAGTTTTTAATTTGTAGGTACATTAGAGCCTGTAGCAAATTTGGCAGGCCGCATTACTTGGCAACCTTTACATGAAAAATTAAATAGCTTCAAGACAGGTGCGTAGGTAGGATTTTATTTTGGGGGGAGCATATACATGGAGAGGGCTAATTAATGGCCCATGAATTTGAAAAGTGGACCTTTTTTTGGATTCGGTTTTTTCTATTTCAACCTTTATTACAAAAATTTAATCTAGGCAATTGCAATTTCAGTAATAAAAAGTACTACACTTAGTATCTATCTACTAACATTATTTTTAATAGAATACTTGCTTATACACATGTTAATATTTATATGGACAATATAGATGACCAACATATAGAAGCAGATTTACATTATTTGTACACACATAAACACATTTACAAAATGAATATTAACATTTAAAGATAAACAATCTGACATTTCTTGGTTGTATATATGTACTATATATATTTGCTTGAAAACCAACAACAATTAATCAGAATTAAACTTAAAACTTAAGTCTTCCTACTAGAATTGGCTATATATTTTATTAATTTAACTAAGTCAAAATTTCTTCCAAAATGTCATCACTATTAATAACAGTTTCTTTGTGCATATACAAGAGAGCAAGTCAATTAAGCCTTTCCTCTGTAGAAATTATTAAAAAGCTCTTTAGCACATGAAAGGCTGAAATGTCGTCCAGGAGTTTCTACAGAAACAGGAATTGTACTAAAAACATTTAGTTCTTCGTGAATACATGGAAGTACTAATTCAATGCATTCATTATAAGATGAAATATGTTGGGAGTTTCCCCAATACATTCTTGTTTAATCCAAGAAATTCTTTTCACACAGGCAAATGTAGATCACTCCAGGAATGCTGACAGGCCATCTGATGCACAAGTTGTGGAAGGTGTTGCTACATTTCGAACAAACTATTGTATTGATTAGGATTATATACCTATTCTTCCCGTCAGTGGTCTATCAACTCACCTCATAAAGGCTACCGTGGTTTCGAAACTTTATAGTTTCATCTTCAAGCCATACAAAATGTTAAATCCCTCTCTCAAGGTAATCACAAAGTCAAACAAAACATTAAAACATACATCACAAACACTAAACACAATTACACATTTAAAATATTCGTCATGAAATTCGGCTTGGCCAAGCTACACACGTGACTCGTACGTCATTACATTCCAGACTGCGGAGTCTCCATCATTAGTAGCATGCCCGCCGTCATTATCAGTTACGGTGCGTCTGTTGGTTTTTGTTATTCAAATCACTTATCCTTAGAGCCATGTCATATATTAAGTTTGATTTAAATGAAAGTTTTTCATTGAGGTTGTTCTGGGGGGTCTGATTTTTTGCTCCTGTAAATAACTACTTTTATTAGATAAATGTAATATTTCCATGTTGGTATGGATATTTTCAAATTTATGGTTTTTGTCCATAAGATGTTCTGTGAAAGCCGAGTTTGTCGATAATGCACTTCTGGGTATGTGCTCTTTAAAACTTTTCTTAAAAGCGAGATGTCTGACTGATATAGAAGCTTAGGCAATCACTACATTTCATTTTGTATATGCCAGTTTTTTCAAAGTTATCTCCACTTTTATTTGCAACTGGCTTCTTTAATAATATTGACAACTTATTACTTGTTCTGAAAGAGACATTTATATTTTCTTTGGCTAATTTAACCATATTCCGTGGAGATGTATATTTTTTTATCAGGAACGATTTTTTATTTTTGTTTTTGTGTTTGGCAATAAGCCTATCAACAATTGAGCTTTTATATCCATTAGAAACAGCTATGTACTTAATGATGTTCACTTCATTTTCATAGCTTCCTTTGTCCATAGGGAGTGAAATTAACCTGTACCAAACTATTGTTAAGCTGCCATTTTTATATTGTATGCATGGTGGGATGAAGAATGTATTGTTTGGCTGGTTTTGGTAGGTTTCAAAACAATGTATTTGAAACTATTGTTTACTTTTGAAATGGATAGGTCAAGAAAATTTAATTTATTATCGGTCTCTTCTTCATTGTGAAATGAAGGTTCAGATGTATTGTGTTGAGAAATTTATTGAAATTTGTTAATTGTCTACTATTGCTTTCGAAAAGTTCAATTATATTATCCACATACCTGTAATAAAAAACTACTTTTTCTCTATTGTAGTTCCTATTCGACCATAAAAATTCATTTTTGATATGGTTTAAAAACAATTCTGCCAAAATGCCGGAAAGGGGGGGAGACCATGGCTAAACCTTTATTTTAAATATAAAATTTATCATTGAACTTGAAATAATTTTGCTTTAGAATAGTTTTAATCAACGAAATTAAATCATTTATTGCATTCGTTGTGAGCGAAGAGTGCTTGGTTAGGTTATCTTTTAATATAACCATGGTTTCATTGATGGGTACGCTGGTATACAAATTGGCAATGTCAAATGAGGCTAACTTATGGTTGTTTTTTATTTTTATTTTTAGTTTGTTAATTCTTTCAACCAGATCCAAGCTGTTCTTCAGGCTTAAATTATTTTCAAAAATTATTTCGTTTCTAATTATTCTATCAATATTTTTTGCGATAATGTATGCTGAAGAAGGTTTGAAATTTACCAATGGCTGAATGGGCATATTTGGTTTATGTATTTTTGGCAGTCCCCCTTAATATTGGTGAGTTGATAGACCACTGACGGGAAGAATAGGTATATAATCCTAATCATTTGAATATGTAGTCTTGTGGCTATGTTACAATAATGAAACTATTGTATTATCACCCTGAGCTGTGCAGCCCTTTAATTGGCAGGATTTGGCTTGTGAACGCAGAGTCAGTATCATTGTTGAGTTTTGGGCCACTCCCAGAAGTGTAGGATGTCTGCACTGTGTTGTTGGAGGAGGATGGGTCTTGCTCTGCCTGAAGCTTGTGGTCCACATTTAGGTGGCCAAATGTCAAAGTCTCGTGAAGAAATAGAAGTCCAGGCATTTACCAGGTCAGCTGTGGGCTGGTGAAGTACTTTTCCAGTTCAGAACGTGAAGGAAATTCTTGTTTACAATTGACCAGATTCCTCCTTTTCCTCTAGAGCAAGTTGTGGTGTCTTGTATAATTGTTCTGGGTGTTGGTAGGCTGCGAGTAGTTGTTCTGTAGTGGATGGTCCTCCTCGATGTACTGCTGAATAACAATTTTTGACCTGTATTTATACTCAAAGTTATAGTAGAAACCATAATTTCTCAGAATTCCATTGTTAAAACTAGAGAAAGCATGCACAATCAGAATGAAGCTATTGTATACAGGAGATGCAAGGTAATGCCTGGACAGAAATGTATTAATCCAGCATAGTATAGACCCAAAATACACATGCACTGCAAACCAATCAGAAGTAAGTACTGGTTGACAGGCCTGGAATTGACAGGAAAGTAGGTTTTGCAGGCTTTGTTTCAAAGGCGGGAGAGAAGTACAGGGATTTTAGCATAGTTGTTTAGGTAACTCAGTAAGCAGAACTAGGTTGTGTAACTCAGTTCCTACGTTGTTTAGGCGATGACACATTATGTTCAAAGTAATGAGATGGTACATTGAGCTTTCCCAATAAGACTTTGAAATAATGTATCAAACAGGCAAAAAGAACATAAAATTTTATATGCTTTCACAGGTTTGTGGGGCTATTCACATTGCTGACAAACTTTCTGGACTTCATCAAAGGCTCTGTCATGTAGTAGTAACCAGTATGAACCACTGGGTAAGATCAATAAATCTGCCATATTCAGTAGAGGACGAGTAAGAAGTGACAGTATGTTCAGGAGTAAAACCATACTTTTCTAACTTCCAAGGTCAACTAATTACCACTTGAGCACTTTAATGTTGATGCTAAATTTCCACTTCTTTCACATACAAGAAAACATATATTCTTACAATTGTTGATGAATAACCAAGAGTTCCTTTTACATTTCCTTGTTTAGATGTAAACTCTGTTTCCGTAATTCATTGTCTTACTCAACTATTCTAACTGACAGGACTTCCAGCTTACTTACATTCTGATCGGGGCTCATCATTCATGTCTCAAATTTAACTTTATTTCTTCAATTGTTTGACATCGCTTCCACTCCTTATAAACCTAGAGGAAATGGCCAAGTTGAGCGATAATAAGTAATAGTTTGAAAATCTATTGTACTTGCCCTTAAAAGCAAAGAGCATGAAATTAAATAAAGTGAAACAGTTTTGTCAGAAGACCTCCAGTTTGTAAGATCGTTATTGTGCATATCTATCAACTCTACCCCACATGAGAAATTCTTCAATTTTGTCCGTAGATCAGCAAAAGGGATATATATCTCTTTCACTGTGGTTAAGAAATCTTGGTAAAAAGAAATATTAGGAATAGTTACTTTCCAAGAAATATATTGGAATAAAGAAATATTAGAAATATGGTGATGTAGAAGAAGCTCAATTGCTCTACGCTAATCCAGAATATGCATGGATCAGAAGGGACAGTATACCTAAGGTTAACTTGTCCCACAAGGACACTAGATTACAAGAGCCAAAGATCTCACAACTGTCAAGCCACTGGAGACTCTTCCCATTCCAGATTCTGGGGAGTCATCTCCTGTTCCAAGGCTCTCATCTAATCAACCTCGTGTTGATGATCTTACTTCTACATGACTATGCCAATTGGCCAGACCACAAATACATCAACTAGAAACCTATTTGAATTAAGAGGGCCTAAGTCTATCACTAACCTAATTACTTGAAATACTGTATTGTGTAATAACTTCCAAATTAAGAGGGAGAAAATGTGATGAAATGTATCACATGTGTTATTGTAATGCATCACATGTTTGGTACTTAACTTATTGTATTAAATTCATTTTTTCTAAAGATCAACAATGAAAGGTTATAAATAAGAGTAGGCTACTGGATTCTTTTAAGTTTATAAAAGTTTACTGCTTGTAAACGTTTATAATTCTTGACCTTATTCCTAATAACTAATTAATAATTACCTTATGAGGTAACCGGGGAATAATTTTGCGTCATTGTAATAAAATTATTGGTAAAATGATTTGACTCTTAACTTGAATCATACAAAAATTTTAGTTCAAAAAATGTATAAAAAGGATATGATAAGTTACCACTGTAGCATTAATACTAAAACCATCAGGAGGGCTGAACTATCAGTAATTTCTAAATCTATTTCATTTGAAGTAGGCCTATTTTATAGGCCTACCTCAAACAAATAATGTGAGTGTAGTGCTTTTGTTTTCTGTACTTTCGATTTTGTTAATTGTGTTTTTCTTCATACCACTTGATTGTACAATTTTTTAAACAATTGTGTGAGTCGGGTAATTGACAAATTTTCATACCCTCATTATTTTGACATGTTGGAGTGAAGATTTTGCCAAACGGAAGAATATTTTTGTTTTCTTGTGTTAAATTATCTTTCGATTCAAGTAGAAAGTATAGGGTTGAGCATACCTTTTTAATGCATCATTAAATTTAAGTATTTTCAATTTTCCATATTGAAACTGTCTATTTCCGAGAATTTCCATACAACATAAAAGTTGTAAGTTATGTTAAAATGAAGCCATTCAGGAAGTTTCAGGCGAGTGTTAATAATTTGAAAAAAAATTCTGTACTCCTAATTAATACTGACTACTAACATATAACATGATACGCTTAGCCAGTAGTAATATTATTAATTGCTGTAATAAACACACTAATCGCACAAAGACAAAGTAATGTTCGATACCGATTACTTTCGATCCTTCCTAGTACAAATAGTCGATACTCGAATACCATCTCATCTCTTACAGGCTGTAGGGAAATTTAGTTTTTACATAACCTTGTTATCGTTTGAAGATTTCAGTTTCCGAACTGGCGAAAATTTGGTTAGACAACAAAACAAGTTAAATCTGATTAAATACAGATTCAGTACACAATATTTTCTTAATTTTAGAAGGAGATACATTTTTTATATTAATTTGAGTTTAAGCATTATATCATTTAATTAACAGTGCAGATTAAAAACTGAGAATGCAACGAATAAAGCCAATTATGGGTTCTGATGTTTCGGAAGACAAACAGCGTGCAAGATCGGCAGTACTGTCGAGTTTGGCAAGTTATTTAATTATTGTTGGAGTTATAAAACTAGGTATGATGGTTGTAACCGTGTGATATACATTTTAAAATGTTAGTTTTTTGTAAATAAAAAAAGAAGTACATTAGTTAATAAATTTTAAAGTAGAGCCTATTGAATTATAGTTTTGACTTGTTTTTCATAATTCTTTGTAATTTAATGTTAATTTTTTAAAGTCTTGGTAGCCTAAAGTTATTAAGTTTAACTTGGCTTCATTAACCTAACTGACATTAAAAAGAATGGATATTACACAAAACAAAAATATATGAAGTTTGAAGGTGGGTGACTTTGTTGCTAATTTTACTATCAATAAAACTACATTTTCACTTGATTTGTAAATTTTGTGCCAAAATGCTTTATTTATATTCCCAGTAGATATTTCTGAGTTTTTGGGACTTATACTACAGTAATGATTTTTAACTTTTTTTTGTTTTGTTTTTTATTATGTACTATATTATTGAATTCAGAGATATTCACCCTTGGAAGATTAAATTTATTACAATATTATGTCATTTTTTACGGAACTAGCCTATATTGTGAGGTCATTGCTGTTTATTTTGCATGGAGCATGCTAGATTTACTACACCAATGTCATTACCAAGGAACTGTTCATGTGCATTATCATGTAACTGAGTTGAGTTAGGTAAACACCCAACAACTGAGTTAAGTTAGATCTTAATTTTTTATAGTTTATATATTTTTTAAAATTTTTGCACTTTTGGGCATTGTGCTAAAATAATGATTTGAGCAATTTTTTTGTTTTATTTTATTATGAACTTTATTATTATAATTACACATTCACCTATAGAAGATTCAATTAATTATGGTAACTTACAATTTTAAGTTTATATTACACCCAACATCTGAATCGAGTTAGATTTAAAAAATATATATATACCTATCAGCTAAGTTTTTAAGATCTTTTATATTTTCGTTATGAATAACATGTGTTTACTTAATTTTTTTGCGATGAAAAACGTATTACCTTCTTCTGTGTGCTAGTCATCTGGAGGTTTTGTTTGTCACTTTATTTTAATTTTTTATAACTTCCCATTGTTTCCACGCTTTTGTATTTTGGATTATTACTATTCAGATGTAATAAAGTGTTTTAGTGCAAAATTGGACAAACATACCATGAAGTCCGAAAGTGCAATTTTACCTTGTTTTCATTATTAATAACACACATTTAATTAATCATTTTTGCAATGAAAAATACCTACTTTCACATGCTTATCATTTTGAAATTATGTTTATCATTTCTGTTTCTTTTCTAACTGCCTGTTGTTTTGCAATTTTTAATTTTTTGTTATTAACAATGGGCATAAATAATGAAGCATTAAGGTGCAAAAATTACCAAAAAGTCAGTTTTACTGCCCAGTATTAATAATACAAAATATTAATGTACAGAAACAACAGGAAGTTAGAAAAAAATAAAAGTGACAAACTTAACCTCAAATTATTGTGTGCAAAAGTAGGTAATTTGTTTTTCATTGCAAAAATGATTAATGAAATGTGTGTTATTAATAATGAAAACAGTAAAAACTTTTTTTTAAATATGTAAGAACCTAACACAGATGTTACATAAGCATGCTAGTTGAATGAAAACATAACTTTCTTTTCCTTAGTAATCAAATGCAAATACAAGTCTTTAAAAATTATATTTATATAATATTATAATACCAAAGTAAACTCTACAGAGATGTAGAGATATATGTGTGTAGGAAAGGAACTTCCTCGTAACAGTGTAAACATGAAACGACTTGCAATTATATAAAAGAATAGCCATTTGTAATCCAAGGTAAAAGCACAAATATAAAAAGTTTAACATCATTAAATTCCTTGTCATAACAAGAAGATTAAAATTAAACACTTAAAATTAATACAATTTTGGTGGTAGAAAAAAGTAAGTTTTATGGCAAAAGTAACATAATGACTAGTTCATTAAAAAGATTTTCTTATAAGTTTGTAATTACACTATAGATCCATTTTTATTTTTTTTAGTAATCAAATTATGTAATATTTTATGATCCGTAGGGAGAATATTATATATGTGAATTGCTTTAATATAACTACTTTTACTACCAACAGTTTTACATATTTGAGGTAGCAGTTTACTTTTATTTCTGGTTATACTATTTAAAATAGTGTACTTATTTTTATTTCATCATAATTAAAAGAAACAGATTCTAGTGCAAAAAGTTGATCAATATTAAGAGGCCTTCTATCATTTACAAATTGATTATTAAAAACAATTTGTAACAATTTTGTTTGAAGATTTTGCAGCATATTATATGAGATGGTAAACAGTCATCCTGTGTGATAATACCATAGTGTAACATACTATGAAAAAAGTAAATCATTAAAATAGTTTCAGGTAACATAATTTTAACCATTTTATAAAATATAAAAATGAAATATTTAGTTTTATTTACTAAGTATTGAATATGGATTTCCCGTCTCATCCTATAATCAAAGTAATTACAAAGTACTTGCACAGTTCAACTCTGTTAATGTTAAAAACCATTAGTTACTAGATTTAGTTTTAGTGGAACGCTATTACAATAATTTCAAAATGTAATAAAGACTGTTTTATCAATATTCAATGATACCTCATTGAGAGCTAACCATTTTAAATTATATTGAGATATGTATTTACATTTTTAATTTTACAAGACTACAAGTTTTGTCAGTGGAAATAACAGCAACACTGTAGCCTCAGGTAGGGTAATTAAGAAATCATTTATATACAGAATAAAAAACAGAGGCCCAAGTGTCTTGGGGAACAACAGTTTTAACTACCAAAATTCAGTTATAGAATTATTATCTTCAACTGTTGTTGTCTTTTTTGTAAGTAACTTTAAATTAGTTTATGAGCATTACCTCTAATATCATGGTTATACAATTTATCTAGTAAAATTTTAAGATTTATTGTATCAAAAGCTTTAGCCACATGTAGAAAAGTTACAGCAATAGGTAGACTTTAAAGTTTCTTGTAAATTAATTTTGCCAAATGTAATATCGAGAATATAATCTTAAAATAAATGAAAACTCTTCAGGTTTACTATGAATTAGTAACTTTATTATACTAACTGGGAGAGCTACATGTTATCGGTGTGGCGGTCACCGTAGCACTGGCACGCCGTGCGGCGGGGCGCGACAACTAGCCACAAGTGGTGCCTACCGTAGGGCCATACAAATACCTATATACTACATTTCTCCACCCTTAATTCGGCGGTATTATATCATATAAAAATTCTCATTAATTTTTATTTATTTAAGAAATGTAAAAATGAATATAAAAAAAGTACAATATTAAAGGTTTAATTTGTTCGGTTTTGAAATGTTCCGTTTGGGTCTTTCGTTAACATTAAGAGTTATAGGAAGTCTTTTTCACTACTGCACTAGCTGGTCGTGGTTTATCAATCATATCATTACCCACACTTTTCGATACATGTTTAGTCACTGACGAGCTATCACTTTGCACAACTAACTTTTCATCGCGGCGCGATTCGTTATCTGAGCCACTTGTATCAATAACATTTGGAACACTTTCTTGTCGAACAGCTGACTCGGTTTCTTGGATAAACTTCGGTACGTGTAGATCATTGGGCACAGGTATTTCACTCTTCTTGGCAGTTCCCATCAGTTCTCTTGCAAATCCATCGAAGAAGGTGCCTACTTCAATGATCTGATCTAAATGTCGTTTCCAAACCAATCGTGGATCATCCAAAACTTTGCAGAGGTAATTCCGTGGACCAAGGACTTCTACGATCTCGGCTTTTCTCCACCCTAGTTTATTTGGCACTCTATAGTCGCGAACATAAACTAATTGATTTCGTTTGAAAATTAGATCTCGATTGCCTTTATAATATTCTATTTGCTTTGCAGCTTTATCAGGTGACATGTTTTCTCTGAGCAGATCTAATCTCGTTCTTAGTTCTCTTCCCATCATGAATTTTGCTAGAGTTTGGTTCGTCGTACAGTGTGGAGTTGTTCTATACATCATTAAATATCTTGAAATTAGAGTTTCTTTACTTATACCCTGGTTCACGGGATCTAGAAGCATTTTCTTCATGCCGCTCTTGAAGGATCTGACTGCGTTTTCTGCCGCGCCGTTCGTCGACGGATGCGCTGGTGCCGTTCTCGCATGTCGTATACCATTTTTCTTCAAAAAAAAAGTAAATTCTTCGGATGTAAACTGCGCTCCGTTGTCCGAAACTACGGTCTTTGGCAAGCCAAAACGCGAGCAAAAGTCTCGACATTTTTCAATCGTCGATGCCGCGTCACATCTTCCCATTGTATAGACTTCGGGCCATTTAGAGTAGGCATCTGTTAAAATTAGGTAGGTTTTTCCCTCGAATGGCCCCAAGAAGTCTATATGGACTCTTTCGAGTGGCTTACTACAATTTTCGTATTTGATCAGCTTGGCCTTTTCAGGGATATCTGCAACCCGTCTGCAGATGTCGCAACTCTTTGCGAAATTTTCTATTTGGCTATCCATGCCCGGCCATCAGAAAAATTGCCGTGCAAGCGATTTCATCTTGCTGGAGCCCATATGAGTTGCATGGATTTCTTCCAACAGCTCCAGTTGGCATTTTTCGGGTATGATGACTCGGTAACCCCACAATATTAGGCCGCTTTCAATACTTAGTTCTTCTTTGCGGAGGTGGTAGGGCTTCAAGCTGTCTTCTACTTTGCCAGGCCATTCTGTCATTGTGTAAAGCATGACCTTGTTCAAGATTGCATCGCTCTTGATGCTTTGCCTGAGCTTTTCGGCACTTACTGGTGTTCTCTCTTCTATATGGAACACGAAGTAATCGCGAGACTCGTCAGTTTCTTTCTCATTATGCTCCATCGGCAACCTTGACAGTCCATCCGCTCCTCCGTTGTTTTGACCTTTGACGTACTTCAAATTGTACTGTAGGCCGCTGAGGTACCAGGCCCATCTTTGCAACCTGCCCGCAGCCATTAGGGGAATCCCCTTCTCCTCCGCAAAGAGAGCCAGTAAAGGTCGATGATCAGACTCGATCGTAAATTTTCTGCCCAATAGGTACTACTGGAATTTTTTGGCACCCCAATATATAGCTAGCGCTTCCAAGTGGATCGTAGCGTAGTTTTTCTCTGCTATTGTTAGCGTTCGAGACGCAAACGATATCGGACGCTCGGAGCCGTCAGGATACACATGTAGCAGCACTGCTCCGATCCCCTCCTTGGAAGCGTCACAGGCAAGCTTGACTGGCAGCTGCGCATCGAAGTGAGCCAAACTTCTTTCGGACATTAACTCGCTCTTCACGTTTTTAAAACTTTCTTTGCATTTTTTTGTCCACTTAAATTCCGCACCTTTTTCTAGCAGCTCATACATCGGCGCTAATTTATTTGTCAAATTTGGTGTAAAACGCGCATAATAATTAATCATGCCAATAAAGGCTTTCACTTGTGTCACGTCTTTGGGTTCGGGTAACTTGGCAATGGCCTCGACTTTCTGAGGATTTTTGTGGAGGCCTGTGCGGTCGATAACGTGCCCTAAATACTCAATTTTTCTCTGGAAAAAGCACATTTTTTTCTATTCAACTTTAGACCTTTTTCCCGACCGTTGTAACACTTTTTTAAATTTTTACATGTTCCGCAGTCCCGTTTCCCGTCACGACTATATCGTCAACAAAGTTTTTCACACCATCTAAACCTTGCAACACTTTTTCAATTTCATGTTGAAAAGTTTCAACTGCCGGCTTGGTGCCAAACGGTAAACAGTTCATTGCGTACATGCCGCGGTGTGTGCTCCACGCCAACAAATATCGCGTTTCTTCCGACACTTCCAGCTGATTATACGCCCATAGCAAATCCAGCTTTGTAAACGTATCTCCCCCTTGGAGAGCTGCGAAGAGCTCTTCGATACGCGGAATCGGGTGTTTGAAATCTTCAAGATTTATTTACGGTCATTTTATAATCTGCGCACACACGCACTTCACCATTTGATTTCAGCACCGGTACGAGTGGCGTACCCCACTCTGCTTTATCGATCTTTGAAATTACACCATCGTGTTCGAGACGATCGATCTCTTTATCGATATCACTTTTAAAAGCGAATGGCATAGGGCGAGGACTCAAAAACACTGGCTTGACACTTTCTTTCAATTTTAAATGCACTTTACGCCCTTTGAGTTTGCCAAGTTTACCGTCGAACAGATCTGCGTACTCAGTCAAAATATTATCAACAAGGCTCTTATCAACCGCTATATGATTCACTTCAGTTACCCGAAAACCTAGCATGTACATTATATCGCGCCACATCAGCGCTTTATTGTCCTGTCTCTTAACAATGACAATAGTACCTACACACTTCCTTTTTCGTTATTGGAGCTCGACAGTGATCTTCCCTATTGGCAAAATCGAGCTTCCGTCGTAGAAACTGAGCACTCTGTTTGATGTTTCTAATTTACAATGACTCAGCTCTCTTCTATATAGAGCTTCTGGGATAACCGACACAGTAGCACCACTGTCGATTTCCATCGTCACTTCTTTCCCGGCAATTTTCACTCGAGCCCACACGAGTGGTGGTGAGGTGGCGCCGCCGTCGGACATTGCATATAGCGCCTCGGACCCCTCTTCCTCTCCTTCGAAGAAATTGGTGTCTCTGCCTCTGCTTCTATTTTTCTGAGAATTGTTTGTCGTCTCAGCATTCTTGTTCTTTTGAAAACAGACTTTGCTGAGGTGCCCTATTTTATGGCACGTATCGCATTCATACTTTTTATATTTACAGTCAGCCGACGTGTGATTATCATTACCGCAGCGCCGGCAACTTTGACCCGTTGCAGACCTATTCTTGGAAGACTCCTGTTTCTTCTTATGACCTGCGCGAGTATTTTTGTTTTGGCTTTTAGCGGTCGAAATTCTGTTTACTTTCTTTCCTCCGAAAAAGCGTTGGCGATCGTTGCTTCTTTTTTAAAGCCGTCTCGAGGATAGTCTCTAGAGCTGTTGCAGGGTCTTCCTCGATGAGCGATCTAAGATTTTTCCTGGCCGTAGGCCGGTCACAAATTTATCTTTTATTTGAGAATTTAGATTTGCACCAAATTCGCAATTCACAGCACTCTTTTTAACACGCGCATACCAAGCACTAACCGTTTCACCAGTGGATTGCTTCAATTCGTAGAAATCTCGTCTCTCCTTGAATACCGAGATTCTGGGGGAAAATTGCTTCTTGAGTACTTCGCACAATTCTTTGTATGTTTTATCTCTAGGAAGGACAGGATCACACAAATCTCTTAGCATCTTATAGACCTCCTCGTCCATGCTTGTAATGAGGATCGATGTCTTCCTATCGTCGGCGATGAAATTCGCTATACAATATTGCTCCAGCCTCTCAGCGAAAATTTCCCAATTGTCTCCGATCTTAAATTCTTTCAGGTTTCCAACTGCTGCACAAATATTGACCTTCTGCATCACCGCTGTTGCTTCTTCGCTTTGACCGGTCGCCATGTTGCTATTATTTATCGATTCGCACTCTTTGCTATCAACTTGTACAGCACTAGTTGAGACTTGTTCTGGCAGGTCTTCACCAAGTAAAAGCAAACCACTCAATGCTGCTAGTTTTGCATCCGTCTCTTGTCGCAATTCCTGATACTCATCCTCGTCTGATGAGGTGTCGCTCATTACTTGAACATCTTGAGTGAACCGCCATGCGAGCTTGGTATTTCACACAAAAAATAATTTACCTCGTCGCCAATATGTAATATCGTGAATATAATCTTAAAATAAATGAAAACTCTTCAGGTTTACTATGAATTAGTAACTTTATTATACTAACTGGGAGAGCTACATGTTATTGGTGTGGCGGTCACCGTAGCATTGGCACGCCGTGCGGCGGGGCGCGACAACTAGCCACAAGTGGTGCCAACCGTAGGGCCATACAAATACCTATATACTACACTAAATAATTTAGAGCATTTCTCTACTTCCAAAATTTTTTTAAAACCCCAAATTGCTTCTCAGATAAAATTTTTGTTTTTTTAACAAAGTCCAGTATTCTAAAATATAACATTTTCTCTAAGATTTTGGCTTTATTGGATACTGAAGATATTGGCCTGTAATTAGATATGACTTGACTAGATTTGAAATTTGGTTTAATATCTGCACATTTAAGAGCATCAGGACAAATAGATTTAACAATACAAAGATTAAATATATGAACAAACAGGACAGTAATGTAACTAGTTAAATTGTTAATTGTTTTCATATTGATATTATCCACCCCACCATTTTTCCTTTTCATCTTATCAATAATTCTAAAAATTTCCAAAGAATCAGTAGGTATAAGAAAATTAAATTAGGATTAATTTTTGGTAGAGAAGAAGATTTGGCAAGAGAAGAATTACATACTTTTTGAATTTTGTCACAGAGTTCAGTACCAATGTTACAAAAATAAAGAGTTCATCAGATTAGCTATAGTGCTATAGATCATAGAGTTTTTGTTTTTTAACATTAAACATGAAAGTAATATCTTTTTAATTGTTCTTATTTCCACTATAATATGGTTTTTGATAAATATCAATAAATAATATGATATAATAAATAAAAATTTATTATATCTGCATATGATTTTAATTCATGAGTGGACTTGGTTTTTGGCAAATCATGCGCTCTATATACAGATGAGGTAACAAATTTATTATTATTTTCTAACGTAATATAAGAATTTAATATGGAAAGTCTGCCTTGTTTGACTGTGATAGTATCCTCTTTGATACAATCTTTAATAATAATATCCACTCCATCTTTGATATTAATGCTACTATGATTGTAGTAAATACTACACCTATCCAAGTTATACATGTGAAAATTGTCCAGAACTCGAGTTTGTGTACATTTAATGACACATGGCTTAACTTCAGAGCTTTCATTAAATATTTGTAAATCTTTAAAATTAGCATTACTGTTTCTAATATTGACTTGTAATATAGTTTCATTATTAATTTTAATGTATTTATTATGAGAGTCGAGCTTATGAACATTTTCTTCAATATTTAACAAATCAATTTGTATTGAATTAATTAAATCAATGTTACTCTCCATTAAGATTATTTAAGATGAATTTGTTGTTGAGAAACTTTACTCTGAATTTGCATTCGAGACTTGGTTTAGTTGGTGGTTGATTAGATTTTTTTTTTTTTAACGTCCGACTATTGTGCACACTTGGGCTAATGCAGATGATGGGATGATTTATAGCGTATGAAAATGCCAAGCCCTCGCCGGGAATCGAACCCGGGTCCTCGGTGTGAAAGCCTAGTAAACTATCCACTAGGCGGCTTTGGTGCTTGATTAGAGGAATTATCTGACATCAGCAGTAAATTCGTGAGAGTTGTGGTTATTATTATTATTTTTTTTTTGCAATATACTTGGGTCCTATAAGGTTAGGTATAATCAGCTTGTTAACATAGTCAATGTTCGATAAACAGAAGGCAATCTTTTTCTAAAGTATTTCACATGCTTTACTGTTATCCAAACTGAATGCTTTTACATTTGTTTGAGTGAAGATCTTCAGAATAGAAAATACATTTAGGTACGTTAGAACATGTTTATGTAGAATGATTATATCTACTAAATTTAGAACAAATAGATATATCTAAAGTATCAAATACCTTACAACACTGATACCCAATGTAAACTTTATACTTGTTAAGTAAATGATCATGAAGATCAGATGATAGTTCAATAATAACACCTTTGTTACTTTTATCACATTTAAAAACATTTTTTTTTTTTTTGGTGTTTAATGTTTGACTATTGTGCACACTTGGGCTAATGCAGACGATGGGATGATTAGCCAAGCCCTCACCGGGAATCGAACCCGGGTCCTCGGAGTGAAAAGTATATGTGGTTCAAAAAATTAATGTTTTGTTTTGGTTTTTGTTCACAGTTCCACATGCGTTAGAACTATTTAAAGGACCTAACTAATGAGGAAGAATGTGTTTGTATTATTTATTTAGAAATAGTGAAATGAATAAGATGGTATGAACTGACATAAAATAAAATGAACTGTTAAAATACGAAACTTAACTGTAGAAGCTTTAATATTATTAAATGAAAACTTGGTTACCTTTTCTTTATATTTATTACTGTAATAATTGATGTAGGGGCTTCTTTCAACTTATTTTGAAACCCTTTTTTGTCTGAAATCCTTAAAACTTTATAAAAATAAAATTTTATCAAAATCAGTAAAAATAATTTTGATCAAAGTTTGCTAAAATGTAGCCTTTAAGTACTCAAAAGAAAATTTGAATTAAAAACTCCATCAAAATCCAGTTCAAGAACTATAAAAAAACACAAAATTGTTTTAATTTCTTTAAATAAATTTGACTTTGACTTAAATTTTAACCATATAATGAAGATTTTTAATTAAAATGAGTGTAGTAAATTTGAAAAACTGTAAAAAAATATTATTTATGGTTCAAGTGTAAATTAATAAAAATGAAATAAAACTGTAATTGTTGATGTTTTAATTTTTTTTTGTTTATTTCAATTTGGTATCCTAATTTGTTATAAATCAACATATGTAATTAAATTTGTTAAAATTTGTCTTTCTTTCATTCGTAATATTTGTACACCATAATATTGTTTAAATATTGTGAGGTTGTAGGATGCAAATTATAAGATATTAGGTTAAAGTTAGTGAGAACCAAATCAGGCGGGTGGCTAATTTTGTGCTGTTATTATATATATATGGTCCTGGTAAAGTGAAGAAATACCAAACATTGTTTGCTCTGCCACTTAAACTCGCAGTTCTGAGCTTCCAATGTTGCGTAGTTAAAGTATCAACCTCTTAACGTTTTGTTATAAATACAGCTAGTTAAGTAATTTGAAAATGTTATAGCAAAGCTACTATATGCCACTTGTATGTTAGAGTCCCAATTAAATGCTTGAGACACCAAACTAACTCCCTCGTGTTAAAAAACTAAGCTGGAATCTCCTAAGTATGAAAAAAGCCATGAGAAAAACTTATAATAACATTGAAACAAGAAAAGTAATAATTTGTAATAACAAAAGTAAAAAGCTTCAGTTTCAAGTCGACTGTTCGGTATTTGGTTTGTTTTTACAGTTTTTCCATTTATTGGTTTATATGTCATAGGAGAGACACTTTGAGCACCATACAGGAATTGCAGGAAAGTGAGTTCTGGTTAATCTCAAATTAGGGGCATGTTAAAAATCACAGGAAAGATAAGAAACCCGATTCTGATAATGGTTATCAAACATTTGTTATCTAGATTCTTCGATGTCAATATTACAAGATTAATTGGTGGGACACTGTGGAGATCTTGTATGTTATAAAGATGAATTATAAAAAACAAAGATGTGACTGGATGTGTGGCTTGAGACTGATGGATAAAACATGTTACATTGGGACAATATTCCAGACAGAGGTAATGGCATGAATGACTGTGTCAGGAAAATTTGAAGCTGACTTTTAAAAAGGCCCTAATTCACATTTCTACCAACAGTCAGGTACTGTTTATTAACACTCAGGTAAAGTTTTTAAAATATGTCCTCTGGGGTCGGTTGGCCAGTGGTACTGTTCTTCAGATTGCATTGACCAAACAAAATGCTATGCTTTTATATTAATTAATGTAGGTGTTTGATTTTGTTTGGATTTTGCTGTAATCTACCAGGAAATTTTTCAATTAAGTGATTCACACCTTGCTTCCATTCTGTTGTATTGTCAGAACAAGGCAAATTCGACTTTAATGTGCCAGCTGCACTTGACTTTCTAGAGTCAATCTAGTCACATGTAGTGTTTTCCAAGTATTCAATATTAAATATACCTATTATAAGTATGTAAAGATAAAAACAAGATTTGCACTTTATAAACAATATTTTAACACTAAACAAACAAAAAATAAGTAAATGTATATATTCTCTGTCTTTTTTATATAAATAAAAGTTTTTAATTTTGTTTTTTTTAAATTAAATACCCTTGCTTACATTTCATATTGTATAGATCAGCCGCTTAGAAAAAAGAGAGAAAAAAATGTGTGAATGATAGGTCGAGTCCCCACTCTCTCAACATAGCTCCCTCCTTTTCCTACACAATTGCTGAGCAGTAGCAGTTTGTAGACTTAGATTAGCTTCAATCTACAATGACTTGGTGTCATTGAACTGTTGGAGGGGAATTCACCTACAAGCACGAGAAATTATCATGCAGGCCCTTTATTTACTGGTTATACTATAGTGAAAAACAATTCCAAACTTGACTCAGCACGGTAGGTATGGCATCTAAGCTGACAGAGAAACTTGAGCGACTAGTCAGAATGGTCACCTAACCTCTAAAGAATGCCTGTAGGCCATAGCCAGCAGTACTAGTGATGGGTTGCTATTTAACAATCTGTTATTTTTTAACTGCTAAATGGTTTTAGCATTAGCAGACTGCTAATCATACTTAAAAATAACAGATAATAAACAAACTGTTAAATAACAGGGTTAGAGCACACTGCTTCCTGCTAACTGTTGAACCTGTTAAACGTTGAAGCTGCTAATCTAACTGTTGAATAGCAGGGACATAACAACTGTTTCGGACCTGCTAACTGCTAACGTCTACTGCCAACTGTTGAACCTGTTAAACGTTGAAGCTGCTAATCTAACTGTTTAATAGCAGAGTCATGGCACACTGTTTCGACTGTTACCGACCTACCAACTGCTAACTGTTGAAGCTGCTAATGTAACTGCTTGTTGTTGGCTACTGTCCTGAGATTCAGATTGCATAGTAGTATCATATTTTTCTTTGTTAACTGTAAATTTAAATGAGGGTGTTTTTTTATAAATAATAAATGTAACACAAGTCGAACTTGTACTTTTAACATTATAAAAATATTTAGCTTAAAATTATATTTTAAAACATAAGAATTATAGATTAACAAGTAATTATTTGTCCTTCAAACACTTATTTTTTGATTTTTCACACAATTATATATAGTATATAATAAATGACAATATTATTTTAAATAATGTGATTATAACAAAAATAAACATTATCAGAACCATTATGATAGTCTATAATAAATTACTTGAAATAATACCTAACAAGAACATTTTAATTTATTAGGAACATGAATAAATAAGTGAAATCTAAAAAAAAGATAGGCCTCCATAGATAGCCTAGGGTCAAATTAAAATTAATTTAATTTAATTTTTTTAAATTTAAATTATTATTGTATCATAGGTTTAGAAAAGGGTGCTACAAAATATATTTCATATTACTTGACAGTGCTTGAGAGGCAAACCAAATACAATTAATTGCATCTTTGAACTTAGCATGTTCATTGTATTTCTCATTATCGTCAGAGATTTATTCACAAATCCTATAGACAAATTAATAGTGCAGGAAGGGTAGGACAAAACGTACCAACTGCACCCTTACTGTATTTGATTATCTCAGCTGCTAAGATAAGGAATAAAGTAATGTGACTATACTACTTAAGCTGCGTTTTCCGTCGTTCTTAGCAGTCTAGAAAATTAGCAGTTGTAACTGTTATTTTTAACTGCTAATTCTAATTAGCATTAACAGAATTAGCTGCTAAACAAAAATAGCGCTTTTGCCCATCACTAAGCAGTACTAGCTATTGAAGTCTAAAGGTGCACTTGTGGGTACAATAATTTAATCTAAGCTGATCTGCGATCCTCGGTGTTCTGTCCCTGGAGAACAGTGTTACTCTTCACTAGGTTCCGGGAACATGTGAGTTGAGGGTAATGATGAGCCAGACAAATTGGCTGGACTGGAATCTACACCTGAGTTTTTTGGAACTGAGCCGGCAGTAAAAACTTCTCTAGGCGTGCTATCGATAAACAAAACGTACACACATAGAAACATTTCCTTTTATTAACACACGCATATATATATATATATGTTATAAAATATATGTTTTTATAACATATATTTTTATTTAAAATAATTATATATAAGAACAAATAGATTATAATAGTCTCAGTTAATCTTTGATCTAATCTGGTGGTGGCAGTGGAGTAGACATGAAATCTGGTTATCCCTGGTTCCAAATCGCCGACAAGTTTCCTGCCCCCTAATGTAAGGTATATGTGACATTTCTAATAAACATTAAAAACATTTGTAATAATAGTTTCAGTTTTATTTAATGTATTTCCAATTTTGAGTCCGATTTAAGCTAACGCAATGGGTAAGTTGTAACTCAAGTACGTAGAATTAAAATTTACTTTATTGTTTCTGAAAAAACAATATACAGTTTAAACTTTATATTTCGTCAAAGAGGTTATGAAAAGTAACTTTTTATATTACGCTCGGCGAAAAGATAACACTAAAATAATGTAAAAGATAGTAGTAATTTTATAAGTAAACATATATAATATTTACTATTTATTACCATGTAATATCGCTCTAATCACGTAATATGTAAAAAAGTAGCTTAGGCCTTAGTTTTATTAAAATAAGTAGGCCCTGGGCCTACTTTTGTAGAATACATTACCCTACTATAATTTAATCAGACACACCTAAAGCGTAAGTTTTCGTGGCTAGATGCTTCCTAATTTTTATGATTTGGTGAAAATATCTTAATTAGAGATTCACTTCACTTCTTGCCCAGTATTTGTCTTTTTTTTTTTTTTTTTTTTTTTTTTTTTTTTTTTTTTGGTGTTTAATGTCTGACTGTTGTGCATACTTGGGCTGATGCAGACGATGGGATGATTTATAGCGTATGAAAATGCCAAGCCCTCGCTGGGAATCGAACCCGGGTCCTCGGGGTGAAAGCCTAGTACGCTATCCACTAGACCACCGAGGTGACCCAGTATTTGTCTAAATAATGGACACTTTGCTATTTATTCATTTGTAAGACTGCCTATTTTTATAATTTCAAATTGTTTTTTTATTATCTATTTTATTATTAAATTAAGTGAGAACAATCTGCAAAAGATTTAATTTGCAAGTAGATTTTCCTACTTGCGATTTATACTATTTTTAATGAAGCTATTTTGTGACATCATTGCCATCTAGAATGCATGGAGCATGCAGGATTTTATATGTCAAGATTAAAGGTAGCAGTCTATTAATCCGCATAATCACATTGATAGTAGGCCTATATTGTTAGTTCTCATATTGATAACTTGGTACCATTAAATTTAATGCATGGTTGCTGTTTTTTGTGAACTTTGCAAACTTTCATGCAGTAGACCCACTACTGGGTTATTAAAATTATGTTATTCCCTTTTTTGATCTGCCAGTAATTTATAATATTCGTAGTTGTATTAATAAATTTTTCTTTTATTACTTTTCTAAAAAAAATCTTGTACTCAGGGTCAGATTGTCTACATTGTTATTAGTAAATAAATAAACAAACAGGGATGCTAGTCTGGTGGAATTATTAGAAACAGTTTTTCATGCTCGACTTCTATTTTTGAGTTATCCATCAGCTGATGGATAACTCAGTTTTATTCCACTTTTGTTTTTTATTGTTTATAGACAGGTATTAAAAACATGAGTTCTAGTATAAATAAAGCTATAACTATACAAAAACTTTGATAAAATTATTTGAAACTTAATAAAATTATTTATTATACTTTTAAAAAAATGTTTTCTGAATTATTACACACCAACATGATTTAACCATAGATCCTCTTCTACATAATCCATTGCATTGCTGCTCCTGTACCAGAGGTTTTTGGAACTTTCATTTCAAGTGACACTTTTTTGATAAAATGTATATTGTATATAATATAGCTATAATTATTTATGATTTATTTATTGGAATGATTTACTTTGAACCTTTTTTTGTTTAATAAATTGTCTTGATTTTGTCAGTATTTAGTTATGTGTTTTCCTAAGAAAATATACAAACATTGAAAAAAATGTAAACAAGCTAGCAGAAGTAGTTTTTATTTGTATCTACTACAGATGATTCAAAAATTTGGTTGACTTGCTATCGAGCAAAATCTGACCAAAAATCTGTATTTTTCCACAGCTTTGAGAAAAATTCTGAAAATTCAAAATGATCTATCTTGGGATGTATTAGAAGTAAAAATTTCATTTTGGTCTCAAATTGTATATAATTTATTCCAAATTAGAAAAGGCATTAATGCTTTTTTTGTCAGACCAATACGTCGAGATTTTTTGGAAAAATAAGGCCAAGTGTGAAAATTTAGTGGGTTTTTTCAAGATGGCTATCACCATCTTTTTTTTAAAATCCTTAGTGAGGGGGAATTTTAAAACTTAGATTTTTCATCAGTGTACCAAGCTATATGTATAAAAAATTGGAGCTACCCTAATTAATGTAACCATTTATGACAATTTCACTAGACTAGCTACTTTGATTATTTAGTCATTTTCAAGTTTCAGGATTAAAAATCATTTTCACCGAACTTTAAACTGAAGTTTACATAATAAGTCGTGTATGTTCTTCTAATATATGTTTACATAATATGTCGTGTATAACTTCTAATGTTTATTGTTTTACATGCACACACACACACACACACACACACACACACACACACACACACACACACACACACACACACACACACACACACACACACACACATACACGTGCTAAAAACTGATATAAATAAACCATGTATTTGGCCTAGTTTGATTTTGGATACTATTTTTTAGGTGGATTCTTCAGTTATTTTAAAAATTTACTGGGTAGTCGGGAGATGAGAATTCTAATTCTAGGTTTAGATGGTGCTGGGAAAACAACAATTCTATATAGATTGCAAGTAGGAGAGATTGTTACAACGATTCCTACAATTGGGTTTAATGTCGAACAAGTAACATATAAAAATTTGAAATTCCAAGTTTGGGACTTAGGTGGACAGACTAGTATAAGGTAAGTTGGTAACAGAAAGCTATTAAGTCAGTTTAATTAATTTAGAATAGGTATATTACCAAGAACTGTGAAAACACCTAAATATTATAATTTAATGTGTTTATTAAAACTTGGAAATCATAATCTCCCAATATCTCATTTTGAAATAAAAGAATACTGCCAACCTTATGGCAGCTTAAAGAGAATTTAGTGCATGTTTAAACTAATAACACTGGAGGTTGTTGAAGTTTACGATGTTTGTGAAGTTATATTATCATATTGTTTTTTGTGTTTCTTTTTTTATTTACATTTTTTCAAAACTTTGCCATGTTTGCTATTAAAAAGTTAATGACAATGAAAACTGATTATGCCAGTAAATAGAAGGGGTTCGTTGATATCGGGGAGTTGTTTACTAGGTTTATTGTTCAGATTTACAACAGAAGATTGCTCAGTGTAATTCATATACTGATTTGTTGTATATAAGTGTTACCAATTGGTGTAATCTTCTCTATACAATCACTGCACTTATAAATGGTGACTAGGCGATTTGGCTATATTTCTCAATGTGTTGCTGATGGTGCAAAGCTTCGCCAGTCTGATTAACATCATTTACTATGGACATGAGCATTCTGTATGTAGTATATATTCATTTTTTAGTGGTCTTTTGTGATAACATATGTTACTTCTCAACTGTGTTTTTCAATATTGTTTTCCATTATTGACTGCTATATCACTATTGTGATAATATTAGACATTGTTGGAAACTATAACTTGTGAAAAAATATAATATCATTTAGTGAAACAATTGTTTCTATTACTATTTTACTCAAATGTAGCAGAGAAGAAGATAAATAAGAAATTTAAACTAGAAGCTGTTGTTTTGCACTTAAATATCTTTTATTTTTAAATTTCTTAAAAAAGACAATTAATTGTCATGCTTTACAGTCACCATATTTGTAATATTACAAGTTAAATAATAATAAAATTTAAAAAATATATTTATAAATAACAAATACATTGTATGCGTAAAATATGTATGTAAGTAAATTTAGCAGTTCAATATCAACTTTTCCATTTGTTTGTTTGAAGTAGCACTTGTACTTCGAGGTACTTCTATGTAAAAGTTTCCTTTTGTTAAATATGAGGCTTTATTACAATGATATACACTAGTGAGTTTTAGCAAGGCAACATCATATTGATTCAAATGGGTTGTGCTATATACATACGGCATGGTGACATGACAACACATTCAGTCTTGTGCAGCATGCTACATTGAGCACGTCTTGCTGTAATTGTTCTAGATTTTCTTCCTATTTGTTGTGTTAAATATTTACTTGAGATTTTCATTAAAAATGGCTGTGGTGTTTGGTCCAACTAATGTTGATATTAAGGTGAAAGGAGCAAAACTATTTTTCCTCTTGAGGAGTCTAGCTCCTGTCTTTTAGAGCGGCTATTTCTATGGTTGATCCCATTGTTGATCCTAGAAAAGCAATGATATACATTGCTAATATACATTTACAATAATATACTTGTCTCAAGATTAAATTGGCCTTTTCTTCTATATTATAGTATGTCAGAGAAGTTGGTGGATAGTTTGGAAAAGAGAAACTTCATCAGCTTTGAAGAGGTCATTGGTACTTTCAACAGTCTATGAGTGTTGGTATGTGTATAGGAGTGCGTGAAACATCAGTTTTAGCCTAAAACATATTTTAACACTGCAAAAGCAGTTTTAAATCACAAGTAGTAGTCTACTAGCAACTTCTAGAAACCCTCTTAGTGGTGAAGGTATCTGAGAAAGTAAGACTGGATCTTTCTGTTTTTCCAACTCAGTTGTAATTTGAGGAGATATATGGGTGGAACCTCCATGAATCATCAGGGTTTAGTTTATAACAAATTAAGGGAAAACTGTTAAATATTTATGATCAGGAAAATCAAAAATGTTTTGTATCTATTTTTTTATTGTAAAATAATTAAAGTAAATTCCTTAGTAGGGTTTTTCACTGTTTTATATAACAGTTAACTATGGGTATCTCAGTGTCAAGAGTTGAGTAAATAATGAAACGTCTGCAATACCCTGAATAGTTCAGTAATGTATTGTTGGTTCTCAGCATCAGGTTGCTACTATTGGAGTAGATGTGAGAGCCTTATTTGCCCTGAGGGTTTAAAGGTGGACCTGTCTCTTCAACTAACAGACCTGTCCTAAAGACAGTGCTTGGAGGCAAGTATGCTATAGGATGCATTGTAACATCTCACAGCATCCATCCTTAAACTACGTACCTTTAATGTACTTTGTTGTTTCAGTATTTATTCTGTTCTTAACCTTTTTGGGACTGGTGTGTTGGCACTACAGCAGTAAAATGTTTGTACAGACTACGGCCATGTAACGTCATTTTCAAAATTTAGTGTTTGAGGACTATCATTGTGTTAACACAACTAATTATTTCACAGAGAAGTGCAGCACTCTATTGATTTTATATTGTATTCTTTACTTATCGAAACTATACTTTAAACAATTACTTTATTTGTTTTCAGGCCTTATTGGCGCTGTTATTATTCCAACACTGATGCTATTATTTACGTGGTTGATTCTGCAGATAAAGACAGAATAGGTATTTCAAAAGACGAGCTTCTGTATATGTTAAGGGTAAGGATAACTTATTTTGTCCTGATCACAGCATGTTCAACCATATCATTGCTTGGTCCAAATACTGATCAAACAATGAAAGAGTGCCCACATATTTTTACTACAAAACTAAAGCATATGGAAATATATTATTAATAATTATTAATGTTTGTGCGTTGTATCAGGATGTTGTGTGTAGTGTTATTATTTAAACTTTGACAAGCATTAAAAACAATGCAATAACAAATGTTATGGTCACTGGATAAAATGTTTGAACATGACTGTGAGCAGGATAAAGTATTTATATTTATATAAGAAATACAATTAATCTACAAGTATTTAAAATTTTCAATCTAACTTCACTGAAATTTATTGTTACACACGTGCACACACGCACGCACGTGCATACACACGCACACACACACACACACACACACACTTGTGAAGTTTCAACTTACAGATTATTGAAGTTACAAAGGTCCAGAAACTCTAAAATAAACAATGATATTTAAGACATGATTTACAGTAGGCATGATGTCATAATCGATTGGAGGTGCTAAGAAGGCAACGTTGACCATTACAATTAGGTGTTAAAATTTTTGATGGGTTGGAAAATTATTTTTATATACAGTACTGAAAAAGTCTGTTGAGTTCTGATTGTAATTGTGTGAAATCCATTTGTGGTTATCACCTTATCATTGCTAACTCGTGTCTGAAAAAAGATTTTTTCCATCTTTTCTTTTACATCACACAATTGTTGATTTCAGCTACCATAACCATTAAATAGATTCTTCCAATATTTCAAAATGTCCTAAAAATTAAAACCCTGAACATTTTCAGTAAACGATTTTAGTTATCTATTTTAATTATTAATATTAATGACTTCACATTTTAGCCAATGTCTAATGGGTTATCAATTACTGATAGTGTTTTTGAATAATTATATAATTTTACCGTGTTGTGGGTTATACATTATAGTATTGTGTACTTTGTGGCTTGTACGTTTTTAAATATAAAAGTATTAAATAGCTTACAATTTGAAGGGTGTTTTTGTTAGATTTTCCCTTGCAATTTTATTATGTCTGTATTGATACTAATAAGGAGATACAGTATATATTGTTTCAATTTGGGATATAAACCATTCTTCAAAACTACAAAAATTCATAAATTTACTATATTGTTGTATTAATTTGTTTGGAATTAAGTTGAAAGAATACTAAATATATGCTTAATTTTATTTTCAAATTAGGAAGAAGAACTGCAAGGCGCAATATTAGTAGTATTAGCAAACAAACAAGACATGGAGGGTTGTATGAGTGTAGCCGAAGTACACCAAGCTCTTGGCCTTGATGCACTGAAAAACAGAACATTCCAAATCTTCAAAACATCAGCTACTAAAAACGAAGGACTCGATCCAGCAATGGATTGGTTAACCAATGCTCTTCTTAACAGAAAGTGAAAACAGTGACTATGGTTGTGTTTGAACACTTAATGAAACATTGTGATTTAAATATAGACTATATTGTGAATATAATTATTTCTATTAATATAATTGATGTAAAGATAATATTTTGTGTTTGGTCTACTTGTTCATATTAAGTAAATAATTTAAGCCATGTTTTAAAACCAGTGAAAGCACATGATTTTGTATAGATTTTTATATTCTTCCTAGTACAATTTTAAGAACAGTAATTAATATCACTATTTAAATAGCAGCATTCTAAAGTGACAAAGAGATAAGAGGGAACTTGAGTAAAATATACCTTACTTGAAAATAAAGGTCATTCAATTTTAATTACTTTTCACATGATATGCATTCAGAAGGTAAGTAAAAATTATAATCTAGCATTTATCACATTTTGTTACTGTTTTGATTTTGTAATCAATAAATAAAACACTGCCTTAAAATTTTTATTAATGTTTTAATTTTTGTTCGCAGGTCATAACAGAAATTAAATGATTGGTATGATATAAGAAAACATTTAAGTTAGAATAATTTTGAACTTTTAACCCATTCTATATTGAAGATTAATTATTTTACCTGCATCCTAGTTTATAATACCATCTAATCAATAATGAAATAAATAATTACATCTGTGGTAATTTTACAGTGATTACCTTTTTTATATGTTATTTTTTTGCTATTCTAAATAGAGAATGTATTGCAATAGTCTTAAAAATTTGATGCCAATTTTAACATTTCTCAGATCTTATAACCTCTAAAAACAAACAAAAAATAATTTATATTATTTTGAATGTTTTGTTATACACTTTTATTGGTTGTTACAAGCAAACAAACAATAACATAAATGTAGATACATGGTTACCTTATTTGTTTTGTCCTGAACACATATACAATTTTTTAAGAATAATATATAATTTTTTTAAAGAGTATTATTTAAAAAAAAGTTTTTTGGAGTCTTTTTGCTGTTGTTTGTTGAACTTCAAGATTTTACAAGGTAACATTTGGTAATAAGATGTTTTACCAACAAATCTCTGCAGTAATTGTCAGAGGTGTATAATAATTTGTGTTTGTATATATTATTAGTCCTAGAGTAAGAACTACTTCTGTACTTTGATTTTAAACTTTAGAACTGGGCATTTTTCCAAGTTTTATTTCTTAAATTAAGTGTTTAAGATTGTCATAATTGAGGGTTGATGCAATAAGTAAAAAAAAACAACAATTTTGATATTTTTTTCTCAGTTGTAGTCTTATGTGTCATTTCCACATGTATTGTGTTTCTTATACATGTTTTTTGAACATGTGTCATTTTCTTCTTAATCATGCTCATTGTGCTGAAGCTATCTAAAAATCTAATTGACATGTTTTCTCAGCACCAGATTGACACTTTTCTTCAGATTTTAATCACAAAATGAACAGTGATAAGTCAGTTTATAAAATTGTTAAAAATAGCAAGTTATAGTTTAAACACTTTAAAGCAAAAACCACAAGTTTAATTTTCCCATAATTAATCCACTGTCAGTTTTAAAACTGAACATTACCTTCTTAAAGCCAGTCATAAAATATATATATTTGTAAATATTACTATACTCGAGGCATAATAAAAACAGTGTATCTCGAAACATTGACTATACATACATACATACAGATATATATATATATATATATATATATATATATATATAAGACTGGCAATAAAAAAAAACTTTTTTTTTTATTTTGCCGGGACGCCTCCTAAAAGTGATTATCATGTAAAAAAAATGAGCTATGCAAAGTTTGAGCCCTTAAAAATGATAAGAACATGTGCCTCTGTGACCTTGAATGTAATCATTTAAAACTTAATTTTTTAGTGTTATCCTATTTTCAAATAATTTTTGAGACTCTCCTTTACAAATTTAGTTATTTAAAACTTTGAGGACTAATAACTCAGCGAATTTTTGACCAAATTTAGCTCATAAAAAAAGAAAATGTAAGCTGAATCTAACTGTACACTTTGAATAACTAAATTTTGTTATTTAATGAATTTGAAAATTCTGTAATTAAAAATTACAGAAGATTCATTGCTTGACCAAACTGCTAAGATGATTACCAAAGACGAAAGTATAAGATTCCAAGATAAAACCAAAATAAAACCTAAAGCTATCATTTCAGAAGAGGAGAGGAAAAGAAGATCGGAAAGAATGAAGAGCTACTGGGAACAAAGAAAAGTACAGCGCGCAAGAAATGATTAATTCAGCGTACCCCAAAGAGGGTGAAACGAAGAGAAGAAGAATTTGAAAAAATGTTATAAGTAAAGTTATCAGACCAACACAATAAAAAAATGCACGGAAAGAGAGTAGGAAAAATGTTTTTAGACCAGTTAATTTTTCAAAATACAACTTCTTAACCTTAATCAAGAGTAAACCAAAATATACACTCATTTATAGGCATATGATCTCCCGTGCTCTCATCCTTTCCAGGTACCAAAAATTAGTTTAAAAAAGTAAAGAAAATTGCTGCATCCAAATTGTGGTTTTAAAGATTTTGTGGTTTGGAATGGTTCTCAAACTGCTCTTCAATGAATATATTTTGAAATAGTTTAAGTGCAAATAAGAGCTGGATATAAATTTGACGAAAGAAGTATTATTGGTATCATAAATACACTTTCGAAAAAAATACCTTTTCAGATCTGTGCCTCCCTTAACCTATAACCGATTAGTTATAAATTTATATGAAACCAATAGTACTGTGATATGAAAATATGGTGATCTTTTTATACCAACAGGATATATGCACATTCATAAAAACGAGAACCATTTCAAATTTTTGTATGTCGCATCCCTACCTCCTGATGGACTCGACAAAAACTTAAATGGGACAATTACTGTATTACTACAAACACCATGAGATGCACTCAATACAGTATTAAATTCAGTAGAAACAGAAAATTAGAACAGGAGATTATATATAATTTTGGGAAACTTTTTCCAAAGTATCCAAAATGTTTGAAGCTCTAATGTAAGTAAAAACATTTGTGGCAAGTTGTTGTAGTACAAAGCTGTTGCAAAATTATTTCCAAATAGAGGCGGTTTTTAGCCTTCCAGAAAGTTTTCAGGACTTGCCAACGTTATATTTTGTTAACATGTACTTCTGTGAACATGAAACAAAGATATAAATTAATATAGAAATATCTTAATATTGCCTTATAAAATTACTCAGCACTGACTCAATTTGAAATTTTTAGGCCTATTAAACATAATTTTTATGACAACGAAACATTAAATCAGGGGATTAAAAGTTGTAGTGTATTTAAAAGTGCAAAAAAGAATAATTATGGTAAATTTTTGTGCTATTATGACAAAATAAAGCTGTAAATTTCCTTAAAAGTAAAATGCGTTCAACTAGATTCTAAAGCAAATAAACTTTCTATATTTCAGCACAAAATTTTTTTATAATCTAACAAAACTAAAAATGATTTTATTTTTTAATGTAAAGATCAAAAACTAAAACTATAATTGTAAGAACAAAAAAGCTGACTCACTATTGTATAATCTGCTGTCAAGGGGCAGTGCTGAGGAAAATAATTATTATTTGTTGAATTAACAAAAAAAAACCCTGAGAATATATTTTGTAAACTTAAGAATATGATTCAAAAATGACATTGTCAGTCACTATGCAATATTTAGGGTACTTTAACTAATAATGTACTACACTATACCTTATGGTAAGATAACATTTACAAAAATACTAAAATCTTTGTATAAATGATATATCAGTAAAACAATGATAGAGATTGTAAAGAAAAATGTTAAGATATTTCATTGAAAATTGAATATTTCAATAAATCAAGAAGTTGCATAACGTCGAATTGATAAGGTCTGTAGCGACACAAGTGAGAACTATTTTATGATCAATTTTGTACAATGAATAGCTTTTTTCAGTAATCAGTTCCAATCCTACTAACTCTATAGTAGTTTAGTAATTATAGTACAATACTTACAGTTGTAGTGGTTTAGCCTAATTACATGTAGGTCCAACTAGGCTACTTAAAAAGCTTAAGACATGTTAAAATAGTAGATTGTGATTCTTGTCGTGTCAGCACATAACAACTCAAGAGCTTACATTTTTGTAATAAACAATAATTAGTCGTTTTTATATCAACCTCTGTTACGAAGTTTTCTGGATTAACTAAGCTGAATTAGACCTATTAAAGTAAAAAAAAAACTAAACATTTATTACATGCATAATATTTGGTCTCAAAAAGTTAATAATCGACATTGTGGTGTGATTCATTAGCAATTTTTAAAAATTAATTACCAAATTTTGGTCATGTGGGCTATGAAGATTTAAAACTCAAAACATTACAGAATTTTGAAAAAATACAGTTTGGTAGTAAATAAAAACACCTTTAACGGCTGTGGGATTATAAATTTGTAATTTTTTAATTTGCTACACTGACTTCAGTTATAAATATGAACCATATATGACTAAAATGTTAACAAAATCTGATAAACAGATTTTAAGAAAGTATACAAATTTTCAGTTTTTAAAATATTGTTGAAAATTGAATTTATCAGGACTAACATGTTGAGATTTCAATAGATCATCTATTGTCCGAACTAATTATTGTTTGGTAATGTTCGGATAATGTTTAATTTGTCTTAAAACATTAAGTATGGAGATTTCTAGTGATTTTATTTTCTAAATATTTGTTACTTTATGCCAGTTAGACTAATGAAGAAAATAGAACAGCTTTAATGTGAAGGGTAAAGCAATGGCAGTAACTGCACCTCAAACCCACAACTTTGAGGTTAATAGTTCAGAGACATAGTAGACTGACCTGCACCTTAGCAACATCGACCACCAGGCTTTAGTGGTGAAATAACAATATAGTAGGCTATATTTCACATTTACAAAATTAAGTTTACTAACCAAAGTTTATCTGTTTTCTGGCTAGAGCTTATTCCATGCTTTCTTGAGTATTATAAGCTAACCATCCTCTTTTACTGAGGCCCAAGCATCTTCTACCACTGCCTTGTATTTATTTTAACCTTATGCACATCTGGATAATCAGTCATATGGATAAATGATGATTTACTGTAATTAAAAATACACTCTATTCTTGCGAGTTGTTCAGTTGTCAAGAACTCATTACCATCTCTTATTCCATGACAATCAAGGATTTCTGAAGGTGTGCTGAGCAACACCTTTCACTTCTGTGAGGTAACCAACATGTCCTTATTAACTTAGTTGCTTTAAAATATATTCATTGTCTAATGAAAAGTTTATTTCAGGAAATGTTAAAAAATAGTGCAATGTATGGTCTGTATGTACTGATTTTCTTGCATCTTCTAAAAATTAATATATTTTGTGATATTTGTTGTAATAGTTTTGCAATTAATAGATTGTATTCAGTTAAATTGGTGAAATTTCCTTTATTATTATAACAACAAATACTAAGACTTTTGACAGTCTTTTTATGTATTTTGTTTTAAATTTTAATTATTTTGTATTAAACAAATATATAGTAAGCAAAGATACTTTTTTAACAAAAAAAATTTTTTTTAAATGAGGTAACTAAATTTTGAAGATAGGTACATAACATTAACACTATGTTTATGAAGGTTATTTCATAAACATTTTCATATGGGGGGATGGAAAACACCAAAGTAAATAGAATATAAGGTATGGCCCATGCACATGTCCTCCCCACCACTTGCTGGCTATGGCGCGTCATCGGGTCAAAGTCAGACGTAGTGTTTAGTAGAAAACAGTTTATAATGTTAGTTTTAATAACTGTATTATAATAATTACAATAATAATTCCTTTTGTATAACATTATTAACGTTATTAATTACTTTATTTACTGAATTCATTCATTGTCAAAATGGAAACTTTTTTTATACAATATTACATAATATTAAAGTAAATTATAGGTTCATAGCTTGAAAAATTTGAGTTATTTTTTATTTGAAAGTTAAAAGCACATAACTATGAATTACGTATCTGAGAATGTTCCTTGACAATTATTTGGTTAACTGTGAAAACATACATATGGAATAAAAAATTAGCAATAAATTAAATTACAAAGGACTAACCTATGTACGGGCTTTTATGCCTCCTTTTTTGTATATATAATGAGAATTTGGTAGTAAATAAATAAATAGCACACAGATGTATTATGCAAACAGTAAAATAAACACACGTATTTCTTAGAATTTATGTTTCAAAACATGCCATTCTCTCTCTCTCACACACACATACACACACAAATATATATATATATATATATATATATATATATATATATATATATATATATAATTATTATTATTATTCATATATAGATAACAAACTATTTTTGATACCTAGTACAAGTTATTGTAGTTTATTAAGTTTGTTACTTTTCTTCCTTCCGGCATCAGTGGATTTATTTACGTAACTTTTTTTAAAAGACTTCTTTTTGTTTAAAGATTTCATCCTCATAAATGTACGGGCAATAGGATATGGTAAATTCACCTAATGAAAAATAATTATTATTTAGTTTGTCAGATTTTTCATCACACCTTTTTCTTTATTTAGCCCATTCTCACCGAGATATTTCAAAAAGTCCCTTTCCATTTTTACCACAACGTTCAACCATTCTTCAGTAGGATACATATGGTAGCCTTTTGACAAAGTTGACAGCCAATCCCTTTGATTATTATGGCACTCGTTTGTTGGATGACCGTATACAAAAGTTGAGACGATTTTTTTTTCTTGACTCTATACATTATATAGCCAGCCATCCTCTTCAGTAGATCAGAGTTCTCCTGTAGATCACACTTCACATCATCTTCACTAGCTTGCAAGTCATTTAAGGCTCCTCCTCTTTGTCGGATTATCAGAAAAAAATCTTAAACTTAGTAACATTGCTTTGTAAAACCACATTTTAATTTTTAACCGAGGCAAGTTCTTGTAATGCAAGTTGAATTTGTTCCTTCAAAAGGAAATTTTCATTTCTTAAACATTTAATTTCTTCTACAGAGGCATTATTTACAACGATATTTGTATTAAAATTACTGACTACGGAAAGTGGGTTTCATGTACAGAATTACATGTTATAATTGCAGCAACGTCATTTCAGTTTACAAGTGATTTTTCTTGTAGATTTCAATCGGACTCTTCAATAAGTTTTTTTAATGTTTCTTGGTTTCAAAATTTTTTAATCCTTATCGCTCGTTCAGAATCAACATATTTATTTTCAACGGTGAAAATGTTAAAACATAGAATGGCACCTGATTTCACAGGTTTTGTATGTAATAATTAGGATTTAAAATCCCTTTCGAAATCATTGTCATTAATATGAAATGAACAGACTTTAACATTATCAAAATTAAAATGATCTGCTCGTTTACACGCATGAACCCAACACGCTTTTATCAGGCCTTCATCTTTTGAAATTCTATGAAATGTAATTCCTTTCCCTTTACAATTGTTATCATTATTATAGCAATTGGCAATAGCGCATCCAGGTATTGTTATGCATACACAATTATACCATACTAAACAAAATACATTATGTATTTTTTAGGATTCAAAACATACTTAAATCTTTTCTTATATTTATTAAACCTCAAATACAAAACACAATTATTGTGCAGTATTGTTGTTGACACCTTTTATTTAAAACACAACACTGCAGATTAAATAAACACATCGAATCTCCAACTACATTTACAGAACATCAAATTGTTTAGCGGAAACTATATACAGTAGCAGTGAAAAATTTGACCCAGTGACATCACGTGCGCGGTAGCCTACTGTGCATACTCACCATGGCCCCTACCATGTATTTACCGTGGAAAACACTAAGTTTTAATATTTAAATCTATGTCTTAAGTTCAAATTTTTTGCTTCTAGAGTGCAATCGAAACATAAATATCTGTTAAAATATAGTTATAAAATTTTTCATTTGATTACAAAACTTTCTCAATGTTAAGTCTAGCAAAAGAGGCTGCTAGAACAATGACCTGACTGAAATTTATTTTGATATAAATTAAATTAAATATACACATTGATGTAAATGTGTATTTAATAATAAAATAAGACCCACTTGCGAAACGTTAATTTTTGACATATATTGACAAATGAAAATAATAGTCCTTCTATATGTATAAACTGTTTGTACAGGTACTATATTTTTATTTGTAAAAAAACAATATATGTAACTAAGAAATCAAAGGTTTTCTGGGGGGAAAAATCAGATAATTTCTAAATTGTTTGTACTTTTAAAAATTTATCAAAGTTTTACTTAACAAATTTAATATTTTTTAAAATTAATTTTGGACAAAGTATTTGTTTTTTTAAAGAATTCTGTTTGTAGTTCTATACGTTTTTTTATTACTAGTATGTATAAAATTTATAAAAAGTTATAATTGTAGTATAGTAATGATGAACAGCCCAATTCCAAAATATTTCAATCTCCTTAATTGTTTAATTGTTTATTGTATATAAAAATGCTAATTACTGTTAAAAATATTTGCATTAAAATGGAGACATACTGATTTAATAGAAATATTTAAAATAGAAAAAAAATTAAGTGGGATCACTTAAAATGTACTTACAGAATGCTCAGCAGGATTATTCAAACAAAGCAATAGGTTTTGAAAATCCCTCGCTTTCATAACTTAATCAAACTTTTGCCTCTTATAGTAAGTATTTTTTATCTTGTTCTTTTGCAAGACCCCCCCGCAGGTGGGGTGCAGACTAGCTGCACCTATTGAGAGTATTTAGATATCCCTCGCGGTACCTGAGTCTAACACACACTTACACTTACGACTTCAACACTTTACATTCACACTTACATTTAGGGAGGAAATAATAGCCTCAATGTGCTTTTCGCCTTAAAAAAAAAATTTACAAACCCATTTATTTTCTAGAGCTGTGTGTTCATTGTTAAAATATTTTCACCATAAATACTTGTATTAAGATATTCAAAAAAACAATAAAAAAAAAGTAAAGTCAAAGGTGTCAGTGGTGCTATTTGCCTATCCAGTTTCTGTCAAGAACTGGCTATACTTACTAACGTGGTTTTTGAAAGAAATATACAGTAATACCTTGTTACCCACAGTTTCGATTATCTGCAAAAGCTCTTAAGGCAAAAACCCTATTAGGTATTGCCTGAAACTAACTAAAATTGTCCTATTGAAGAGCCAAATAGGACTTGTAAAAGCAGATCTGTCAATTTTGTTTCAATTGAATTCATTTTTTTAAAACTGAACAATGAAGTGATCACATCTTCAAATTGGATATGGCAGTGGAAAGAGCATTTAAGTTAAAGGATGTATTCAAAGTTTATTGAAGTCTTATGAAAAAGTCTGTAAAGACCAGCGGAATCAGAGTACAGTAACAGTTTTTGTCTCCTACTTAATATAGTTTAGTAGCCGCCTCGGTGGCCTAGTGGATAGCGTACTAGGCTTTCACCCCCAAGGACCCGGGTTCAATTCCCGGCGAGGGCTTGGCATTTTCATACACTATAAATCATCCCATCGTCTGCATTAGCCCAAGTGTTCACAATAGTCGGACGTTAAACAAAAAAAAAAAAAAAAATATATATATAGTTTAGTATACAGTGTTTATGTTTTCATATGAAGATATTTAAAATGTGTAGTGTATTGTGTTAATTTACTATCCTGTAGAAACAGGTAGGACTCCCTTAAACCCATGTTTTTACATTGCATCATAGTTTTGTTATATGCAGGATATTTTAAGAACCCCCCTTCCAAAAATAACAAGGGATCACTGTATTTGACTGATCTACTTTTTGTAAAAATGCTGTATTTTTAACAGCTTTATTAGGATACAGTTTTATAGATTTGTTGGAACTGTGTACCGGTGTAGATACCATGTGTAGCTGCAAATCTAAAGATGGTATAGTACAAGGGTTGTCCGTAAAATTAGGTTCCCAATAATTTTTTGCATTGAAAAACATGTTTATTTGCATTGAATAATAAATTTTTGGAAACCTTACACTTTTTTCTATTTTTCATCATAATTGCCGTTGAGATTGATGCATTTTTGCATATGGTGAATCATCTTTTGTATGCCTGAGTCGAAAAACTCTCCCGAGCTACGAAGGTAGCTTAAAACGTCTTCTTTCAGTTCCTCTCTGGTACTGAAATGCATCCCAACTACGTATTTCTTCAAATTAGGGAAGAGATGGTAATCACTTAGGGCTAAGTCCGGGCTGTAAGGCGGATGTGTGACAGTACACCATTCAAATTGGTTGATGAGATTGGTTGTTACACGGGCAGTTTGCGGCGGACGAGTGTTGTCTTAATAGAAAACAAACTCCCTTCATGAGCATGTCTCTCCTTTTGTTTTCAATCACGCTGTGAGGTTCTTTAACGTCTTACAGTAACGATCAGCATTGATTGTTGTGCCGGTATCCATGAATTCGCACAACAATAACCTCTTCCTGTCTCAAAACACACTCGCCATGACTTTGCCGGCAGACAGTGTTTGTTTGAAAGAACACCACGCGAAAGTCCGCAGCTTCAACGACTCTGGATATTTCCACTAACGTGATTGTTCTTTTGTTTCCGATGTCGTATAGTGTACCCAGTGACAATGGAGTCCAAGAATTTCTTGCCATAGGTTTCGTAGGCCTGAATAAATTCTGTTGCCGTTTGTAGTCTGCTTGGGACCCATTTTGCACAAATCTTGCTATACCCTAAATTGGCTGTCAAAATTTTATCAATGCAGGTCTTGCTGATATCAGGGATCATCTCGGAGAGCTCCTGAACAGTCACCATTCGATCATTCAGCATTGCTTTTCTTTTTTCGCATTCATTTTATCCGGAGCGCTGCTCATAATGAATGTCTGTCTTTGAATTCTCTGCACATTTTCTATGCTCATACATTTTTCTCCGTAAACTTCACACAGTTGGATATGATTGTCCACCGGCGCAGTGTTTTTTGCACACAAAAAACAAATCACAGAGCGTAATTCGCACCTGGTGGGAGAAAGAAGAGGTAACTCCATTATTAACAGCTACCAAGGCAAGACTGATCATCGCAGACCGCTCGCTGAGTGGAGGAACCAAGCTGCAAGCCAAGGTCACTGGATCCCGTGTAACAATGTTCACAGCGACTATAGCGCCTTGGGAACCTTACTTTACGGACACCCTTCGTAGTTAGTATAAAGCTGTTAGTTAAAAAGTGTGTAGTTTTGGGTAAATTTTTTTTAGAAACCCCTCTGTTGTATGATCCTAATTTCAGCTCTTGAAAATGTTTCCTGAAAGGATTTTGTGGTAATAGTATCTAAAGAGTTGTTCGTATATACCATTGTGTGTTGACAGTTGAAAAAAAACTGTTTACAAAACAATCATTTAATAAAAATTAGGCTTTTAAACTTAAAATATGAATCATAAAAATTTTCATTATAAGTATCTGCAGAGATTTTTTTAGAATATAGTATAGTATCTGGCCTGTGGAAATATGAAAACTCATTAGAAACTAGAATTTCTTACTAATTGAATTTAAAAATAAATTTAAGGTTATTAGATTACTAGAAAAAATTGAAGCATGAGATAATTAATTTTCTTTTCCTTAAAAGTCTTTCGAAGAGGAGACTGTCACAATAACACTAATGTACAATATAATTATGGTATGAATTTACAATAAATGTAATAATAATAACAGTTTATGGTAATAGGTGTTGTGACAGTTCAAGCAACCCTGATGATATAAATATACATTTAAAGATCATAGTTTTGTGCTAAACATTGTAGACTAACTTTTTAAAAAGTAACATGTAACATTGAAACCACTGATACAACAAATAAATATTGCCAAAGCTTCATAAGAAAGACAACAATTCTTCCTTTTCTTTTATTGGAACAACAATGTAAGTGCTAATGAAGTGCAAACTTAATAAATGAAATAAGTTATAAATTATTTATATAATATATTTATTTTCTTTGATCCATAAAATCCATAAAAATATCAATAAATGTAACTTACAATTTAACCTTAGCACTTGGTGTGCCTTTAACACCTAAATTTGTAATTTTAAAAGTGCTACCAGCATGTGGATACTGAGACATTTGTTCCTCACTTATAACTTTCTTGGCGGAAGTGACATAAAGTTCATTATAATCAGGCCCTCCAAAGCAAACTGAAGTAATTTCTAGTGAAGGTAATTTAATAGTCTGAAGTAATGTTCCATTTTCTGGATTTATTTTCAAAATCTGTAAAATAGTTTGTGTTTTTTAAACATGTGAAAGTACAATACAGTTCATTCAACCAACATAAATGTTAATTTATAAACTGGTTTGATATTGTATTACCAGTTTATTTTAACAAAACCTTTCAGTGCTACTACGTATAATATTTAACACAAACTTGTACTGAGTGTGATAGTTACTTTTAATGGATTATGTTACACTTAACACAATTTGTTGTGTAGATGCTTTCTGTTCTGAAGGTGGCTATATTTTAATTTTTTAAAGAAATCATTATTTTTAATTGATTTTAAAATTTGTTAGTATATATGTATACATATTTATACTATGTATATATATATATATATATATAGTATAATATATGCAATAAAAAAATGCAAGAAATCAACTATTAACAATGATCCATAATTTCCATAATTTAGTAACACACGCACGCACACACACACACACACACACACACACACACACACACACACACACACACACACACACACACACACACACACATATTACTTTTTTTTTTTTTAGCCACCTCGGTGGCCTAATTGATTAAAACCAAAAAAAAAACTTATTTTTTTAATGGATAATGTTCTCAAAGGACAAATAATTTGATTCTTTAATTATGTACCTGAGCTCCTTCATAGCATGCTACCCAAAGATTCCCTTCATTGTCTATAGTCATGCCATCAGGCAAACCTTCTATATTATTGGTTTTAAAGTCAAATATTGTTTTTTCATTACCTGAAACAAATTAGTGATACCAATCAATGCAAACATTAATTTATAGTAAATATTTTCATGTCCAACCTAAAGTGGTGATAGATAAAAACTGAGTAGTAAGCTTGATAAAAACCTTAATTCCGTTATTGTGTCACATCCACTGGACCACTTCTTTTTTTAAAAATTTAAGCCCACATTGGAGCACACACAGTTAATTTAATTAAGTCTTTTGGTATTTCTGCGTTTCCTTTAGGCGGTGTCCCACCGAATCCAAATGACACCTTTTCCGCTTTGCGGACGGTGGTAATTTCTTCCTAAAAGACTTTTCCATTTTTGACTGTCAGGTTGTCAACTGTATGGAGCCAGGCTCCAGGATTTTACAACTACGGAGGTGATCCGCAGAGGGTAGCTCTTCCACCTTCTCTGCCGTTGGGAATTCCTTCCTCATCCGCCATTGAGACCGTTGGCCAGTTTTCACCTAGTAACCCTAGGCAGGGGCTCTATGACAGGGTACTACCATCCGAAGCAAGATGGACGCTGGTTTTTTAACGAGGTTGTTACTCCTCCCCTTCACTCTTCCCCATCCTCCTGGACGGGCCCGGGCTTGGGACCGGCTTTCGCCGGACCACATATTTATATAATATATTAAAATTTAAATCTATTTTTACTCTCTAGTAGTCTAACACCCACTTTGTAAAGGCTGTCACGGTTTTAAAATACTTATAGTTTATTCATCAGGCCATAGATAGTTAATTTCCTCTAAGGAGATGGTCATGAAGTTAATAAAAAAACATTTAAACAACACAACACAATTTTTATTCAAAACTGGGACATTCTAGGTTTGACCAGTCTGACTTCTAGGTTCTGTTAATTGATTTCCACAGTTAAGTTACTTTGGATAAAATAAACTTTATTTGTCAGTATTTTGTTACATAAAAAGTTTGTTGTGTTATGGTTTTATGCTTTTAATATCATGGACAATCTCTATAGAGAAATGACTAATGATGCAGCCTTATCATGAATCATCAGTGTTCATCATCAGTATCATAAGTGTTTAAAACCATGGTAGCCTTTACAAAGAGTCAGCCCACTAGATACAGTAGATTAAAACATTATCATTTACAAATTTTAAGATCAAAGCATGCAATTGAAATACCTCAGAATGAATAACAAACAATCTGAGGTAATGGCACTCAGGTAGTATGAAATCGTTTGTATCCCATGTTACTGTGGCTATTTGTAGTACTGTATCCACAGGGGGTGCGGACTAGCTGCACCCTCGCGGTACCTGAGTCTAACACACACTTACACAACACTACACTTACGATTTTAACACTTTACACTCACACTTACATTTAGGGAAGTGATAACAGCCTCAATGTGCTTTTCGCCTTAAAATAAATAAATTTAAAAAAATGTAGTAGGTTAAGAGTTCTAAACTCTATGCATAAAGCATTTACTCTTTATAAACAATAAGATTATATTTTATTTAGTACACATAACCTTTTATGAAGCATAATTTTAAGCCAAATACTGATAAAATCAAACTACAGTATTAAGTCCCTTTACTTGTTGGTAGGAAAAAGTAACAAAAAACATATCCACAAATTTATTTTGTAACCACAGTTACAGGAATGCCAAAAAAGAGTAATTTGAAACAAAACAAAGAAAAATCATGAGAATAAAGTAAATAAAATACTGTATAACTTAAGTGTGATCAAGATGGGTTGATAGACACTTTGTCGAAAATGATCAAATAAAGTTTAGGATTCTTTCCTCTGCTATCATGAAATTTTTTTTATACACATACATAAAATAAATATTGGATGTTAATCTTATTTTTAGTACATGAAATCTGTCCAGTTGATTAGTTTTTTTTTGTTTTTGTATTTAGCACACAAACATGAAAAAGTTAACAATAACAGTAACCTAATTTAAAATCAACTATCATATTTGCAAGCAATAGCCAATAATCATAATTCAAAAGCACAGTCATATAAAATGTATTAACAAAATTGTAAGAAATTATTTTAATAATATTGCAATATAGTGGGTCCTTGTTCATGTGGGTTTCAGGTTAATAAGGCTACAGTTACTCTTGATGAAGAGAGGAACTAGAACTGTCCAAAAGCCAGCAAGAGCCCTGACGTTGCAAGCAACTATGAGAAAGCTAAAAACATCTTTTTAGCAGAAATTTGTGGATGAAATGAAAGAAAAACTGAAGCTTATATTCCTTTTTAGCTTTTTAAAGAAAATAAAATGCTTCCATTTAAAGTTACTATCACAAATTTCTAACCAGCTACTGTTTTACCAGACATCTCTATAAAATGAATTTACTAACCTCTGATAAGTGCAAAATTTTTTTACAAGAAGTGTGTATTATGAACATTTACTGATCTGCAAGTGTTTGAAGAGAGAAGCAAGAATAAAGGGACAGTCCTGGACTTTTTTGGGAGGCAAGATCCAAGATGGTGTGAGCCAAGATTGGAGCCATTGGAAGAAGAATAAAAACAATTTAACTTAACATTTATTATTGTACATTATGACAGAATATTTACAGTCCAAAAGGTCTTCATAACATCCATAATTTGTTGGATCAGTGCCCGTAGCGTTTCCTCCACAAAAATTCATACAAGCAGGAATCCAACAAGTCTCTACTTACTATAACACACAGTTTACAATTATATCTGTGCAGATGCTCACATAGATTCAACTGACAGAATGTATGCACCTGAAATGGGATCCACGGAGTTTTATGAATGATTAACCATTTAATGTAAGTTGCTATAAAATTGCATTGGCTGTTAGAATCGATTTCCTGAATTATCTAAGTGAAGGACATTTCCCATACAAAAGGTCTGGTTTTGCTCGTCAAATAACTTAATATTATTGTTAGATATTCTTTGTTTTCTGTCCTATTTCAGGCCTCTTAATTAAATTTTTTCATGCAAAACATATATGTGCCATTTTTTTAGCTGTGATCTACTGCATGCTAAATGTCAGCTTCATAGCCTTTATGGATGCCAAGATATTTTTGTGTTGAGGGTTGAAAGTAGCCAGTTATTCAAAATTTTGGGGCAAAATATAAGCATGCACTCTTTTAAGCTACACCCTATCTGCATACCAAATTTCAACTTTTAGCTCTTTGTTTTTTCAATGGATGTTTTTTGTCATCTGACAGATGACAGAGAAATAGCTTATTGAAATAAAAAGATGCTTTATGTAATAAAAAATTCCAGAGTGGAAGACTTACTGATCTTGCCTGAACTATGATCATAATCATAACCATCAACTTGGTATTTTAATGAATCTATGTAGTAAAACTTCTTTCTGTCCACATTCCAAGCAAGGCCATTAGAAATACTGATTTTTGATAATTGTTTGGAAACCTCTCTATTTTTATTGATAATGTATAGAGAACCTTGTTCCCGAACAAAATCATTTGCAGTACCTTCAACCTTTGGTCCCATTGTACCTGTAAAAGTTAATTTTATTAATCTTCTATATCATTATGAAAGTAAGAAAAGGTTAAAAATTCTTACTATGCTATAGAGAAAAATTATTACAATAGTTTACTAAATTCAGTATATCAGTTTCAATATAATTTTGTGTTTAAGAAATAAGTTCTACAATAACTTATTTTTATACATATAGAAAAATTTTAAAAATACAAATAAAATAAAATATAATAAAATGTTAACTAAATTTTGGCAAATGTATTGTTACTTGCAAATCAATTGTATTGACAATTAATATTGTTATCATTATTGACAAATTTTTATTGATATTATTAATTATTAATATATCCTAAAACAAGACAAATATAAGAAAACAACAACAAAATATGGAATTAACAAAATTGCTATAATAACAATAAAATCACTTTAATCAATTAAATTAAATGTATATAAAACTCTAATTGCTATCTTCTGGATAAATTCTAAATAAATTTATATTTACACAATGTTCGCACATAATTATAGACAAAGAAACAAACATACCATTATTGTCACTAAATTTTTAAAACATTATCTTTGGATCGAAAATTTGTTGTATGGTCTTAATTGATCAAACTATATCTATGGTATTCCTTAAACTAAAAATCAAGTCAAAACACAAACATATAACAATAGACGATCCCTTTCAGTTATTAAACAGGCCAGGTATGTAATTAATTCACAGTATTAAATAACAACTTACTTAACTTATTCTAATACATATAATTATTATTTTCTGTTAACTTATATCGGATTTAGTTCGCTCACACAGGTCCTTGAGTCTGTCACACTTTAAGTAAGTTCACAGTTAAAAATTAAAGTTTTTATAAATGTTTTATTAATTGTATTATTCTCAGGGGGGGTGGCTTTACATGCTAGTCTCATTCAAGTTCATTAAAATATTTAAAACTCTAGTTAAGGATTTTTGGAAATTTATCAGTCAGATATTATAAATGTTCACTGGATGTAATATTAAAAAAAATGTATTATGTAATTAAATTTTATTGCAGATCTAATCAAGTCAAAATATATTAATTATAATTTAGATTTAACAACTTAGGTCTAGGCTGAGTGCGACCAAAGTTGAAATGTAAAGTTTCTGTAAAGTTGAAATCTGTAAATCTACATTGAAAATGTAACTAAGTTTGGATCTCATCCAAATTCCCAAAATTGTTGTAAAAAGTCTTGAATAACACACACTAACACTTTATATTTCTCTTCACAACTAATATTTTCTGACACTAAATTTTATGAAATTAGGACTTTGAATCACTTGAACTAACTTTTGTTGTAGCGGCTGACAAATACACGTTTGTCCTGCTTGGTAGTCATGATGTGACTGCTTAGCATCCCTTTCTTTCTGGAAAAATCTGCATCTTTGTAAAAGTTCCATTTTTACAATGCCACACATGTTGTGTAATTGAAAGTGAAAACATGACTTAACTGGATGTTCTAGGTTCTTTATTTTTACCGAAATTAACTTTATGATATAATTTTAAACGAATATTTTGTCACAACTGATTCATCTGATTATTTTATGATTTCTGAAGTTAATTTTGTTTTTATTAGGCATAATTTAGTTTTTTATTAGGCCATATTACCTATCTCTGTCTCTCTTGTATCGTTCTAAAATTTGTTGACATGGTTCGTTCTGTGCGCATGTTCAGCCTGTTTCTCTCGAGTTGCAATGTCTGTTCAATAGGTCTCCCTTGTTTATTAATTTTCAGCATACCCTATCTTAGCTCTATATTTGAACATTCAATGTACATGAAAATATTGTTTTTGTTCCTAAAATATTGATTTAATAAGATAATTTCATTGTCCCGTTGATTAAATTATTATTTTATGAAAGTAAATATGTTTAAGCTAGGCTTGGTGTCGTGACGTCATCGACTAGGAATGTTGGTGTTAATGGGCTAGGTTCATGCATTGTTTGTATTTGAGTTGTCCATTATTATTCGAATTATGAATTGTTACAACATATATTCACCTACGTAAACCATCCCCATTGTTATAATCTACATGTATGGTAGTTGTTTTAAATGTTACTGCTACATTCATTATTACTGCAATGTCTTCTAGTATCTTTCAATCTGTGTATACATGATAGTTTATAAATTATGAAGTATTCCATTCATTTAAGTATTTTGTTGATTGTTTGTCAGTAGTTTTGGATTAAATATATAAAGTATAATTTACAACATTCTCTCTAGGTTCACTAGAGTTGGACAGTTTAGAAAAGCCAGTATCAGTTAGGAGTCACCATACAGATGCTGATGCTGACCTTGAGAGTGATGTTGATACTAAACTTCTGCATGAACACCCATAGGAACTTGGGTTTGGAATGTCAAAACTTATGACAGATAACTATTGTGTACTAAATATCTTAAAAAAATTCCCTTCTTCAAGAAAAAAGATGAAAAGTGTTGTTAAGAGAGTTTCACTTCCACTCAAACAAAAAGGGGGCATTCTGAGTATAGCATTCCACTTCTGTCTCTAAAGGCAGAGGAAGGAAGGCTGATTTTTGGACTGCACAGCTGGTCTCAGTGGTGCTGGAAGGGTGGTAGCAGTGTCTGGTGGACAGCTGGAGGATATACGGGATGCTTATACCCAAACATACAGTGATACTATGGCATGTAATAAGATGGCTGGTTCTCTAACATTACCCAGAGGATAAATTCATAGCAGAACAGTTCATGATCCTCAAGAGCAGGGTGTATTCAAGATAGAAGTAAAGAATGAACCTTCCAATATTCAAATGAGGGGGAATCAACAGACATTGTGGGAATCATGTTGTTATTAATTTTGTAGGGAAATTGTTTTGTGTGTCAGAAAATCATAGACAAAATGAATGAATTTCAGGAGCGTAATACATCAAAATGTATTAATTTAGAAAATTAATCATTTCTTCTATCACATCACACAGTATATTTACTTAACAAGGTAAATTATTAAAGTCTTACCAGCCCATATGCGACCAGCAGGATCTACTTTGCCATCATTTATTCTTGTTTTAGCTTCCATACTTTCTAGGCGTGCATAAATTTCAGTTTTATCTATTACAGTACTTACTCCATCCCATGTTATTATTTCTAAGTTATTATTGTGGCCAATTATAAATTTATTTTCTTGTCCTTCAACTTGCACAATTAAAGATACTGTTCCACCAGAAGCTAAAAAAATAATATGAATTTTAATTGATTTCTTTGACAACAGCCTATATTCAACTCATGAATAATTATAACTTAAAATTACATTTGATTCTTGGGTACAGATACAAGTGGCGCAAAAACCACTTTCTAAATTTTTTAAAAAAAAGATTAACTTAAACAACCGAGAAAATGTGTGTATTACTATTTCTTCGAAAAATTTACTTTTAAACTATAAAAACGGTTCATTAAGGTTATTTTTTTCAAATTTTGGCCATTCATAAGTGAATTTAGTGCAAAGGTTTGTAATGGTTCATAAATTTGAAATGAAATGGTTTAATTATTTTTTTTTAACTGCCAAACAGTTTTTTTCATATTTGTTTCACTGGTTTAAGTTACAAATTTTCATATGTGATCAAAATTTTTGCAAAATGTAATATGTTTTTTTAAATGACAAATTTTCTGTTTTTTATTGGTAGTTCCCAAGCCAGATTTTGGAAGACGGTACTTGAAGACTTCATTTGAATCTATATACAGTATTTATTAAAAAAAAATGAAACATAACAAACCAGTCTGGTCTTTCTAACTGACAAATTTGCTTAATTCTTTTTAATGATGTCATCAGGAATGTAGGACTATAATGTTTCTTAGGGCTCCACTGACTTTAAATAGTTCCAATGTTAATATTATAGGAAAAGATTTTATTTTATCAGATGATTATTCAAAGATATGTTTATTAACTGAGAGAGTGCATTCACCACAGAATGAAGCACATCTAAAGTTTTTATTTCTGAATGTTTACTTTCTGCTGGGAGAAACCCTCATTATATCAAAAACATAGCAATTTAAAGATATCAATTTTTGTTAATTTCAACATTTCTTTACAAAAAAGTTTTTAAAAGAAAACATTTTTGAAGCATTAAAGAATGGTCGTGACATATGGTTAAATAAAATCAAGCATATAGGTTATTTAAACAGAATCAATCATTTCATTTAGTCATCAGTGAAGTGCGTAACAGATCAACAAACATCCAAATAAAAACTACCATATTTTTTTAGTTCAGCAGGAAACCTACTAAATATCAATCAAATTCTCAAGACTAATCACTTACTTTCACATAATCACTAACTTTCTACTGGTATTAAGATTATGACCTAATATAAATAAATTATAAATTTATAAATTATATTACAAAATTATAAATGTATATGACATATTTTATAAGACTATGATGGATATTTGTGCAGTTTTGTGTTTTATCTAAATTTTATAAAGATGAAAGTAAAAGAGAATTTGGAACAATCACTAAAATTATTAAAAAGTATTCATGTTATGAATTTTTTGTAACAAAATTTTCTTTTATGAAACTAATTGGCTTTTTTTCTGATTATAGTTAAGACTTTTAAGTTCTAATACATGCCTTTCATAACCTATGGTATAAATTAAAAACAATGCAAAGATATTGGTAATAATTTAAAGTGATCTACATGAAACATAAAATATTATAATTGACAGTTGAATTAATATTTTTTAGTTTGGTTAATATATTAAAGTAGGTTACATTATTGTTTCAACTTTTGGTATAAACTTATGGTCTCCCTATGTATTAAATTACTTTAAATGTATTAATATTGATGAATATTTGTACGATCAATAAAATGTGTCATATAATTTATATAATGAAGATAAAAATTACAAATTATTTAAAACATCCATTACTGATATTTTTTTAAAACTTTAAGACTGGAGAGAATCTGTAACATGCTATTTTGTTACATGTCGTAATCTGTGTTTTGTATAAGCAGTGCTAATGTATTTAAACAGTTTCTTTAGAGTTAAATTTATCATTGATTTTATTATATTAACTTTATAGTTATATCTATTTAAGATGATTATTGCTAATTAATAAAATACACATGTTCAACTAAATAATTTAGCATTATTACATATTATACATATGTAATTTTTTTGTTAATTGTTATTTTTCCCAATACATGTTTTAACTATACATTATCCGATGACAGTTTGTACACTGATACACTTTTGTTATTCATAAACTAATCATTATAAACTTGCCTAATTTTGCTGAGTAATGTTCTTTTTTAATGGTATCATATCTGTGAACTGATGACTGGAAGATGTCAACAAAATACAGATTTTTTGTTTCTGGATCATAAATAGGTCCTTCTCCAAGCTCTACAGGATGCCCAATGGGTTCTACAATGAAAGCCATCTGGAATAAAATTATTAAAGTGCTAGTTAATTTTTCTTCTAAAAATTAATAATGTTAAATATTACAATAAACTGTTAACATCATAAAAAACATAAATGTAAAAAAACAAATATATATTTTTAATCTAAAGAAGTATTTGAATGCTAAGGTTATATTATAGAAATTATATATATATATATATATATATATATATATATATATATATATATATATATATATATATATATATATATATATATATATATATATATATATATATTATATATATATATATATATATATATATATATATATATATATATATATATAATGTGTTTTTATTTAAAGAAAAATAACATACTTCTTAGAAACAACTCACCTAGATTCAGGATGACATAAAACTATTGGTTATATTTAAAACTAAAACTATTTTTGGCTGGGCCCATGCAAATTGTTTTACTGAACTCCTTTTAATACAAAAGCAAAGAACTATATATAGCCTGTCTTTAGTTGGCCAAATAAAGTAACCTGTTATGCTAAAAGAGACTACTGCATTCATAATATACTCAAATTTTATATATATAATAATAAATATATTATAGTATATCATAATATAATAAAATTATTTAGAGAGTTAAAATTATATTTTAGTAATGTATCTAACTAAATGTTTTAATAGTGTTTTTTGCAATTCATACATTTGAAATAGCTTATATTTTACTGTGTAAAAATGAAATCTTAATCACTATACTTAAGTTTCAAAAGTTGAGAAGTATAAATGTATACAAATCCAGTAAAGTTCAATTTACTTGCAGTATTATGATTGATTGTAAAGAGTAACAGATATTGTCTTTTTACTTAATTTTGGCAAGCAGTCCCCAAGCTTTTCTTCTTGCTTTATTTGATGCAAACTCTTCAATTACTTCATTTAAATCCAGGTTTCTAGCTCTTTTGTTTTCAGTGCTCAGTAAGCTGATACCATTCAAGTCTTTCTGGGTCACTGTGCTTCTTAAGGTCATCACCTCAAAGGGGATGAAGGATTACCCAGTCTTCCAGTGGCCTTGAGAGAACTTCAGACTTTTGCTGCTGGATTGCCACTAGTAGCAAACACAACAGTGATCCCTCTCCATATCTCTACTAATAATCTTTCTCTTTACCTTTCTACACCATTTTTCTTCTCAACTACATTCATTCCATCTCACCATTGTCTGTTACTAGAATAGCGGTTTGGCAAAAAATAATTCCATTTTTTTGGTATTTCTGGTTTATTTCACATCCTGTTAAAAGTGGTGGTTTTACGGTTCAAAATAACTGGTTTTCATTTTTTTTTTTTTTTAGAAAATTTGTATGAATACAAATAAGTTTGTTACATTTTCACTGGAAATAAAGTACAGTAAATTTGTTTTATAGAACTTAAAACTAAAAATGTAAATAACAAAATCATAATATGGCCATTATTTGTTTAGACAATGATAATAAAATAATACTCATGTATTGAATAGTAATGTTCTTAAAAATAATGACAGATAAAACGAGTGTTGACAATATGTCAAAATCAAAAAAAGAGCATTAATCATCAATTGAAAACATCATTCTTTAACCTACCAACATCAATTCTAAAAACATCGAACATCGAAACAAAACTATCGATATTTTGAAAATATTGACCAGTGATTCACATTCATACTTTCAACATTTGACCTGTGCTATTTAATTCAGTGTTATCAATTTATTTAAAAACACAGAAAATAAATTTATTAAATTTTATACTTTAGATTTTTTACGATAATTGACAGTCTATGTTTAATACACCAAAATTGTTTAGATTTCTTTTGTATGCACCTTAAGTGTTTTATAATAAAAGATTTTTTGGTGTTTGATATTAAGACATTTTTTCACCTTTTTAAAATCACAATAATAAAATTGTTAAGAAAATAATAATGTGTCCCAACAAAGCAATACGTTTCTTGCAATTGCCCCTGTACTGCTCAAGAACCTTCAATGTTGACTTGACTTTTCCCTCTACCCTACAAAAAAAATATTCCTTTCATTTTTCTAAAATTTCTGTTTCTGAAATTGCACACAACAAAACATTGATGTAATATGTTTGACGTTTTAGTGACATTGATGGATTTTAATGAAGTTTTCTATCATTGAGGTTTTTCTAATGATTTTTTTTATCAATAATCAATAATATGCAATTCATGCTCCACTTTTAAGGACAAGAAAAGTTTTATGTTGTGTCAACGCTTTAAAATAATATTTAATTTTTGAATTCACCAGCAGATTTGAATCTAAATTACCAGCTGGATTTTTGACATTCAAATTATTGATGCTCTATTATATAAAATGTGTCACACACACACACACCAAATGAAAGAATGAGGCTGCAAACATATCTGCGAGGCAGCATTGCACCGGAAAGTCTGGTTGCGTCTATGATGGATTCGAGGCCAACTGGAGGGCCATTGCGGGATTCGCTGCAGTGGTCATGAAGAAGTTGAGGGCTGAGGATTGAGAAAGGAGAGCCATAGCTGTAAAAGAGTAGGCATTCAGCCAGTCCACCTTCCCATGAAGTAATGCCTGGCGGCGGTTCCATGGGGAGGTTTACAGAAGAGGAATGCTTTTGGTAGATTTTTTAGTGGGTAACAATATATCTCACTTCAGTTTAAACTCAATTTGAGTCCCACACTCTGGGGTAGTGCGTACCCTACCCCAGGTAGTCTATAAAAGATTTTTTCCACCTTTTTTCGCATTGCAAAAACACACACACACACACATATATATATACCATATATGTCAAAAGTTTCATATATTCGTTATATTATAAATATATATATATATATATATATATAACAAATTATATATATATGTGTGTGTGTGTGTGTGCGCGCTTGCATGTTCACACACACACACACACACACATGTATATATGTATATATGTATATATATATATGTTTGTTTAGAAAAATTGCCAAAAAGTAATACAGGATATGATTGTACATAAATAAAGAAAAAAGTTTTTATACTCAGTAATCCTTTATAGTACACAAATGAAATTCCATACATATATTTACGTTGGCAAGACAATATTAGAAAAAAATATACTTCATCTATTTTCAAAATGCATGAACTGTCTTAATATTTTAAATTGAAATAACATAAAATAAAAGAAGTTTACAAAATATTCTGAAAATAACTTTATGTGTTTTATTTTTACAAATCAAACAATATTTGTTTAAAAATAATTGGATATAAAACATTCGAACAGTGTTATCAAACATGATAACATGTTTTTTATTGTAATACTGAAACCTTTAATGCAGACTCACTACAAAGGATATTGTAAAATCTGTAATTTTGAACTAAAGTAATTAACAAAGAAAACATTTTTTAAATGGCTTAGTGATTCCTTAGGTTATTTTGTTTGTTAAATCTTAGTAAGTTCATTAATTTATTAGAAAATTTTTATTTTATCATGCCACGTAGTATTTTACTAACTCGGAAATGCACAATGCAATAGCTTAGAAATTTACAGTATGACAAACATTTTAAATCGTTTATTACCTACTTACAGAACATGTGCGATAAATCATCAAATGCTCAGGGAGATAGAAAGTTTGAAACCTCAGAAGTTTGGTGAATCCAAACAAGAAAATTTGATAATAGCACCTGAAAATTTTTCTTTGCATCATGGTTAAACTATCATTTGCTGCATTCTGTGTGCTACTTAACAAAACTAACATATAATAATAAAACACAAGAATATTTTTGATTTTTATCATTAAATTTAAACAATTATTAATTATATTTATAAAATCAACATTTCTTTGTTTACTGTATACAACATCAGGTATTATTATTTTGGCACTTAATCAGCTGTTTTAAAACTAGAAAAATATCCTTTGTAGTCTGCTCTAATGTTTTGGTATTATAATAAAACTTGTGATCATGTTTGATAACCCTGTTCCATTGTTTTACATCCAATTACTTTGAAACAAACTTGTTAAATTTGTAAAAAAAAGTGTTTTTAGAATATTTGGTGAACTTCTTCAATTTCAGTTATGTTATAAGTTAAAAAAAAATAATTAAATTTTGAAAATAGATGATATATTTTTTCAACTTTTTTCCTATTATTTTCTTGCCAATGTAAACATATGTATGAAATTTCATTTGTGTAGTGTAAATGGTTATTGATTAATAACTTTTCTTTAAAAAACATATGTAAACTGACAGACAGGAACTAAGAATATATATATATATATATATATATATATATAAATTGTGGATCCCTATAACATGTCAGTTAGTGTAAATATTGTATATAAATTATAATCTCTTTTTAAATCCATAAGAAAACTAGTTATTTATATTAAAGTTTACTCTATTTGCATAAAAAATGACAACTCTATTTGTGTACTCTACTTACGTAAAAACGACAACAAAAATATGTTCTTTTAAAAGGTTTTCATTTCAGGATGAAAGTTTTCTTTTGAAGTTTATTTTTATATACCCTATATACTATACACCTACTGTGTATGAAAATAAAACAGTAAGCGAGAATTTGAAATGAATATTACTGTAATATTCATCAAAGCCTATGCTTTGGTATCATAAACTCAAAATTACACTGTTCAAAATATGACTTAAATTTAAAAAAACAAAAATTCAAAAATCAGTTGTAGTATATTACATTTAAAACCATATTCTTGACATAGTTACAGCGATATGCCTACGCTTTTATAACCACTCTCATAAGTATGTAATAAATGTTATTTTGTGACAGTAACCAACTACTTTGAACAAAACACAATATATTTAAGTTATTCTGTCCTTTTATTTGCTAAATATTGGCATACTATTTTGATTCAGGGTGAATCACTTCAAAAGGTTATTATACAATAAATTGTATTTAAACAGTGAAGCAGATAGCTTTTAATGTCATTATAGCTAATAATTATTCTTTTACTTAATTATAAATTGGTACATTTTCTATTAACAAGTTTTTACAGTGGTTCCTTTATAACAATTTGATTATTCCAAAATATTTTTTCACAGCAAGTAGACAATACCCAAATCATACTTTGAGAAACAACAAAATTAGAGGTACAACAACTAAATGAAATAAAATGTTATCAGTACTTCTCACCAATAATATTTATCAATACTTTGATAACATGATTAACACCTTTAAAGAAATAATATGGTAAAATTAACAAATAAATAAATACACACAAGAAGTTACATATGTAATATAAAAACCTTTAATTCTAGAGGTATCTTTAATAATATAAAATTACCCTCATTAATTCTACAGTTTGATTATTAAATAATAAAAATATATTATAATAAGGGATCTTGTGCTTCAAATATTAAAAAAAAAACAAATTTACTTTAAGACGGTAACAATTTACTTCAAATTAACTTCAATTAGAGTAAAAAATTGTATGTCATGAATACAATATAAAAACCCTGATTTTAATAAAAAACTTACTTGGCACTCTCTCTTCCTTTTTTATTGTTTGTATTTATAAATAACTACATACTCTCTCTAACTATTTTATTGAAAAATATATACAAATTTAGTTAATGGCATTTGTAATTGTAACAAGGAAACATAATTTATAATATTTTGGCCCTTAGGATTAGGTTCCTTTTTTTTTAAACACTAAGTTAACACAAAATATTGAAGGTATACTTCAGTTGTTACAACCAAAAATGTTTAAATAACATGATTATACAAAGTTCCAATTATTACAAAGTACAGTCTGTAAATGAAAAATAGTTTTTTTGTAGTTTAAATAATATTAGATATACAGTTTGTTGCATCAATAATTAAAATAATCTCACAATATTACTTTTCACTTTTCATATTACGCAGCTTATTTTGCATCTTTAATTGTAACAAGCTCTTAGTACCTCTTTTCATAACTTTAATTTTTAATATACAGTAATTGTTTTAGTAGGGGAAATGGTTTAAATTTTTTGTGCATATTCAAAACCTAACAATGTAATGATATTTTTTTGAAAATTATTTACATCCTCTGTATTTCCTGTTATGTGCATAGAACTACCTTTGGGTTTAATTAAGCAGATAATTTACAGATAATTTACAAATACACACACACACACACACACACACACACACACACACACACACACACCAGTATCTAAAAATTTGACAGAACTTGGAAGAAAATATTAAAAAAAGAACTTTGTGATAGGATTTTAACCATAGAAATTAGAATTGAGAGCCCCATACATTTGTAATTATGTTAAAAATATGCTAGCAGTGAAACACTATTTTTTTTATTTTATTTTTTTGTTTTTGTTTTTGTTTTTGTTTTTTTTTTTTTTTTTTTGGTGTTTAATGTCTGACTATTGTGCACACTTAGGCTAATGCACATGTGATGATTTATAGCGTATGAAAATGCTATCGAACCCGGATCCTCGGGGTGAAAGCCTAGTACGCTATCCACTAAACCACCATACTCTCTTTTTTTTATGTATAAGTTTATTTTTTTAAACTTATACAAAAGTAATTAATCATTTTTTTCATTTTAATATTTTTTAATTTAATTACAGGTTAAAATATGTTAAAACTATTATTTCTTTACTGATTAACTACGTTTTTAATAACACTAATTTCATTTTTAGGTAGATAGACTTATTGAAATAATGAAATACCATTGTAAAGTACCACTTGTATGGTACTTTAATTATTAAATAAAAGATGTAATAATGTAATAATAATATGTAATAATGTGGTCTACATTTTTATCAGTTTAAGTAAAATTTGTTTTACAATTTTATTTAGTTTTTTTAATATACAATATTTACAATCAACAGAATATATTAAAGCAATTTTTAAAAACATTACATCACTATTTATACTAAATAAGTAAATACATACTGAACCGTATATAAATAGAGCAACCATGAACCACATATCAGAACAATATAACTGGTGGAATACTGTATTATTTCTTCTAAAATAAATAATCAGAAAACATATGTAGTAGATTTATATTCATAGATACAAAATTACATTCAACAAAGAGCGATCTTGGAGAAAACTCATAAATTAAAATTCTGTATGGTACCATGAAATAATAAAGCAGTCGTAAAATTCTTGATGCATAAATTCAATTAAAGTTTTTATAAATGATTACTAAATTCTCTTACCGAGTAAAAGACCCAAATAATCAAAATATTCATATATTGTTTTTAAATCTATCAAATTGTTCTTCCAGTTTTATTTTTACCTTAATAATAATTTTAAACTTTAATTTTTAAATACAATCAATTTTTAAAGATTAATCTTCAATAATAAAAATTAGTGTAATAAAGGGGCAATATCTTTGCTCCTAAAAAGTTTATATTAAAAGTTTATAAAATTTATTAAAAGTTTATATTATATTAAGTTCCAACAAAGTTTATATTATTGGAATTGTTGTATTAACAGGATCTATACTTACAATGTAATGAGTTTTATCTGTCAGTCCTGTTGCAACCTATCCAACAACTAATAACTGAGTAATTTTATCTGAACAGTTTTATCGAAGAGATAGGTAGGACAATTAAAAATAATTTTGTTTTTTAAACTACCCAGTTTTATTTAGAACTCTCAGGGCTAAAATTCTGTAGTGTTTGACTACATAAGACTGTTGTGATATCACTTACATTAATTAAAACACTGGTTAACATTTTTATTACAATAACATAAAAATGTTTTATCTTTGAGCAAAGCTTGATCTCATTTATCTTCTGATGTAAATAACTTATCTTTCCTGGATTACTGAACATATAATTAATTCAAGTGGATTTATTGTGTAAATTGTGTTAGTGATACAAGCATATGTTAACAATTACACAAATAATTATTATTTATGATTACTTGTCTAAATAATAACTCAAATATTATATCTTCTGTAAAATATATAAGTTTTCATTAGTTTCTCAATCATTTATTTTTTTAAATATATTACACTCAAAATTACAGTTTAAGTGAATAGGATGAAAATGGTTTTTAAGTTCCCATACATTCATGGATGCATATTTGTGTAAATATGCTAAGGCTACAGACATTTGAAAAATAAACTCTTAATTATTAATTTTTTTTTAACTGCAATTTTTACATTAACACTTGAAATATTATTTTTTTCATTCATTACCTAAAACTACATATTAAAAATAGCAAAATTTGGCAGTCAGGAAAATGATTGATATAAGTGAAAATATAAAAAAAGTGAATTACATAATTAGTTTCCTTGCTGATTTGTATTGGTCAAATTAATTGCTGATCATATTGCTAAATTGAAATTACACAAAATTGTTATTAAAGAAAATGGACACTTATCAACATCATATACAAATATAAAACACCAATCTTGTACAATACATCCAACTCTTAATGCTGTAATACTAATAATTAATTATTGTGTTGGCTGGTCTGAGCATATAATACCATGGATTTCATTAATAATTTAAATATTTCTTTAAATTACTTGTATGCAAGGTGCAGAATATGTTTAACTGGAAACGCTTTAAGCAATTTTGTAATATATAGGATGGTTATATAGTATAGTGGCATTAATTATAATTTAAATATTTATTATTCAATTTATTTATAAACATAACATTAAACAAGTAATTACTAAATATAAAAAAGTCATGGTTAACAGCTGGTTTTGTTAATCTCCTGTTTCATAAACAGAAAACATCATAGAACTGAGTCAAGAAGTGCTGAGCCTAGAATCAGTATTATGGTGGAACAAGTGGAACACTTTTTACATGTTATTAGCATTACCATAAGTTTTCTTCCCTCATACAAAAAGTTTTATGCCCACCGAAAAAAGTAATAATGTAAAATACAAAATAATGAGAGCTATCATATATTGTTAACCATGCAATTAATTAAGAATATACTATTAGGTCTATAGTTCTTTGAACTATTAGTTCATACATCAACTACAGTAAACATCAAATAAATTCATGAAACCTACATACAAGTTAGTTACAAAAATACAAGTTACATACCTAAAATACAAGTTAGTCCAACTTAACCTAGCCCATTAATTTGCTTAATTTTATTTCAAATGATAGAAGTCAACAGGTATTTAGACTATCATTTCCCCATTGGCTTTAAAGTTCCATGTTAATATTATCGAGGAGATTTTACTTTATCAGATGATTATCTAAACATATGTTCATTAACTGAGAAAGTTCATCAAGTTCACCCCAGAATGCAGTACATACAACTGTTTTATTCCCAGATATTTACATTTATGTTTAAACAGATTTTCTGCATGGGAAGATTCTCATTGTTTAAAATACAGAAATGTATTAAAATATAACAAGTTAACAGTAAACAGCTTTGTTATCATTCATGTTAATTTAGGTTCTTGGTGTTATTATTAGATTTGTATAAGCCTTGGCTTAGGAAGTAATTTACTTACTGCATCTCTTACTTTACCCATTGTTTAAAATAATGAAAATAACTGAATTTTTAATTTAGAGTTGAAAAAAGAAATATTTTGTAGGTATACAAATAAGATGTTAATTTTTTTTATTTAGGTATAAGTATAAATAATTCAAATACCTACACAAAATTGTTCACATTTGCTAACTTTTTAAATTTCTACTTTTATTATTTATTATTTTTTATTCTTCATAAAATAAACCTTTATAGGCTAAAACAATAAAATCAAATAATAACTACAAATGAACATACTAATTTAATTAAAAATAAAATCAGACATAAAACTGAATTTTTTTGTAACTGTAATTTTCTTGTATTCTATATCTGTGAACTACCTTTGTTTTGCTATAATACTTTTCAGGGAATAAAAATAAAAATAATTACTAAAAAAATTAAAAAGCACTACTGCTAAAACACAAAATACAAAAAAAAATATTCACAAAAATTATATATTTCATAATTAAAAGAAATAAAAACCTGAAACACAATTGATTTAAAAAGATGAAAGCAAAAAGTATTAGAATAAATGTTGAAGAATATTTTCCGAGTATTTAGTTTAATAAATTAAGAATTTATATTTTAAGTTCATACAATAAATGCAGATGGGGCTGCACCTCAATATATTTGCACTAAACAGCCCCTGACTGCATTTATTGTATGAACTTAACATGTAAATTCTTAATTTATTAAACTAAATACTTGGAAAATATTCTTCAACATTTATTCTAATACCTTGTTTTCATGTTTTTAAATCAACTGTATTTCAGATTTTTATTTCTTTTAATTATGAAATATATAATTTTTGTGAATATTTTTTTTTGTATTTTGTGTTTTTGACGTCATATTCGTAAACCCATGTTTTGTCACATGTTATAATACGTTTCAGTAATTCAACATCATCGTTGACTTCATTTATTGACTCCTGAGCAACTTCCATTCGCCGCTGTTTTTGTTCAAAATTCAACAATTTTGGAAAGAATTTTTCTGCCACGTGTTTCATACACAAAACACTGGAAACAATGTCATAACATGATCCAATCAATATGACAACATCATCAGCGACTTCTCTAATTGTGATTAGGTGATTGTTCATAACCATTTTTTCACTTTTTCCACGTTTTCATCGGTTGTTGATGTGCTGGGGCGTCCAGGGCATTCGTCATCTTCAATGTCTTCACAGTCTTCTTGGAAATGCTTATACCACTCGTAAACTCTTGCTTTACTCATAGCAGACTCACCATATGCCTTTCTTAGCATTTCACACACTTTGTTACACTTTATTCCATTTTTTTTTTGCAAAATTTGATACAAATTCTTTTATCCACTTCTTTTAACAAACGAAAATCACCAAGCTCATAAAAACACGTCTAACCTTAGTTGCTGTCACAGACAAAGTCAACAATGAAAACAGCTGAAAGTTTTATCATACTTCAAGGGCATGTATACCAACATAATAAAAAAAAATGTTTGACAATCGGACTCTCCAAACCCGTGAAATTTAAAAATTCTCATTACTTTCTGAACACACCTTGTAAGTTCATCTTATCTAGTTCACCCCAATTTTACCCCATTAGGGGTGGTTTGGGTAAAAGTTATGTAGCCTATGACGCTTCTGGTGAAGTGAGGAATCCAATGAGCTAATGTAGATCAAAATCGGACAAGCTGTTAAGACGTTATGATGGAACATACATACGTACTTACCCAGGCACTGAAAACATAATACTCCTTTTTTGGCAGTAGTGTAATTACAGTTGATTAATTTTAAAATTGACTTAAAAATTTTATTTTAGTGTAAATTACAGTATGTTTGCATGTTTTAGAGAGAAGCTTTTATTAGCAAGTTATTGTTATCTGTATATTACAGTATTTTTTTTCAAATTATTGACAACATTACAATCAGATTGTAGATTTTATAGTGAGAAAGTAAAAATGTAACTTCTTAACATTATTCATTAATCCTTATGTAAAGGAAAAATACTAGCAGAGGCGGATTCAAAGTCTTTGGAGTGGAGTGTAAAAAGCAGCATTTGACCCACTCCCCATTTTGATCATATTTCAAAATCAATATTGATGTAAAGTTAGTCTACACGTTAATTCTGCCAAATTTGAATATAATCAGACAATAGTTTCAAAAGCATTTATAATGAATTCACATGAAATAAATTTACAGAAATGTAAAACATAAACAGTACCTACATCTAACAGAACATTAATGTAAATTAAAAATTTTTTTAAAACAGTAAAATAAGTCAAATTTAATTTTGATATAATTAGAATCTTTAAAGCTGAAAAGTAACTAATGCTAGTTTTATCTCCATTTTTTCAGTTATGTTAATCTTTTAGAATATTGGCTTCCAAAATCTCAAACAAAAATCGTTCTACAAATCATTTTTTTTACTTCATTATTTGCAATAAAAATCAAACCATATGGCCAATGTAATTACACTACAATTAATAAATACTTAACCATATATTTTAAAATGATAACCACTATCATGTATGATAAACAACAGCTCTTCAAAAATAGCTTATATTGAGTTAATTAATTATGATATAGTATTTTCTTAAGTGCTGAAATAATGTAACAGTAGTTTTCTAGTATAACATGATATTCTTATCACAAAATTGAAAATAAATACAACTAATCTAAAAGGTTTTCAAAAATAATAATAATAATGTGTTGACATTGCACTTATGGAAGATTTCACTTCTGAATACATGAAATGAACTCTACAACTTTCTTCAGGTCTACAACTTCTAGGCCTGTATATGATTTGAATTAAAATATTGATTCAAGTAAAATATAGCAAGATTAAAAGTCGGTGTAAAATAAAATTGCATTCTTTTATGAGTTCAAGAATTTTATTGAGTTGATTCATTAAAATATTATATAATGACTACATTTTTATTAGGGCATATATTTTCATTAAAATCATTAATTTTGAAACTGAAGAGTAACTACAACAATAGTAATTGAAAACAATTAAGTACACTTTATTAAAATATAATCAATTTAGTTGTCTCACTGATTTGATAACAGGTAATTTCCAAAAAGAACTAAATTTAATACAAAAATGAACTCCTGGTAGCTTTAAAATTCAAAATTTGTATCTTTTACTTTCAAAAATCCAATCCCAAAATCATAATCATCATTAAAATCTTTAATTTATTTATGATTACTATGGCAAAGTCAGATTAAAAAAATATATTAAAAATAGGTTATGATTTTTTAAAGATTTGGAATGTCCAAGAACTTTAAAATATTAAGTAGATTCAGCTGGATTATTATCAAAACAAATTTCTGTCCTAAGTTTTGAATCAAATTGGATGAAAATTTCAAATACTAGATTGCTAAAGCATGTATGTACACACACACACACACACACACATTTATTATTTATAAAATACTTAACCTCTAAAAAAGTGAGAGAGGCACACATTTCAGAACTGGCACACATTTCAAGAACCTAATTCTGGGTCTAAACAAGATCTGCTCAACAAGTTCATTTTCAAGGAAATTGGTCAATCCTAACAAGTGTAATTTTTGTGAATAATACAGGATTTTCAGATTAAACATAAATAATAATTACTGGAATTTGTAACAATTATTTATCTATGTGACTTCCTAACATAAAGAGCACATAGTTGTGCTTTGGCTGTGAATATTCATATGTTGTAGTACCTGCTCCTACTATTGCAGCTGTAACGTGAAGGAATTCTAGCTGTGCTCACCTGGAATGCTGTTCAGTTATTATCTAACTCTTTACAATTGTTATTGTTTATCAGTTATTGTTATCTATTTTCAGTAGCATAACTGAAAAGTTGAATTGGGCCCCACCTATTTTTGAAGCTTTAGCACTAGGAGTATAGTATAAAAAAATAATTCATAGATTTCTAGCTCTTTCATTTTCAATTGACAGCAGGGCTAAAATACTTAAACATTTTTATTCATTATGCTTCTAAAGTGTAGCTGAATTCTATTTAGTTTGAAATAAGATATTTATGCGCTTTCTTCTTTTTCTTTTCAGAACCACTTTTAAAAAACATGTTTTTTAGAAAATAATTAATTATTAATTAATACTGCAGCTAAAGTCGAATAGGTTAGCACATGGCAGAACATGCAATAATTGTTCAGCAATCAGCCTCTGAATATGGAAATGGTCGCAATGTCATGGTTTTACTAACCATTCATGAACACTACTAAACTGGCAGAAATGTCGACTGTGTGGCCACCTCTTTTCTCACTCACCTGATCTGCTTCTTAATGATATACCACCTTGCTTGCATGTATGCTTAAAGCTTTACCAAGAAAAAGCCAGCACAAAACAAGACTTGGAATAATATTTATTGCCATACCTACAGTGGACCCTTTGTTGTTGGGCTCTTCAAGCAATGTTGGTGTTTATTACTGACAAACACCATTTTTTTCTGATAAGAGTCATTGCTTCATTGTAAATATGCCACTGTCTCTTTTTCAGCATTATATACTTTGGGGTCTAAGTATAGAGAAGACAGTGCTCATTCTTTAGATTTGAATAATTTAGTATTTTTTTAAAAACCAAAACAATAGAGTAAGTACTCAGATTTGATATGTAAACAAATGAGTATCTCTATTAACCATTAGGAATGTTTAACGTCTATAGTTGCAAAGCTTCTTCCTTACTTTTAATGGGTATTGTTTGAGAAAATAAGTACATACAGTCATACAAAGTGGACTGCAGCTTAATATGCCAAACTATTTCTGAGAAATATTTCACACTTGCATTTGAGTAGAATATATTGTAGGAAATGTTTTAAACAATAATTGCAGAAAGTATTCTTATGGAATTTATTGTAGGAATGATTTACAATATTGCTTCCATCGATTTTATTAAATTTTTCTTGGAGCATAGCTTTGTTCCATAAATGTAGCTCAATAATAAATAAATTTAAGTTCTAAGAAAAATGTTATACTTTATTGGTTACATTTTTTCATCAGTTACACTTAATTTATTTTTAATTTGATTTTTATAACTTTACTGGACAGCTAGGAACACCCTTAACTCCAAGATTTGTAACTCTAAAACAACTGCCTGCATGAGGGTATTGAAGGAGCTGTTCTTTACTCAGACCAATGTTGGCAGAAGTTACATACAACTCGTCATAGTTAGGACCTCCAAAACATACAGATGTGATCTGCAGTGAAGGCAACTTAAGAACTGAAATCAGTTCACCAGTTGTAGGATTGATTCTCAGGACCTGCAAGATGTACATCTCATTAAAAAAGTACATTAATATATAAATTTTAAAAATAAATTAACCTTAAATGAACTATTTTTATCATAACAATATTTAACAAAAAGTTTAGAAATCAAAATGATAGTAGTTTACAATCATAATAAATTTCAAAATGAAAAATTAATTTTTCTCTGTAATAAATTATATCTGTGCGGCGGAATTAATTAGTTGATATAAAATTGTGTAAAATAAGCAATTTACTGTTTGATCTCACAAAAATGTGTTGAAACTTGCATTTAAAAGTTGTAAAAACTTGATTATCATTCAATTTATAAAGGAGTGTTACATAATAAAGGAGTACAGTGTTTGACCTTGATAAGATATCTGAATATTTGTAGAAATATCAGTCCAGTTTTTTCTAACCACACTTACTACCTATCAAGATCAAATTTTTATCTATCAATATAATATTTACCTACTTTGTATAGCGACAAAGTAAAAATATATTAATTGTTGCTTATTTTACAATTTTTCTGGTTACAAGGTTTTGCATTAAACTATTTTCTGCTGAAGAAGTTGGTACTAAGTTGTGAATCAAATTTTTTTTACATTTGTTTTAAACTATGTTGCGTTAAACTAAGTAGATAACCTTTCTACTTCAATAACAACATTTTATACATAAAAATATAAAGTTAATAATAGTTTAAAAAACTGAAAATTGGCTTTATTCTTCAAAATCTGATCACCAAATATTGCTCACAATGAAAATTTGTCATTTAAAGCAGTGTACTACATTTTAAATCAAGGTATTTTAAATACACTGATTGACATTATGTATTTCATATGTCCGAATTTTTAGCAAGATATGATAAACTTTTTTAAGAAATCGTGCTTTGGGGAAATAATGTCTATAGATTTTGTTTAGAAACATCAGGATATTTTTAATTAAAATCAATCCAATGTTTCAAGAAAATCTGATTTTAACATCTATGTAAAACATTTTTTTACATTCAGGGGACCAATCTAAAATGTCATCAAAATCTTTAGATTGACATTTTTATGGTCTTATTTTGTATAGAGAGAAAGTAAAATGAGTGCATTTCACAAATACTCAAAGTGCTAAAATAAAATCAAATTGGTCAAATTAAATTGGCTTGTAAAAATTTATCTAGCAAGCAAGTTCAGTATTAGCACTAGTAAGCCATTGGATATGTAAACACTCTATATATACTATGGTTTTTGAGTTGCACTGAAGAGTGAAAACCTTGAAAAAGCTTTCCTCAAAAATATCCTTTGTTGAGTTTTCACTTTATATCAGTAATGCTTTAATCGCAACAATCATTTGTAAAATTATTGAACAGATATACTTACTTGAGCTCCTCCGAAATTGGCAACCCACAGATTTCCTTCAAGGTCAATGGTCATGCCATCAGGAAAACCACCTATATTATTTGCTTTCAAATCAAATATAGTTTTCTCATTGGCTGAAACAGGCCCACATTTAAACATATTTTATAACAAATGTAATCTACTTAAACTACTTCTTGATTTTACTTATATTCTATTAACATACAGCTTGTGGATAAGAAATGAAAATGAAAATCATAAAGATTATAAAAACAATTAATTTAGTTTTACCTTTATTACATCTGTGTGTTATATATAAAAGTATATATAAAATTGTAATTTTTAAAATATGTACACTTAGCGTCTAATATAAAGAGTGAAGTATACTAGTTTTTTTACAGGCATTTGTAGAGATTTTAAAGTTCTATGGTGTGACTTCAATTTTTGATTATTTATGAAATGAAGAATTTTTTTACTTTTTTTAAGCTCCAGACAAATTAATTCCATTGTACGTCCAGCGAATCTTGTATTAATTCAACATCCCTTACATATATTTTTGTACAAAACTTCACTAATGTTGTGTCCTGTAGTGTTGCCATTATTACCAGTTTTATCTGAATATTTTGACTGTACAAATGCGCTTTTCATGTGTGTTTTGATTGTCAATTCTGTTTATCTTTGGAGGTCATTAATTCGTGCAAGTCGTAGGGAAGAAGTAGTGGTTGCCTGTCTTTGCACTGATCACTCCTTGTTAACATAGATTCCTGATGGGAGGCGGAGACCCACCTCAATGCAATTGTAGGGAAACCATCACAGTAAGACATATATTGCTTGATTGTGATGGTGTCCAAAATATAAGATGTAGATGTAAATTGGGCAATTGTTTGAATTCAGACTTCCTTTATCACCTTAAATTATTTAATAAAATTTAAAATTTATGAATATAATATTATTGTAGGGTCCTTTTACAGCCCTAAAATTATTTGCTTATTAATGTTGTTTTCTTTGTTAATTAGTTTTAAGCAAGTTTTATATTTCTTTAATTTGTTATTGTTATTATCGTAGGGTCCATTTATAACCCTACAATAAATTGTGTATGTTGTTTTAAGATATATTGTTCTATAGTTTTATTATTATTCTTATAGTTTATAGTATATTATAGTAAATAGTTCTATAGTTATAGTATTATAATTCATATAGATCTAAGTAAATATTTATAATTGGTATTATATTTTGTGTTTATTTATTTATTTTAACTTTTATAGTGTATTTTAATCATAATTTAAAAATGTTTTGTTGTATTATTTCAAATTTGTGTCATGGAGATGATAACCTTTACAGTTTTTCGCAGGAAAAACTGTACTTTTTTGAATGTCATCGTTTGTACAATATTGTTTTGCAATACCAATTTTATTAATTTGTGTATAATAATATATTGTTTGTATAATATTAGTTTGCAATTATTATATTTATATAACAATTAATATTCTTTATACTCTTATGAAACAAACTACATATTATAAGAGTATCCAATAATATCATAATAAAATCATAATAACTAAACCACATGTTGCTATTTTGTAGTTAAATGGAAAAAACTTCATTACAAAGTCTATCTAGTAAGACAGAGTTAATAAATATGGTTTGGACATATACAAAAAATAGTAGAAGGTTGACACAAGTTGAGATGGTTGAAGAAAATTCATCAGGAGAATTTTCTATCCAAACAGAAAGACTGAAAGACTTAAAGCATGAATATTTGAAGTTGATGTAACACATTAAAGCTTACTTACAAATATTTCCTGTTGTGTCATCGTAGTCATAACCATCAACTCTAAACTTCAGAGTGTCTATGAAGTAAAACTTTTTCTTATCTAAACTCCAGGCAAGACCATTAGATAAACTTATTTTAGTCAGCTGCTGAGAGACACTCTTTTCTTTATCAAGTCGATACAAAGATCCTTTTTCCTTTACCCATTCATGATCTTTTCCTTCAACTTGAGGCCCCATTGAACCTATAAATAAAAAGATAAAATATTCATGATTTTATTGTAGTTTTACAAATTGCAGGTAATATTTTAATTTCACTGAATTTTATTACATATTTTTGTCTTACTGTTTTCAGGGAGATTAAAAACAATGTGCTGAATTAAATTAAGCACTGAAATACAGAACTTTTTCCCTTAGCACTATGGTCTATAAAGAGTCTGTGCCTTCTAAGTTACTCCTTAAAGGATTAATGGTGGTTCTAGATATTATAGTTTTCCACCTGACTATAGAATAAAATGTAAAATATCCACTATCCAGCGGCACCAATATCACCATGAAACCATTCATCTATCAACAGCTCTCCTTCGACTTTTCATGCCAAACTTTCTCAAATCCTCCTCATACTAACAATTTACTTGTTTGGCAGATATCAAAAACTCTTTTAGATCCAAATACCCTCCTTAAAGATTTTAGTCCCCCGCAGGGCGGTGCAAACTAGCTGCACCTATTGAGAGGATTTAGGAGTCCCTCGCGGTACCCAAGTCTTAACACACACTTACACTTACAACACTACACTTACGACTTTACTTTACTCACATTTATATTTAGGAAGGCGATAAATAAAAAATAAAGTTTTTAGTTTCTCAAGTACTCAGTCTTTTCTCTTTCGCTTTAGAGAACCTACATTTTGCTACCATATGTTACTACTATTGGTCTAAAATTTTCTTCTGCAGAACCAACTTTAATCACTTTCTACATTTTTTGTTTTTAAATTCGGAGTTCATTCCCACATAATATTTTTTTCTGCACTGATTTTACTGCAGATATCTACTAGGTTGTTATTAACTTTCATAGATGAGCTCAACAACATTTTCCAGTTGCAGAATGACTCATCAAGTTGTTTTATCATTTCTTATCTTATCTTTGACTGCCTGGTTTATACAAGAAGACACAAGGTTTACTTTCGTGATTTACATTTTGAATAATATCAAAATGAAATGACATTTTCATTACATTTTGAGTGATGCCATCTGATGATCCAGTTGTACACATTTTTTTCATCAAACCTTTATTGCACAAACAACATTTTCATCCATATGTTAGCTTAAGGTGGTTACAGTAGGAGATAAAAACTTCATGTAGATTATTTTATCATCACTTATTTAACCTTCCGATGGTGGCTCACTAGATTAGCTACAAATATCAACATTGTCTTTTGCAGTAATATTGTTTTAAAATGAGGCTGTGGTTTTTAACTTTTCTGATAATGGAAAGCTATACTTTGTGCATATTGGCAACATTGAAAAAGTGGAAAAATGTCATCCTTCCTTGCTTATATTTCTACTAGGAGTGTCTTTTCTCCAGCTAGCACTAAAGTTTTTTTTGAGTAACTTCCAAAACAACCTTGTCTTGTCTAAATTATAAACCTGCTCTCTGTTATGTCTATTCCCTTGCACTTCTCTTAAACTGATTTTAGAATTTGTTGAATTCCATCATTCTAATGTTTTTGGGTTCACTAACAAAACTACATTGCAGCATTCAAAACTTTAAAACTGTTTCCCCTTTAATACTTAACAACTTTGTACCAAATCATTTTTTTAAAAGTTAATGACTTTTTTAGGTTTTTTGACTTTTCAAAGTTTCCTTATTGACACAAAAATTATCCTTAGCTAACATGTCCTTATTTTTCCTCCTTTGACAATTAATTCTCTTATTAAATATTACTTTAGCACTTTCTTAGGTCTTTTATGTGTACATAACTTGTTGCATAGCATGATTTTCTACAAATATCAACATTTTTCTCTTTTCGGTACTAGAAATAGCTTGTACATAAAATTTCAAATTGTTTTCCTGTTTCTTTTTTAATATCACACTCTCTTGTCTTCCTGATGCCAAATTCACTAGAAACGTTTGTTACACTGTCACTATGGTCAAGATAACTAATTATTTTACACTTTTCATTGAAGATTAAACTAGTAAATTTCCATTAAGCAGAATTTTTAAAACTATATAAAAGAGTATACATAGAGCTGCATCATATTTGCTACTATTAGAGATAATACCAAGATAGTTTGAAACATAAAGGTGATTTCTGGACACAAGGAGAGTGAAACCACTGTTCTGACTTCTTCTTCATATTAGGTGTGCACGTCCCTTTGCTCGTCAGCCACATGGGCGCTTATTGTGCTCACCATTATGACATACTAGTTCAGTTCTGTGAATTTAAATTCTGATATAGGTTTGCTAAATGATCAGCTTGTTCATTCTCATAGATCCCAGCATGTACTAGCAACTAACACAACATATCATTGTTCAAGTTTCTTAACTGTGCTGTGTATTTGTGAGATTCATACAATCCTTGCTTTGCCTTGAACTTGTTTGAATCCATCACCTTCATTATGGTCTGGCTGTAACTGTAGATTTGTATCTCCTTGTTTCTATGCACAAATTTTTTTTAGCACACTTCATCAGGACTGTAACTTCAGATTGGAATATCTTCCCATGCATTGCGCCTATATCTGCTGAGGATCACTCCACATATCCTAGGCTCTGTTCTACCACCAGTCTTGGAACCATCCAAATGGTAGAAGTCTTTGTCTCTCAATCCACTTTTCATATTCGTATATTCGGTGCTTACAAACTCACTGTATTCTGTTTCATTATGGCTTAAGGCAATAGTCTCTTATTGTCTTGCAACAGTTAGACATTGGAAACATATTTTTGTTTAAATAAAAAAGGAGTAAGTCAGTCAATTTTTATTTAATTGATGGTTGTTATTGGGTTGCAGTTTTTATATTATAAATTTTAAGTTTTTAATTCATTGCATTTTTAAATAATATTATTAAAGATTTAAAAAAAACAACAATATTTTTCACAATCACAAACCTGCCCAAAGTCGACCTGCTGGATCAACTTTACCATCATTAAGTCTTGTTCCAGCATCACTATGTTCCATCTTAACAAGAAGTTCATTTGAAGAAAACTTATCACTTTCACTATCCCATGTTACAAGATTAAGATCATTGGTTTGACTTATAACAAATTTATCTCTTTGCCCTTCAACTGGAATAATTATTGAACATGATCTACCTAAATAAAAATAAACATAATATTAATTTTAGTAAAATAACTTAAATGACGGTTTCTTACATGAATTACCATATTTTACAGATTATAAGACCCACTTTTTCCTTCAAAAAATTGTCTCTAAAATTCAGGTGTGTCTTATACTCAAAATTAATGTAAACATTCCAGTGTTTGCTTTAAAATTCCCACCAGTATTAAAAATGGCCATATATTTGATACCACAGAAAACCTATCTATCTGGTAAAATTGGATTCAACAGGCAGCTACAGTGCACCAATGCGACAAACATGAGTTGTGTAGATTCACAAACTTGCTAACACTGTCTTTCTCCAGCCCCACCATCATAAACCTAGAACACTGTCTAGTCTATGATGTGTCATTGCCAACTACGGTGTCAGTGAACTAGAATTGAAAGTTATTTGTGTTATCGGTAACAGTACAATATTTTTGTTGGTAGCTAGTTTCATAATGGAAAAAATAAAAATAAACTAAGAATATTTTTAGTCTAGCTTTGCAATCTAATAATAAAAATGGTAAAAAAGTTATTTTTTTAATAAAATTGCTTAAAAATAAGGTGTGTCTTATAGTCTGTAACGTCTTATAGTCCATAAAATGTGGTATAGAAAAAAGATTTATTAAAATCGCTAGGAAACAAGGAATGTCAGATGTAGTAAAAGTCTATAGGAACTTTTGAGAATCCTTTTGAAGTTCCTCTATTATACTGAATCAATATCTCCAAATTTATTTTAATCTTTGAAGACAAGAAAAACTCATTTGGGGCTAATCCGGCAGTTACAGTTACATGGAGTGCAAGTTGCTTTTCTTTTGATCCTACACTATTTGATTTTGATTTTAGCGTGAACAAGTGTGTTTTGATTTCAGAAATAATACATAGTATTTGCTTCCACACCACTCTAGCCATTTACTTTGCAGGTTCTTCCTGTGCTATAAAACAGCATGATAGTATGCAACTGACATAAACTTTATTAATGTAAACCTTTTTTAAGAATATAATTAAGATTTAATTGCATCTTACCTGTTTTTACACAAGACTGGTTTTTTGTTTGAATATCATACTTATGAACTGATCCCTCAACTATGTCAACAAAATAAAGGCTTTGAGATTCTGCATCCCAAAATGGTCCTTCTCCCAAAGTTATAGGTGTTCCAATTGGTTCTATAACTGGTGCCATCTGTAAAGTTATTAATTTGGTTATTTGACTCATCTTGAATAACTTTCACAGTTTGTGGTAATGCCATTAAAGAGGAATTTTGGAAAATAATCTTTTGAATTAACTAAACAAAATTATAATTACCTATGTTTTATATTAATTAATGTTTTAGAAGGTAGAAGACTTGATGGATAGTATCAGATGACTGCAGTTTCTCTGTTTTGGCAATAACAGGTGGAGGAGACCAGAGATAATTCATACAGTTTTAAATTTTCTTCTCTTTTTTATATTTTCTCTAAAACCATCTGACCATGTTTATTTGATAAAAGAACATTTCTTCTATCATGTGCAAATGATTGAAATTACCTTTAAAATTACACTTTCAATTTAAATTTTTTTAAGAATTTGCAAAGTGTATCAAGTGTTTTCAGGTAATAGTGTATCAAGTAATTTTTGAAAACATGTAAATTTAACTTAAAAAAATATGAATTAGTTAAGTGAGCTATTTATTATATATATATATATATATATATATATATATATATATATATATATATATATATATATATATATATATATATATATATATATATATATATATATATATATATATATATATATAAATATTTTGAAGCAGGAAGAACAACTTTGTCCAAATAAATTTCACAGCATGTTCTACACAACAGCACAAAATACAGGGGAGAAAAAACTGACATGAGTTAGAACTGATTATAATCAAAAAGTAATAAGATACTAAGGGCATATCAAGTCTCCCCTGTCTCTCCTTCTAAGAAAAATGGGTACTGGTTTAAACTTACAATCGGATTTGATGCATAAGGGTAGGTTAAAATTATTTTTTATAAGAGTATGATAGTAGAAAAAACATATTGTATTATGTACTTTGTATGTTTATTAAAAACTGATGATGCAGGCATTGTTTTTTTTATCACACTTAATTAATAAGGTTACAAAATAAACTGACTTTTGCTATTTTATGGTATGAAATATATGCAAATAAATAAATACCTTACACTCTTCATATTTAAAGATTTAATTTCATTTTTAATATGGCTGATTTACTATTGCCATCAACAATTTAAAATTTCACAATCTGAATGCTAACATACTCTAAGAAACATTTGAAACGTTAAATGTTATTACTATGTCATCACCTAAACAACACAAGAACTGAGTTATACAACTAATTCCATTTACTAACACCAAAAAACATAAATTCCCTAAACACTAACGTCTCTCCCAGCTTTTAAACAGCCTACTTCTGTGAACCAAGTTCACCATTCTCTTGTACACCAATACACTCTTCTGAATGATTTGCAATATTCATGTATCTCAGGTCTAACATATACAAGACTACCAAATTTTTTCAGGCATTTATTGCTAGTACATCATATCATATCTCCTGTACACACTAGGTTCATTCTGATTGTTTGTTTTTTTTAAATATATTTTTTAATTTTAATAATATTTTTTGAGAAATTAGTTTCCTACCATAATTTCAAGTATAAAAACAGGTAGGAAATCGTTGTTGGACAGAATATCGAGGAGGACCACTCACTATAGAACATCTATACAATAGCCTGCCAACACCTGGAACAACCTTACAGAATACACCAACTTGTTCAGATAGAAATAGCAAAAAGCCAATGAATTTTAAATAAAATACAAACTTCCTATTTGTCATAATTTCAAATAAGAAGAATGCTTTGACAGTCTGCTAAAAGCCCAGAGTTTCAATGTTTTTCATTCAGACTACAACAACTTCTATATAATGTAAATATAAATTCAATGTGTTTTCATTTAATACACAAATTGAAGTGAGGCTTCAAATGCATATAACATAGGCTATTTGCCTTGCCTATTAAAAACTGTCTTGCAAATTTTTCTAGAAAATTGGAACTTAACTTAATAAATTCCTCATATCAAAAAAACATATCTGAAATTTTTATGACAATCCTTATGTGGATTGTCATAAAAAAAAAAACATAAAATTTTGTATCCTTTATAAAATATTTATGTGGACATTATTATAGGAGATGTTTTTAAGTAAAAACCTGAATCCTATACATACATATATACAAGATGAGTTTGTTTAATAGCATGTCTACTAAATACATAAATAGGATTTGTTCTCAACTAAAAATAAAATTATGTTGGTAAAGATGTAGTTGTAAATTAATTCATATTAAAACTATGTAATTGAACAGGTGAATACAAAGGATAGTTCTATAGGTCAGATTATGACAAGATTATTAATAATTTCAGTTGTCCCACTATTGTGTGTGTAGGACCTGAGATACATGAACACTGCAAATCATTCAGAAGAGTGTATTGGTGTACAAGAGAATGGTGAACTTGGTTCACAGGAGTAGGCTGTTTAAAAGCCGGGAGAGATGTTACTGTTTAGGAAATTTATGTTTTTTGGTGTTAGTAAATGGAATTAGTTGTATAACTCTCTCTCTCTCTCTCTCTCTCTCTCTCTCTATATATATATATATATATATATATATATATATATATATATATATATATATATATATATAGAGAGAGAGAGAGAGAGAGAGAGAGAGATGTGTACTAAAACACCTAAAAATAGTATACACAGTATTTACGAGCCAAGGGGATACATTATAGATAATAATTAAGGTATAATCAACTGAAAACATCTTTTTTAAGAATGTTATGCTATACTTAGCTTATTTAAATTGGAATACCTAATACTTAGGTACAAAAAATACTTAAACATTTTCATAAAAATTTGAATTTACTTCCTTACTGTACAAAATGTAACACATAAAAATATTGTATTTGTAAAAAAAATTGAATTTAAAAGTCTTAAGGATAGGTACGAGGGTTGATCAAATATAAACGAGACTGACTTTCTAAAAACTTTTCCGTTGGACATTGAACTCTAAAGGGTGGGGTTTCAGGTAGCCTGGGAGGTTTGGGACGGGCGTAGACGGGCAACATTTCCGTTCGGACCCTTCAGTATAAAACTATACAATGAGTGAGAGTGAAGTGCACGTTTCCGTGGAGCAGAGAATTATTATTAAGTTTTTGGCCAAGGAGGGGGTCAATCCGACTGAAATCTTTCGTAGATTGACGGCTCAATACGGGGACAGGACCCTGTCAAGAGCTCGCGTTTTTGCTTGGCACAAGGAATTCGCCGAAGGACGGGAAGCAGTAGAAAACCTCAGCCATGATCGTCGCCCGACCACTTCCGTCACGGACGAAAACATTGATGCTGTTCGGAAGGCGCCTTTCACGTCGATTTCCTCCATCAACGACGCACAATAAATGCACAATATTATTGCGATGTTTTAGAGGCCGCAAAACAGTCTTTTCGTAGGAAAAGGAAATCTAAACCGGCGAGAAACGTCATTCTTCTTCACGATAATGCCCGACCACATTCGGCGAACGCTACGAGGCTTAAACTCGATCAAATTGGCTGGGAACCAATGGAACATCCCCCATACAGTCCAGACTTATCACCCTGCGACTATCACCTGTTTGGGCCACTCAAAGAGGCGCTTGGAGGCCAGCGTTTCGAAGACGATTCTGCGGTGGAGACCTTCGTGCTCCAATGGCTCAATGAACGCCCGAGAACTTTTTACGAAGATGGAATTAAAAAACTTCCAATCCGGTGGGAAAAATGTGTTACTCGTGCGGGAGACTATGTAGAAAAATAAGTTGTATCAAGAGTAATTTGTAAGTAAGCAATAAATTTTTTAAAAAATCAGTCTCGTTTATATTTGATCAACCCTCGTATAATCATTCTGAGGTCCTATGGTTAATGAATGGTTAAATAAGTTGTTAAATTTACAAACATTTATGAATGTTTGTATCAATGGATGGTTGGAGACAAAACTAATTGACTGATTCAAATGAAATTTAGCATTTAGGTGAATTCTGCCCATTTTTCAGAAACATTTTTTGTAAAATGTTTCTTTTTGGTAAAAAAAACTCTAAAAATTAATAAAAATTGGAATTTCTTGAAATAGCGTTTACAATTTTTATTAAATTTTGCTAAAAAAAAATGGAGGTATTGAATCTATTCTATAGAGCCTGTATTCATTGAGTGTGCTGACTATGCCTTTGTTTGTTCATGTTTAAGTAGTTAATGCTGCATACCTGCTTACTGTTGACTGACCTTGGAATCAAGTTTGTTATAAAGCTACATATTGTATAAAATTATATAAGATGTCATAAAGGTTATTTCCTGCAACTAAATAAAGACAGATAAGTACATAGTATTCGCTCTCACTCTCTGATTCAAATAAATACTTCAATTGGTGCATTTCTATGTATATTTGCCAAACTAGTATTGCCTTACTTTTTTTACTAAACAAAATTTCAAAGAATGTTTGGTGATTGTGGAAAAAATATCGTTTAATAGTCCATTTTAATGTCCCCTGAGTACTTTATACATGAATGGTTTGATAATGCATAGCATGGTAAATAAACTAAATGACCAATTTTTCTGAAATTTCAGCAAGTTTTTAGAACTTATTAAAATTAATTTAATGACTTGGTCAAATTTTGATGAAATGTATTTAATATTTCTTCCAAAAAAATCAAGTTCAGGAGTTACATAAAAAAATCATCAGATTTTGCTCAACTTTTAGTCAAATATGAAGATACAAATATCAAGTTAGTGTATCAAATTAGAATTAAAAAAATATTTCTGGTTCAGTATTAAAAAAAATTAAATCTCACAACCGATTTCGTTTTTCAATTAACTGTTGAACTGTGAATTTTTGTACTTCATATTTAATACACTCACATTGACTAGAGTTATAAATTGGTAGATAAACAATCTTTCTGAAAAATCTGATGAATTTATTTTTGTAAAGTAAGCAGATTTCCCGGTTTTTTTTAGAGGGTCTGACTGGATTTTTTGAGGTAATAATGGAATGTGAAATGTTTTGTTTGTTTTTGCACCATTTACTTAGATATCTTAAATCTTTTCTAACAAATTTCAATAAGTTTTGCTCAAATTTAATCATTAAACACTCAAACAAAATCTAGACTTAGATGGGTTTATTAAGTCTACTATTGCCTTCTCCCAGTAATTTCGGAATTTAAAAACAAAAAAACAAAAATTGAGAAAGGGGACCTATTGTTTGTGCCTTCTGAGCTGTTAAATATGTTTAAAATACAACATGTTTGTGTACTGAATGTTAAACACAATATGTTTAATAGCCTGTCTACCTAATGAACTGTTTCATTCAATAATATTTAATAATATACAGAAGTGAACTAATCCCACTTTTGCAGATATTTTGTCCTACATTATAGAAACGTAACAACTGCTTCAATGACCAAAGTTACCAGCTATATTAGTTTTAAGCCTACATTTTTTTGGGAATAAAAATATAGTTATTTGTTTTAAATTAATCAATTTAAAGTAGCCTATGTATTGTCAAATAACTGATACAATTATATGAGAGTCTCCCTTGCAGAAAAGTGTGCTTAAACATAAATTTAAACACCCACAAATAAAACAGTGTCACATCAGAGGTGAACTAATGTATTACCTCTCAGTTAATAAATTTATGTATAAGTAATGATAAAAAAAAGATTAACTTGAGAGATTTGAAAACCAATGGAGCATTTCCCTGGGTTTACTCTAAGGGAAAATGGTAAAAAAACACATATTTTATAATCTTACTTATGATACTTACAGTATGCATCTTAGTATTCATACTAACGAGAAAATACCTGATTACATATTTAGGCATAATTATTTTTGATATTTATTTATATAGCCCGGGGTTAAATTAATTTAACAATTTTCTCAATGTGTTTTTTATGAATCTATTCATTATTAATATTTTTATTGAATTAATAAGTGTAAGAATAAAAGTACATTGTAGGGTCTACTATATTTTATAAACAGATTTGTATATCCTTTGTGACGTCACGAAATGGCTGTGAAACTTTGTGTTGGCCACAGATTGCAGAACAAATTTAATGTTAGATGATTAAAGCACTTATGGATGAACAGTCATCTTTGTGTAGTTGTGATCAATTAATCGATTTCTAAAAACTCATTTTGCAATAATTTGACACCTTAGGACAAATAAACTAGTGTACTATAATTTTTTTTTTAATTTCGACTGCCCTGTATTTGGAGCATAGATAGATTAAGACACGAAAAGCAAGATATATTTTTGTATACATTTATTTTTTATCATGACCACTTAAAATAAATAAAATACCGTCAAACTGCTTTATTTTCTTCGAATGCTTCTGAAATTAGTACAGTAGTATCAAATTTACAACCTTCCTAATAACAGGCATTTGCGTAGACGCTCCGAAAACCAACCGGGGCGAAAAAAGTGTTATGGGATCTAACGAACACAGGTAAAAGGGTTTATATTAAATATAAAAGACTTATTAGGTCACTTCTGAACAATGAAGGTGGTTATCAATTGCTTTTTTTAACATATCTTCAAAAAAAAAAGTGTTGTAAAATAAGGTACTTCAGGTTGTGGTAATGCAACGTAAAATAATAGCATAAAACCCTAAGAAAATTACAGTATTACAAAGCAATTATTTGTACTTTTCTACATAGGCCTATCGTAATATTAGACTAATCACGACTAGACAAAAGGCAAGAAATATCAATATATTTCAGTAGAAGAAGGGCGTCAACTATCACATTATCTCAAGAGCCTGTTTTAGCTTAAAGGTCGGCTGATTTCTTATCGGTTGACGCTCTTTACTTGTGACACAATGAATTAAATTTTAACGATGAAAAAAATAACATTTTGATATCTAAAACTATAAATTTAAAAAAATACGGATTGGATGTTGTTATATATATATATATATATATATATATATATATATATATATATATATATATATATATATTCTTCTTAACGTATGCCAGTTAGACTAATGAGTACAAGGGTAAAGAAACGCAGTAGCTGCAACTAGAACTGACAACTTAAGAAAATAAACCTTACCAGTTATTTGGGTTTGTTTTGCATTTAAGGTTTACTCTAAACTGTAATATTCTTTTATTACAAATTTGGTACACTGACTTGATTTGTGAATTTTATGTGGCCAATTTTCCTTCGATATGCAAGAGCTTTATGCTTAAACGTTTCACTTAAATTTCCTTTAAGTAATTTAACTGTGTGTGAGAAAGTTCATGCGTTGCTTAGATTTTCGTTTTGTCAACCGATAGAATGTTCACTTAATTAATGATAATGTTTTTTAACTTTGTTTTTCTTAGTAAATTTATATAAATTTAAATAAATGTTTTTTATACCGATAATATGTAACCGGTATTAACAGAGACTACTAAAGCGAGACAGTTCCACGTTGAGATTTTGAAACCAACGAGAACAGCACCGAAACATGCTTGTGTTTTTAACAGATTTAATAACTAAAACGTATGGAAAGTTTTGTTTCAACTGAATTGTTATTTAACATACCTCGACTAAGTAGGTTGTGATAACAGTTGTCTGAAGCAGCTGAGCATGTGTGTTGGACTGTGGTTATTAACTGCATAGCTGCAGGCTGTTACCATGTGACCTTGGAATCTAGTTCTTATAATTATAAGCACAGCACAGCTTGTTTATTACAATGTAGTAATTCATGAGGCTTTCTTCCAATTAGTAGCCTACATACAGACAAATATCAGTAGTACTCTCTCCCTCGTTTGTAAATAACTGATTATGTAAAATTAATGCTTCTACTGATGCATTTTAATGTTTATTAATTTGTACTATATTTCAATGTAAAATTAACATGTTATCGAAATGTTTTATTAGTTAGGCCTAGGACATTATTTCAGCTCAAGCGGAACACATTAAAATTTAATATCGATGTCCTAGACTAGTAGGATACGACACCCATATGGAAGTGTTTTTATTTTATTAACTTGGAGTTAATTCATGTAACACCTAATTTTGCCGCACCACAGCTGTTCACTTGGTAATAATACTTAAACTGAAGTTATAATTATTGCTGTTGGTTACGATTAATATAAACAATAACACCAAAACATAGATGATATTTTAATTGTTAATATTGAAATTCCTATGTGATTATGAATTCGAACAATTATAACGATTATTGTAAACTGACATTTAATTATACACGTTTGGTCGTTGTATTGTGGCTTAAAATGTTGTCAGAGGTTTGGCAGCCGAAGTAATGAGCTACTTGAGTGGCCTCAATGGACTCAGACCCGTGACCATTAAATGAGCACAAACGATGATCTCTAAAACATGTTTTGGGGTTTGTTATAATTTGTATTACCCTTATAATATATAGTCTATAGTACCGGGTACCGCTACTCCGCTCTGCTTGTGTTGTTTATTTTTGAAAATTGTTTGAAATCTTTTGTTCAAAATTTTGTAAAATGGTGTTCAATATAATAAAATAAAATAACATGTACAAAATATTTACAGAACAATCTCGTATACATGTGGATGCGTTCAGTAAAAAATGAACATGTATTACAAAATTGTATAACGTAGCCTACTTCTGATAAAAATCAATAAATAATTAATATTAAAATATATATATTTCAAACATTATAAAACTCTGCAAATGAAATAACAAAAAATTAAGTATCTTCAATAATTTTGCAAATGGTCAAATATTAAAATCTTCAAAGTTGTCAGGGATATTCCAAGTCTCCACATTTTCATCGATCTGCATATTTGTTGTCGGTACATAGGCTAATTATTCGAATGTTCTCGTAATACTTCTTCCCAAACAATATTTCTTGTGTGGCGAGTGTTTTCTGGGGGCAAGAGAATTTTTAGTTCATTCCACCTTTTAACTCTGGAGAAGATACATAAAAACTGCTGTTAGTAGGAATATCCCAACTGATACACAAATGTCTGCCCTTGGGCCTTATGTAGTGTCATAGCAAAAGCTGGCCTAACGGGAAATTGATATCTTTACATTGTGTATCCAAGTTTACTTTTGCTTGAATTTAATGTTATTCTAGGAATATGAACTTCTCTACCTGTGGTCATAGTAGCCCGTGGGCGGCAACCGATTTCAGATATAATGTATGTAGGTATAAGCATACTAGAGGAAGTGATAATTCAACCCCAAGCACTTCCATCGACCTATTGTGCAAATGTATATAGGTGTACACTCCATATACATTCAAGGTTAGAAATTCGCCGTTTTGCGATTTTTTTACGGGCATGAGACCTAGAGCGGTCGAATCTGCACCCTTCAAAACCCTTATATACGAAGTTTTGTGAAATTCGTTAGAGCCGTTTTTGAAATACGCTGAACATACAAACATAAAGTGCTCGTTTATATATATATATATATATATATATATATATATATATATATATATATATATATATAGAGAGAGAGAGAGAGAGAGAGAGAGAGAGAGAGAGAGAGAGAGAGAGAGAGAGAGAACGACTTTAACACTTTACACTCACACTTACATTTAGGGAGAGGAGAGGCGATAATAACATCAATGTGCTTTTCGCCTTAAAATAACAAAAAAAAGAGAAAGAGAAAGAAAGAGAGAGAGAGAGAGAGAGAGAGAGAGAGAGAGATGAGAATGAAATTTAACAAAAATTCTATAGTTATTCATTTTACGGTTGTTCAACCTCTGCCTTAATGTATCATCTGTGAAACATTAGTGTCTTACCTAATATTTCTATAAAAGTTAATGAATTTGACAACAACTATTTTATGGAACAATTACTTCAGAAATTTAGGCAATAAAATTAAAATATATTCCATACACTACAGTATAAATACACGCGGTAAATGATCTTTTACGCAATTTTTGAATTGTTAGGGTTTTAATACTTTTGAAACGTTTTGAGATAATAGGCTATTTTTTTTAAACCCACTATAGAAGTAGGACTCAAATGTTTTAAATGTAAACATAGACTTTGTAGTAGGATTTTTGCTTCTTTAAAGATAATCAAATTTTGACATAAAGAAAAGTAACTTGCAACTCCTTTCGAAATATGTTGTATTGCAAGTAGGCCTACTAAATGTCTCACGTAACTTTCGAACAGTTTAAAATAGAATAAATAATTACACACTCAGTTATTTCGGTGACGTGATGGATAAGAATTCCCCAAAAAGTAACAATATCACACTAATTTTTATCTTCTACTTTTTTTGAAAACCTAATTTCACCATCATAATCAGAATTAAAATCTGCAATGGTATTTTAATCTCTCAAATTACATTGAAAATAACCTAACCGCCTTCAAGGTCATTTCCGTATTTTTAACGGAATTTTAAAATACTATTTTATGCAGATTAATAACACTGATTGTGATAATAATATCACATTTTCAAATGGCGTAAGATAAGAACGTTTTGTTGCTTTAGGATTTGAAATTAACGCCATTTTGATTTTGAACGGATTTTGTTCATTAGCGAATTTGTCTAAACTATTCGCAAAATAGATTTTTGTGCCAAGTTTAAATCAAATCAGACGAAAAGCACACGCTAGAATGTAGAGTGCAAACACACACACACACACACACATATATATATATATATATATATATATATATATATATATATATATATATATTATACAAGAATTCTCTTTATGATTTCTTCTAGTTTTTCTTTGTATTTTTGTACAGTATTGCATCAATAAAAAGAATACATAAACTGAACAAGGAAAGTACCAAGTACCCCGGTTTAGAACCCTCTCAAAATCAGGGGGGGCAGCTGAGCTCTTGGCGTCCCTGCCTGTACAAGCTTAGGGCCTACCTGATGTGATAAGACGGCAGGTCCTTTTCTGTATTGATAGATCATACATACTCTCTTTGCTTTTACTTTTTATTGTTGTACTGTATAAATAAATCATGTTCAAGGTTATAAAGATAAGAACACAGCTCGAAAGTTATCTACAGCTGTGTAATGCCATTTTCAAAAGCTAGATAAAACTCAAGGCTTACTCATACAGACATTAAATCATTTTTCCAATCTCTTATAAAATTAACAAATTGAATTTAAAATTCGTTTTTATTGTTTCAGAAGAAACAAACACACACACACACACACGCGCGCGCACACACACACGCGCGCACACACACACACACACACACACACACACACACACACACACACACACACACACACACACACACACACACACACACACACACACACACACACACACACACACACACACACACACACACACACACACACACACACACACACACACACACACACACACACACACACATAAAACACACAAACAGTACTTCTCGAGGGATAGTTTAATGTTTACTTAGTTATCGGGCCCCACGTTATGGGAACCATTGTTGAATGGTACAGCTCGAGACGTCGCCGTTGATAGACAAATTTAACAATAAAAAAAATTGTATTTGTTAAGCTTGCGAAATAAATTTCCTAAACTGTGTAAGGACCTACCTTATCGTGACCTCTGGCTAACTTTTTAGGTCCACTAGTTGTTGGTTATCCTCTTTCTGCCTACGGTCAGGAAACTTTGCCTGCCGACACTCGGTGCGATGTTCCTGGATAAAGGATGTTAACCTATCCTTTGAGTTAAAACGTTAACAAGGCTGTTACATTGCCATAGTTGCCTTTGGAACCCTTGTTTTTACGTGATTTTTTCTTAAATTTATGAATTTTAATTACTTTGAAGTACTTTTGCCTTTTAAATGTGTTATCTTTTTAAAGACTGTCTCGAGTCGTTTCGTTTGGAAGGATTTATCAAAACAAATTAAATTTTTTTCAAAATAACGGTTTTTATTTTTGTTAAATTTTAAATATAAACCTTTTTGACTTCATGATAGTTTTATATATATATATATATATATATATATATATATATATATATATATATATATATATATATATAGCCTATATATATATATATATATATATATATAACACTATACGTGTGTGCGTGTGTTGTGAAATGTATGTTATTTAATTCTTTCTTTTTATTTATTTAAGTTGGTTAATAAAGGAGTACATATTTTTAATTTGATTTACTTGAATTATATGTATGACAAACCCTAGTTATAAATGTGTATTTATGATTTATCTTAACTTGGCTTATCTTACCCTTTTCTCACTATATTTTAAATTTACACTTTAAAATATCCTATCTTTATTTGACGATTATATTGGCTTATAATCACTAGTTATATTACAAAATTGGTGTACTAGAATTTTTAACAATACTGTATGTAGAAAGAGAAATATTTTAATTGTACCGTAACCTATTATTGTTATTGCTTATTGCTATCGGATTTCAATTATATTAGTAGACCTACATATGGATAGTCTTGTCGTATTTCTAAAACACATATTTTATATGTAGACCTATATATTTACGCCTATTTAAACTGGAGAAAATATTAGGCTTTTGAAGCCTAAAAGCACATGGAGGCTATCATCTCCGATTTTACACTGAAGAGCCAGACCAACCAATCCAATACACACAGCTTAGGCTATTTATTCTGTTATTAAACTTAATTTACTATATTATTGAAATTAATTTTAAACAGAAAATTTTACTTCGAAAATCTGAAAAAAGAAAAATTTGTTATTGAATTTAGAATATTTTAAAATGGTGAATCGTCACCTTGAACAACATCCGGTCCAAACCTTGGTCCTGGATCCTTTCGCAGGTTAAGGAAACGTGGTTTCTATCTTTAGACATTCTCAGGATGGTCCTCTGCTGTCCCCGTTCCTGGGATTTTTTCTGGTAATAGACAGTTTATGGTTGTCTGTTAAATTTCGCTGAGTAGTTTCCCCTTCCGCTACTGAATCTTCGATATTGTGATTTTTACCGCTCTGTTTGTTGGAAGCTGTGATGTTTTATTTGTGCTGATTGTGGCTGTACCTTATTAGGCTGCTTTTAAAAATATTGATCTGTGAATTTACTCATTTGCAATTTATATACCTTATAAAGGAAAAAAGTATAACTTACAATTTACTATTTTAATATGACTTCAATTAAAAGTGCTCTGTAAATGTGTTTCGTTAAAAGGCATAATTTGTCCACTTTTCACTGGACATGATTGATATATTTCAATTAAAACATTTATATTCAATAAATACAATTAATTGTTAGTAGGGTTTAGGCTACTTTAAACAGTCATACACTTATTGGAGACAAAATGGAGGCCACTCAAAACGTCTGATTTATTTGAAAACAAGGTACGGCTTGTTTGTATACCTACAGTTCTTAAATTAATTAGTTTATTTTGCGTTTCATACATTAGAAAATCCAAAATTGATGTTAAGGAAATTTATTTGTAGCGGACAAAGTATCGCACAGAAAAACGGATGTTTTAGGATTTTGTACAAAATACTAAGTCAATGACTTCACTGTTTCTCAAGAACGACAAATTTTGAACTTTAAATTTCGAACAGTGGCTTTCCTCATAGTATAAACGTGCAAAAGGCTGGGTTTAAAAAATCCGTTTTTTAAGTGGTTTGAAAGACTTCTTTCTAGAACATGAAATCTCGATTTTTTGCACTATTTGTCCGCTTTTTACAGTAAAACGTCAAACATGATAATTTTTTTTCATACGGAAATGTGTCAAGGTTTTAGGTAATCGCAAACTGTCATACACCTATCTGAAACAAAATGGCAGACACTCAAAATGCCTGATTTATTTGTAGGTTACTTTAAAATGTCTGCGTTGTTCGCTTTTCATTGGGAAACGGCATCACGCATTTCTATGAAACAGTTTTTCGTTGTCATATAAAATTACAAGTATTTAGGCGCTATCAAACTGTCATACACATATTTTTAACGAAATGACAGGCACTCAAAATGCATGATTTATTTGTCTGTTACCGGTACGTTAAAAGGACTTTTTTGGCCACTTATAAAACGGTTTCACACATTTCAATCAAATTTTTCTGTTATATAGCTTTCAGACAAGTTTTAAACAAGCATACACCTATTTTAAACAAAATGGCGGACACTCAAGGCCCTATGCTTGATTTATTTTACAACGGGTTATTTTTACAAGCTTTAAGTACAGGGCTTAGTGTAGTTTACATTGAAACCAAAATTTTGAATCAACTTTAAATTTAATTAACTGTAATTTTTGTTCCCGGAAAAATATCGTAGTTAAGCACACAAACAAAGCTAGTAGGCCTACTACTTAGACCTGTAATGTATTTTTATTTAAAACAAAATACAATAGTTCTTTTCAAATACTATCTACAAGAAATGATTTTCCATTTGCTTTTTGTTCTATTTCCACAGCCTTTAGAATTCTGTACAATATAAATGTATATTATAATTTTATTATTATTGTTGTTTACATTCCATGTCGTGTAAATATAAATATAGGTCCTATATATTAAAAACAAAGTCATTAAAATACAGAATAGAGTACGTCAGAAGGCATAATGCTTTTAAATTGAACAAAGCATATCAAACATCTGATTCTACGATTACAATCTGGCGTTATCTAAGTAATTATTTCTTATAATATTTATCAAGGAAGCTTGGTCAAACTGTAGGTGGTTATTACTGAATTAAAAGTTTAACCTTCACACATTTTTCCAACAAAATAATGCCGTTGAAGTTATTACATAATGTTTTAAAGGGATGGGGTAATTGCGCACCGAGTCTGGCAACATTGTCACACGTTTCTCTTGAAGCTAGACTTCAACATGTAGCTTATCTGTCATTTAAATTGTCATTATAACTGAAGATAATGACAATATTATTGAAGTCATATGGAAGTAGTAAAGAAAATAGTATATAATTTAATAGTTTTCCATTGTTATTCAAAATATTGATATAAAAACATTTATCCATTTTGAATAAATTACATTACATTTCTGAAAGATATTGGTTGAGAGCAAAAGGAAAGAATGCCTTTAGCTGATTGGTTCAGAAATGGCCTGAAACAAATGTGGTCCTACTTTTTCCACGTCTTACGAAATTAAAATCGTCTTCAGGATCTCCTTCATTCCTGACTTAATCAATGGTATGACTGTTCTAAACTACCTATTCCATGACGTTTTTTGTATGGCGCCCTACTGTATACAACGCTAACTCCGGCCTCCAGCTGGTTTTTATAATTCGATAAATACGAATCTTCCGAGTTAATTCGATTCATTTTGTTTCGATCAAAAATGTGTGGTTTAAAACAAGCAAGTAAATGCGCCAATAAGTTGAGACTCGATGACGTTACTATAAACATACATTTGCAATGGAGAATCCAAACGTACAAGGTCTAAGGGACGTTTCACCTAACATTCCGTCATTTTTAGATGGTTCAAATCCTAATTGTAGCACCAATGTAAGCGAAAACTCAATATTTGTAACTTTGTTTATTATGGAGTCTATTGTAACCACGGTGTTTTGTATTGTTGTAACGTATATATTGTTCTATAAAATATTTTAATCATGTAATTGTGCTCAGTGTTTGTGATGTATGTTTTTAATGTTTTGTTTGACTTTGTGACGACCTCGACAGAGGAATTTAACATTTTATATCACGGCCTAAAGATGAAACGATAGAGTTTCGAAACAGCGGTAGCCTTTACGAGGTGAGTAGATAGACCACTGACAGGAAGAATAGGTCATATTCCTAATTATTAAAATATGTGGTTCGGTGGCTATGTTGCAATAATAAAATAATAAGCAAATTAAATCCCAAAGCTAAATTAAGTGGAAGAGGGATAAAAAATTAAAGTACAACCAAAAAGGTGTAAAATAACGGGAAGAAAATATAATCTAATTCATATCATATTTCTGAAAGTTTGTGTGTTTGTTTGTTATTCAATCACGCTTTAACCACTGGACCAATTGAGATGAAATTTGGTACGAATATGGTTTACGTATCTGAGATAAACATAGGCCTATTCCCATTTTAAAAAACGTCATTATACTACTTACCCAGCCCAAAATAATTATTAGTATTTAGTTTTGTGACATGTGTTAACTGTAGTTAGGTTTAATTACTGTTTACTGAACATGAGATTTAGGCACCTGAGATGGACATAGATCTAATCCCATTTTACAAATCTTAATCTATGTTTTATTTATTGCAAAATTATTGTTTTTAATGTTACATTTTCATCTAATAATCACAATCAGGTATTTTTTATTTAAGACTTTTCAATGTTTTTGAAGCAGAGTGCAGCATATATAACATATACAATTTTATTAGGATACTTTAATTGTAAGGTAGTATATACATTTGTGTAATTACATTATATGAAAAAATGGTAAATATGCAGTGCAGCATCTATTGGATTTTTCGATATTTTGTTACTAAAATGCTTTATTATGTGCCCAAAAGCAAGAATCCAAAATAAGAAAGCACGAGAAGTACGATATAAATCGAAAATAAAAGTTACCAACATAACCTCAAAATTGCTACCCGGCAAAAAATCGGTAACGTGTTGTAAATCGGTAAAACAATAAAAATACGTCTAACACGGGTTTTGGGTGATAAGAAACCCATTTTTTAAAAGAATACTGCATAACCTAACTGACACGGTTGTTAGGCCTAACACGGTGATGTGTGAAAAAACTTTTAAATTTTTAAAAAAATACTACGTATCCTAACTGACACGGTTGTTAGGCCTAACACGGTGATGCGTAAAAAAACTTTTATATTTTTTTAAAGAATACTACATATCCTAACTGACATAGTTGTTGGGCCTATCATTGTGATGTGTGAAAAAAAGCTTTATTTTTTTAAAGAGTACTCCAACCTTAACTGACACGGTTGTTAGGCCTAACATGGTCATGCTTGAAAAATCTTTATATTTTTTTAAAGAATACTCCATAAGCTAACTAACATGGTTGTTAGACCTAACACGGTGATGCATTAAAAAAACCTTTATTTATTTTTTAAAAAAGAGTACTCCATTACGTAACTGACACGGTTGTTGGGATAAACGGTGATGCAGGAAAAAACCTTAATTTTTTAAAAAGTACTCCATAACTTAACTAACACGGTTGTTGGTCCTAACACGGTGATGCATGATCTTTAATGTATATTATGATCGCGGGCAAAGCCGTGACGGGTAAACAGCTAATCATATTATATTTCTGAAAATTTGTTTTTGTTTATGTTTGTCATTCAATCACACTTTAACTACTGGACCAATTGAGATTAAATTTGGTGTGAACACGTTTTAGGTATCTGAGATAAACACAATACTATTCCAGTTTAATTGTATAGTAATGACTTTTTAATAATACAGTATTTTATTAAAATATGACAGGACCCTGTTTTAGCGTATCGAGTAGCAAAAATTTATACGTCTTGGCCGAAAACCATAAATCGTATAATATTGTATATAGCAATATATTAAAATGAAATGACATATTCTGATTTTGAAAATCGACTATAAATTTTATTGCTTACATTATAATTGCAGGCAAAGCCGCAACGGGTAACAGCTAGTAATAAATAATCTAACCCTAAAACCGATGAAAATTAAGTAATAAAGCAGTAGAATTCCAAGGATCATATTTCCCGAATCTCAAATAAAAGAGGTTAAGTTTCTATTATGTTATTATTAAATTTAAGAGATACTATAAAGTAAGATTGGTCAACCAAATGGTAGTTTGTTTTATAATTTGAATGTGTAAAAATTAGGCTAGGTAAAAATTTGTAGAAATTGTTTTCAGTTGAGTCTATGTTAAATTAAGATAATTTCGGTATTCTATAATAAGAAATTATATCAAATTAAGGCAAACCTATTACACTTATATTGTAAGAATTTAAGGAAAAAAATTTATTATTATTATTTTCATATGTAATATATAAGAAGGACATTTAATTTTGAAGAAGTATATTAAAGTAAAATTTAAATAAAGAAATTGTATAATTTAATTAATAAAAAGTCAATTGAAGCCTTATATGCAGCTGAAACATTATCTCTCACAACCCAGGGCCCACTGGAAAGGCTGGAGATCAAAGAAAGATATTACGAAAAATCTTAGGCTCCAAATTCCGTAACAACCAATTACTCCACATCAGTAATGAAACTCTTTACCAAAAAATTGAAACACTATCAGACACAATGAGAAAAAGGAGAATTGATTTTTATGGGCACATCCTCCGAATCGACAAAAATAGACTAACCAAAAAGATATTTGACTACTTTCGCAGTAGAAGAGCCAAACCACTTTGGTTTAGAGAAACGGAGAAAGACATGACAGAACTGCAGATCACTGACACTATGCTCATGGACAGAACAGCCAAAACAATAACCAGGACAAGAAGCAACGGTTCCAAGGCAAAGTCAAATCCAAGCGAACGATCCAAATCTCTGACGAAGAAAGAAGAGCAAGATCACAGCGTATGAGGCAATACTGGGCTACGAGGAAGGCACAGAACATTGAGAAGTGATTGATTTAGTGTACCCCAAAGTTGGGTGAAACAAATAGAGAGAGAAAAAATCAATTAAAAATATTTTGAAACTTTATTGAAGAAATATTAGCGTATTAAATCAACCATTTAATTTAACGAACTCGACGACCCGAGAAGAGTTATTCGTTTTAAAAGACGAATAACCAGTCCTGCACGTAGTGTTAATAATCTTATATTAGTAATACTTCGGTTTTATGTATGGTTGTCCGTAACAACCGTACCAAAAGGGTAACAGAGTCAACGCAGCAGGCAACAGTTGTCAATGAACAAAGTAAATAGGTGGGAGTAACATACAACTGTGGCGTTTGAAATAGGTTAAATCTTTTTACACTTTAATTACTCTGGAATTCTTGCTGATAGCGGTGCAATAAAAATACTGTTGCAGTGTGTGTGTGTGTGTGTGTGTGCGTGCGTGTAAAGATATGCAAAGGTAATGCATCTCAACAACCCCAACTTCCCATTTTCCTTTCAGATTAATTTGTATCGGTATTTGTGTAGAATATTATTTTCAGAATTTGACGGGAAATGCGACATTGAACTGTTATTCGGCAGTTAAGTAAAATGATGTTCATTTTTTAATATTGACAAGACTTGATGCTGAAATCCAATAATTAAAAGATGGCGCATAACCTTTCCATTTTGCGGGTAGCGTCCCTTTCGTATCATTTATTTTACGTAATGTATTTTGTTTATTTAATGTAATTTATTTTGTTTACTTTTGTTCAGGTCTAAAAAACACACAGACGCGGCACGCGCGTATTATATAATCAGCGATACACTTAACGCCTATTTTTGTTTACATTGTTATCTCTTGTTTACTTTTCATTATTTTATCACGTAACGTTTTTCAAATATCCGCAAAAATACCAATATGTCGCAAACTACGGTTCTCACGCACCGCACGCGAGCATTACATAATCAACGACAGCATCCTGTTGTTTACTTAACATACATTTAGCGCTTATCTTTGTTTACATTGTTATATGTAGCACCTATCTTTGTTTACTTTTCAACAGCGAAAATATTAAAAGACCGAAAGTGACCTTTGCCCGCCAAACTATTCTTCGATGTCTGGTAGTCATGTTCATTTGTTGAAAAAAAAATATATGAAATAACAAAAATTGTTTAATTAATGTAGGTCCTAATAATTTTACAGTTTGCTAGCATAAAAATTAACTTGCTTAGTTCTATGGTTTTGGATGCAGTATAGACTACATATTAATTTTATACAGTTAGCCTACTTGTTTATAATATTTTCCCTGGCTGTGTATTACTTTAACTAACGAAGAAAAATAACAAACTATCGGTAACAGAGAAAATAAACAAATTTGTATTAAGTTACAAATTAAAAAAAAAAAATTTCAAAAGTGTATGTTTTCTGTGTTGCCTATAGATTCTGTTTTTCTGCATTATTGGCAGTTATATAAGGCAATATATAATATACAGTTAAACTGTAATATAACTCGATACTAGGTTAGTTAAGTTAGCTGTATAACATTGGTATACTGTATAACAAAAACCATAAACCTAAATAAATGTATTTTTATGCAAGTAAACAGTTAGAAAGTACATTGAATTAAACAATTTTATAACTTTTAGGAACTTAAATACTCACTAACATGAAAAAGTATGGACTAATTTCAGTAACAGTGAAATAAAATAAAACTGTTAGGCAGCACATGAAATTAAACAATTTGTAATACTTTTAGGAACTTGAAAGTACTGTAATCGAATTCGGAGTACTCATGTACATGAAATAGTATGGTCTATGAAGTAGAGATAGTCGTTATATAACGTATTACGATAGATAACCCTAATATCAACATATAACAGTTATCGCGTTGTTACATTATGGCTCGGACCCTGTTATTTCTATAACGTTTTTATAGTAAATAATGTAATGTGTGAAATTCGAAAGTAGGTGAACGCCAGACTGTTATCTGTTACTACGGAAGACCAGGTGATCTGGAGTGTCCACCAAGTCCCCCGCGGTAGATGGAGAGCCGAAACCGTAGCGGCCTGGTAGTGTTGTTGCCCCTGGAGTGACTGCACTCAAGGTAAATAGAATACATTCTAGAATGTACCGTGGCTGCACTTACTGGGTCACGGGCCCGCGACCATTCTTGGCCTCGGGGCAAGGCTGGTTCAGCTGTAGCCAAAAATGGTGCCACGGGAGCACAGAATACCCGGCCGGTGTTGGCTTTTATCTGCGCTGGTATCAGTGCAAGTGAAGTTGGGCTCGTGGTGGCATGGTGATGGCTGGATAGTAGTGATGGGTTTGTCGACTAGTAAACTAGTCGTTTATTCGACTAGTACCTGAAGTAGTCGACTAGTCGGTTATTCCTATAAGAATGCTATCATAAGATGAAGGACAAGAAGAGAACTCAGCTGATGCGTTAAGGTCTTATTTTTTTGTAGACTCTGTTCTAAAACTATTATAACAAAAAAAGTAGGGTGTCTACTTTTTAAATATAACCGCATATTACTAATATTATTTAAACATTTCAGACACTTTTTACACAATTTACATACAATTTTATCGTTTTCTCTTCTATCAAAATATTCTCCAAATTGATCTTTTTGGAGACATTTTAATACTATTAGATTAAAATAAATTAAATTAAATTTAAAAAATTTTTACTCCACGACCACTAAAATAACTTATTTACACTATTTACTTAAACTGTATTTAACACACTATTTATTTATATACATTCTGAAATCTCGAAATCATACCATTATATTACAAGAAAACTTTAAAAAATCTTAATCTCTTAATAGAATCATCAGTCATTCAAAAATTGCAGAATACTGAATAATTGAATAATACGTCTACTGGACTTACTTTAATATAAATTCCAGGAATTGTGCACACATACTCGTGTGTTCTGGGAAAAGTGAACACCAACTAGTCGACTACTATATCTATTCAATGGAATAGCTTTGCCGAGTATGGATATTGGATCCGCAAGTTAGACAACGAGTAAAACTAGTGGACCAGTTTATTCGATGTTTCAATCTAGTCGACTAGTCAGTAGTCGGTTGTTTAAAGTAGTCGATATTCCCATCGCTACTGGATAGTAGTGATGGGTTGCTATTTAACAATCTGTTATTTTTTAACTGCTAAATGGTTTTAGCATTAGCAGACTGCTAATCACACTTAAAAGTAACAGATAATAAACAAACTGTTAAATAACAGGGTTAGAGCACACTGCTTCCGACCTGCTAACTGCTAACGTAACTGCAGCTACTAACATCTACTGCCAACTGTTAAAAGTTGAAGCTGCTAATCTAACTGTTGAAAAGCAGGGAAATAACACACTGTTTCGGACCTACTAACTGCTAACGTCTACTGCCAACTGTTGAACCTGTTAAACGTTGAAACTGCTAATCTAACTGTTTAATAGCAGAGTCATGGCACACTGTTTCGACTGTTACCGACCTGCCAACTGCTAACCTCTACTGCTAACTGCTGAACCTGTTTAACGTTGAAGCTGCTAATGTAACTGCTAAACAGGAAACATTGTCAGTGTTTCTTTCCATTAATTGTTGTTGGCTACTGTCCTGAGATTCAGATTGCATAGCAGTATCATATTTTTCTTCGTTAACTGTAAATTTAAATGAGGGTGTTTTTTTATAAATAATAAATGTAACACAAGTCGAACTTGTACTTTTAACACTATAAAAATATTTAGCTTAAAATTATATTTTAAAACAAGAATTATAGATTAACAAGTAGGCCTAATTATTTGTCCTTCAAACACTTATTTTTCTATTTTTCACACAATTATTATTACAATAATATAGTATATAATAAATTACAATATTATTTTAAATAATGTGATTATAACAAAAATAAACATTATCAGAACCATTATGATAGTCTATAATAAAATACTTGAAATAATACCTAACAAGAACATTTTTATTTATTAGGAACATGAATAAATAAGAGAAATCTAAAAAAAGATAGGCCTATATAGATAGCCTACATGTATTAAAATACAATAATATTTTTTAAATAGCATTTTAATTAATTACAAACATCGAACATGACCCTAATAAAATTAAAATTAATTCAATTTATTTTTTTAAAATTTAAATTATTGTATCATAGGTTTAGAAAAGGGTGCTACAAAGTATAGTTCATATTACTTGACAGTGCGTGAAAGACAAACCGAACACAATTAATTGCATCTTTGAACTTAGAGTGTTCATTGTATTTTTCATTATCATCAGAGATTTATTCACAAATCCTATAGACAAATTAATAGTGCAGGAAAGGTAGGACAAAACGTACCAACTGCACCCTTACTGTATTTGCTTATCTCAGCTGTCAAGATAAGGAATAAAGAATAAAGTAATGTGACAGTATTAAGCTGCGTTTTCCTGCTAAGCTGAAAATTTGCAGTTAGCAGTTGTACCTGTTATTTTTAACTGCTAATTCTAATTAGCATTAACAGAATTAGCTGCTAAACAAAAATAGCGTTTTTGCCCATCACTACTGGATAGTAGAAGTAGATGATCTCCCTGTCCCCTTCTATTTGCGGGTGGGGGAGATGGAGTGTGCCCTCTGGGACTGGAAGCGTCATCTCTTTTTAAATGCTTTTGTGCGTCACTCTAATTATCTGTTTCTGTTGCCCGGCCAACGCCAGGCTATACCCTGTCTCAATTCCCAAAGTTATCACGACACATAACTATTTTACTGTTTTATATTATCCCTGTCACTGAATGAATACATCAGTTATACGCAAACCTTTATCGTTTAGTTAGACGTCAGATCCTCATCGAATTAAAACTGCGTATTGCTAAATCCCTTTTAAAGTATTCATTTTGTGAACTGGAGAGTGTTTATTATATTTAAGTGTTAATTTGTTTATGGTATTTGTTTTGTATTTTTTCATTGTGTACCAACTATATTAATAATAGGCCTAATTTTATATAACTCCTATGACACATCCATGCATTTTTTATTTAAAAAAATATATAAATTACAAGCAATTTTTCATTTAAATAATTTTTTTATTGGGAGGGGGTCTATTATTGTTTAATTTTTAAGTTTTTATATGCCAAATTAGTCTAAAACGATTAATTAATATTTAGACAAGTTTTTTATGTACAAAAATACTTCATTTTTATGTATTTATTAATTTTTTTATTAAATTAAAAGTAACGTAAATTTAACCATGTCTAAAGTAGCTGTATTATTGCTGATTAAATTATTTATTTTAAATATATAGGCCTAGGTATCTTTATGTTATCACCTACATACATTTTTCAATCTCGAAAATAATTTAAATCACAATTGTAATAACATTTTAGTATTAATAATAATTTTATAGTTAGTTTGTGTGTTTACTAATATATTTATTATAGGCCTAATTTAAAGTTTAATGTATGCTACAAACGTAACTTCAGAAAAGTTGAAAAGAATCTTCATGAAGACAATGTCATGTATAACTAATTATGCATTGAAGTGCCGAAGATATGCTGGATTTTGTACAATAACTACTCATAAATTCGTTAGTTTTAAAACAGTAATAGATACACATTATTATTATTGATATCTACATAACACCCTAGTCTGATCTGATTGTTAGTCGAACAAAGACTAATAATCAATATATGTTAATTATAGCAATGAATATACTATATATGGATTTATATTCAATGATTATAGTCACCTCGATAAAAGCAAGTTTACGCCGATGTTTTTTAACATTGATGTTTTGTTCCATATCAATATTGTTATTAAAAAATCTGGTGGTATTCCTTCTTACTGGAGCTCGATTCCCGATGTCAATTTGCCAATGCTTCATTTTCTATTGTTTATGAATGTCTACTTATGCATAGATTGTCTTGGTGGAGTGAATGTTGTATTTTGTTATAGAGACATTTTTCGTGATATTTATGTTTTAATTCATACACTTGTGTTTATTTATATAAGTTATCGTTAACTTAATTCATCAATATTCGTAGTTACAAAAAACTAACATACACTCACACATGCTGATGGTCTTATTTTAAAAATCCTAAGACATCAATTTCTCGTTTAATATTTCAACGCCATATAAATGCTCTTGAAATAAAAATACGTGCTACTTCTCTTTAGGCGTGCCATATTTCTTAAAACGCACACGTAATCACAGTCTGTTTTGTGCCCTACCTTTCGGTAGAGCGTTTCAAAAATTTATTTATAGACTCATCAAATGTCCCCCTCCACGGAAATCTTTAGTAAAAGGCGAAAGATTTATACGATTTGAAGGGAGACCAGAGCTGATCAATGTAACGCTGACTATGATCTAGTATGTCGTAGGAACTTTCAAAGAATACGAGAACATTATGTTGTATTCAAAATACTCAAATATAATATAGACTTTAATTCATTTTCGTTACTTCATAATATCTAGTAAAAGCTTTTTTAAAATTTATGTAATATTAATTTTTTACTTTTACTAAACGTTAATTAAACAGCACTCAAAAACGCAAAATGTTTACCATTTGCTTTAGTATCGTTGACGTAACTCACAGTGTAGAAGAAGTTTTAACTGTAGTTACTAGGTCGCGACACGAGTTTCACAATGGCAGTACCGGGTGACTAACAAGTTAAGCCAGGGCCAACAGTAGCTTGTGGTTCCATTTAAGGCGACAACGACATTACATTGCAGGCTGTAACGCTTCATTGATGTTCAATAATTTAATAATGCACATAATCCTGATTTCATTGCTAACAGAAAATCACTCTTATCCTATTATATTTTATGCTGAACTATTAGGGTCCAATTAGAGATAAACGTTATCTAACGTAATAAGATAATACTGCTATATTATTAGTCTAACTTATTTGTTACACGGTAGTAGTCATTACGAGAAACAATCTATTACTTTTGTAATGTTATTAACGAACTATGATAAAATTAACTAATTAATGTATATTACTAAACTGTCACTACCTACATAAGTGACGAAAGGTAACATTGGATTATGGGGTGGAAGTGAAAAGTAACAGATTACTTACAATATTATTTTTGTAACTTCTAAGACTGAGCTTGCAGAACAAATTTTATTTTTGAAATCAGATAAGAAAACGTAATATAGTAAATTTCATTATTTTTTTAATTTAATTTTCTTTTTGATATAGATGTATACTTTTTCTATTTAATTATGACATTTAAACGTTCCGTAGCTTACAAACATAAGCATCTCTGGGCCTACCTGGTAAAAATTAATAATTACAAAAATATTATACAAATTTTCAGTTCTCCCCCCCAATCATGAAAATTTAAGCTACCGTAAAAAAATGAAAATCGACATAATTTCACTTTTGTCAGAATTTGCCCGTATATGAAAAATTAAAACACAAGACAGTGGAACAAATTTGAAGGCGAAGAATTCTGTTCGAGATAAATCTAAAAAAACTAACCTATAGACAAAAATTCTTCATACCTGACCAAAGTCTATCCTAACTAGCCAATTACGAGAAACTAAGATAACTTTTTCTTTTTTCAATTTCTTCCGGGTCGGATTTTTTATTCCGCTACCTATATTTTTTTCTTAGGATACTTATGGACTACACTGGAACAAATTGAATATATTGGATTCGTTATGGAGCAAATTTCGTTGAGCAGTTTTGAGAAAATTAAAAATTTTTAAACAGTTTTCCAAAAAAGAGCTTCAAAATTTCCCTTTTTCTTGAATTTAAAAAAAATTGTCTGTTATAAATTATAAGCATCAATGCAAAAATTCATTTAAAAAAATGAAGCAATTAGTGTGAAAAACCGACGAAGGTCAGTGTTGTTTTATTATCGAACAGTGGTTCTGAAAGCTATCCCCCCCCAAAAAAAAGATCAAACGCGATATTCAGTATTCAGGAATTCATAAAACGACAAATCATTCTCAAAAAATATTTACTTAAAAGAAATAGTTGCCGAAAACGCCGAGGAATTCAGATAAAATGTAAAACTTAACAACTCACGCTGAAAGTTCATGTATGAATATAGTGGAAACGACCAGTCATGATTTTTTTGGATCAGGAAGTTTAACATGCTAATGCATAAGAAGGTATGAACAGCAGGTGTCATCATGGAGAACTCACCAATTTATCATTTTTATTGGACCTAGAAGGGTCAACCATGCTAGTGAAAGTTCTGTACAATGAGTACAAAAGTGATACCCCGGCTAAAGTCGACCTTTACAATGGTCAAATCGGACAACAGAATGAAAAATGACCCGCGTAACAGTTTAGGTTTCGGATAAAGGGCTGAACATATTTTGAGAGTATTTTCATTTTGTTAAATTATTACTAAGCAGATGTGTAAATATAGAGATAACATTGTGCTGTGCTACAGAAATAAACATTGTGCTGAGTTAACACAAACAAGCTTTTGATTGATGGGTGTTTGGTTTTTGTAGGGCAATAACTTACATGATATTTCTTAGTTATATGTTCTCAGAATGCCCACTCCTACTCCCTTTTCTGTAATGTACCTAATTTTACTTTAATGTGTCATCAACTCTTTTTCTTTTACTCTGTTTTTAATTTGTTAGCCTGTTAAAATTTTAAACAGTTATAATATTATCGTGTTATATACTTCTGATTTTTAAATTTAACAAAACATTAAATGTCTTTGTGTACGAGTTTCAAATTGTTGTTTAAATTCTGTTTTCAGTTTTTTGTGCGAATATTAATGAAATGAGGCCTAAAAGAAGTGCTTGTGGTAATGGGAGTAAAAGATAAACTTTGACTATTGAACTAAAAAAAACTACAGTATGAACTAAAAAAAATACAGTATTGATTTGCCTTGGGTGTATATATGTGATATAATTACACTTGTATGAATTTAGTTAAAATAAAATGTGACTTCTGTTCTGTGAATTTTCTTCATTCTTCATTTTTGATATATTAATGGTGAAACCTAAATTATTTTTTTTTCTATGTAACAAATTAAAATGTTTTCCATAAGTCTCTATTGTAACTTGAGACAGACGCTCACTCGCAGTCTGCTCGGATAACAGTATTATTGAAGTTTACCTTCAATAACATGTTTTTACATCAAATACTAAATTATTTTAATGTATATTAGCCTGAAATTAAATATTCTATTAAATATTCTATATATTTTAATTAAATAATAGCAATTTCAAAATGTTGTTTATTGTACATACTTATTTGATTTGTATTAATTATTTCAAGATATATAATTTACATAATACACACACACACACACACACACACACACACACACACACACACACACACACACACACACACACACACACACACACACACACACACACACACACACACACACACACACACACACACACACACACACACACACACACACACACACACACACACACATATTTGTCGTAAGATTTAAGTTATTTATGATATATAACATAATTATTTTATATTAATAATATTATAATACACTACCGATGTTATAAGACACTCTAATAAATAAAAAGTTAGCTGCCGATGTGAAAATAATTTATCAATAAATTAATGACAGAATGCTTAAAGCAAGAAAATAAAGACTACATATTTCCCAAATATAAACGCACTTCTAGTAGTGTCACATTCAGCTACTAGGTGTCGCAGTAACTTCATATTATAAATTTTCTGAATTTTCTTTAAAAAAATAGCAAAATATAAATTTTAAAATCATTATTATTTAATTAAAATATATACTTAATAGAGTATGTAAATTTAATGCTAATTTTCATTAAAATAATTGACTGTTTATTGTAAAAACATTTATTAAAAATTAACTTCTCGTACACGGTAGACCGTTTTATTTAATACTACTACAGAACTTTCGTCTGTATGTTTGATCCTTCTAGGTCTAATGGGAAATGATGAAGTGGTGGTTCATATGAATTATGATGAAGCCTGCTTTCGAAAATTTGTTACGCATAAGCAGGTCAAACCCATCTGATCCCAAAATTCATTGTATATAGTTAGATACTGCTGATGGGCAAAGAGGCGTTACTTTATGTTTAACAAATATTATCCTCACATGCTGATTGGAATTAACACTTTCAAAACAACAGATACAACTGTTAAGATAATGGCTGTTAAGCAGAAAAGCCTTAAATAATACTGTTACATTACTTTATTCTGCATTCCTTATCTTGACAGCTGAGATAAAGACAGGGAAGTTACACTTGGCCTTTTTATCTAAAGATGGTCAAATACTCTAATTCTATTCAGCAGCTATTATCTATTAATTGTTATCTAATTAGATACTTGGCACTCTTTTTGTCTAAAGATGGGCAAATACTCACAATTTTATTCAGCAGCACAAGTTTTATCTATTAATTGTTATCTAATTAGAATTGCAGTTAAAAATAACAGATACAACTGCTAACATAATGCTCTTAGTAGGACAAGCAGGAAAATACAGCTTAAATATTATGGTTGTTGCATTACTGTATTTTTCATTCCTAATCTTAACAGCTGAGATAAACAAATACAGTGAGGATGTTCAGTTAAGCACGTTTTGACCTAACCTACCAGCCTACTTACGATTTAAACTACTAAGCTACTTATAGGTCTATCTTTCTTAAGCTTTTGTATTATTTATTCATGTTCGTAATTAATTAAAATGTTCCTTCTAGGTATCTCACCTGGTATTTTATTAAAGGCTGTCATATTTCTCGTATATTACTTTATTGCAATTATTATTGTGTGTAAAATAGAAAAATAAATGTTTGTATGTGAAATAATTATCTGGTATAAGTCATGTTTTAAAATATAATTTTTAAGCTTTATATTTTTATAAGTTAAAAGCAAAAATTTGTCGAATAAAAAACATCCACATTTAAATTAGTAGTTCACAAAATACAAATATAACAGTCTTAATCTCATAACAGTAACCAACACTTAGTGAAAATAAACACTGGCATTGTGTTTGGCAGTTAGATTAGCAGCATCAATGTTTAACAGTTAGCAGTTAGAACAGTAGCAGGTCAGGTGTGACCTAACCTAACTTCAACGCTTAACGCAATTTAACAGTTAGCAGCATGGATTAGCAGTTAGTACCGTAGCAAGTCGGAAGCAGTGTGCTCTGACCCTTCTATTTAACAGTTAGCAGTTCAAGTTTATTATATGTTATTTTTAAGTATGATTAGCATACTAAAACCATGTAGCATTTAAAAAATAACAGGTTGCTAACCCATCAATAATTCATACACTTCGTAGTATGAACTTGTTAAGTTTTATATTTTACCCAAATTTATTGGAGTTTTCAGCACTATTTTTCTTAAAATAAATATTTTGTTCAGAATGGTTCGTCATTTTATGAATTTCTGATTATCGCTGTTGATCAATTTTATCATTTATTATTATTATCAATTGTGGTGCAGGATTTATCATTAAACTGTTGAAGGAATCCGTTTACCTCACAATTCCTTTTCTACTTTTTAAATCCTGGAAAGTTATGATATTTAGGTTGTAAAGTTGAATACTAAGAGATAAAAAAACTGATAAATCTATTTGATTGTGGTTAATTCATTTACAAAGTTTGATGTTGATTGTACAGAAGATGAACTTGATTTGTATAAAGAAATTAAATTGAATATCAAAAAGGCAGCTTATTTTAGTTTTGTTTTTAATTTTATTTTAAAAAATCATAAAATTTCAAAAATATTTGGTACATATTGGTTAACAATATTGAACATTGTCAACATAGAATATGCAATTCAGCCTCTTGGATTCTAGTTCAATAGGCTGTGGTGCTCCTAATGTGTAAAGCAGCCCACTGACTTGCTCATTTTGCTGGAAATTCTCAGCGTTTTTTGGAAGCCAAACACCCTTTGCCTACTGCTGGCATATGCACAGTCTTGTGTGTGTGTGTGTGAGAGAGAGAGACCCTTAATACTATACTCGCCATTTAACCATGGATCTACACTTTTTTAAACAGGATATATATATAAGTCTGGTTTTGGGGAGGGGTCCTTCTAATGGTTTTTATTATACATATTTTTAATTTAACACAGTAATCAGTAATAAGATCTGAAAAGGACCTAAATTATAATAGTAAATTTTCATATTTTAATGAATGTACCAAAACGAAAATATCATCAGTTGTGTTTTGCAGTAACATTATATTTGTTACTCATGTATAATATCAGTATTTATGTAGAGTTAAATTGTTTCCTGAATATATTGTATATTTATAGAGAATGATAATTAAAATAGTGTATATTTAAGAAGCAGTGAAGATGATGATTTTTCTTACCAGCTTACATAATCAACTAGTCCTTCTAGTTTTTCAGGTACGTGGGCCTGCATTATATGCAGTGGTATATTTACAAGACCACTGTAAATATTACTTACTACAAGCCTTATCAGTAAGTAACATGATATACTTACTTAAAAAAACTTATATCTTATAAAAAAAGAACTATACTTCTTCTTTCATCCGGATCACCCACTTTGGGGTACGCCAAATCAATTACTTTGATTTGCGTTAGCTGCCCTCCGCTGTATCCAATACTGCTTCATTCTATCCGAGGCTGCCTTCCTTCTTTCATCCGAGACTGCCCCGCCCCTTTTAGATGTTGGTTTTTCTTGGAACCTTAGGTTTTCATTATGTAAAAGTTTTCGCAGTTTAAGTACATCGTCAATCATCTCATCTGATATCGCCAGCTCAGTTAAGTCTTCCTGGACCCGCCTGAACCAATTACTCTTCGTTTTCCGATCTCTGAAGAAAGCAAAGATCCACCTAGTAAGTCTACTGCTGTTCATCCTACTAATATGGCCATAAAAACTAAGTCGTCAGTCGTCGTATAGTAAAAAAGAACTATACTATTACTCAAAAAAGATTAATTTTTTAAAGCTGGCCTATAGAACTAGTTGAAACAGTAGAAAAGAATTCCCTCATTCTTATAAAATGGTTCTGCACTCTCCACTATGAATTTTTCACACTTGAACCCCAATAATTTTCTTTCCTTAATTATAAAGCACCCTTTAAAAAAAGTCATTGGAAACAATTTTGAAATTCCTTTTGATTTCAAGGAAGGTATGCCTAAAACCCAGTATTTAACTTGCATATTGTACATTAGATTTTTTTATTTTTTATGTTTAACGTCTGACTGACTATTGTGCACACTTGGGCTAATGCAGACGATGGGATGATTTATAGCGTATGAAAATGCCAAGCCCCCTGGCTGGGAATCGAACCCGGGTCCTCGGGGTGAAAGCCCAGTACGCTATCAACTAGGCCACCGAGGCAGCTCTACATTTGGCATTTAACCATTAACCTATATATATATATATATATGTTAGGATTTAGAAAAATATCAATTTTTAGTTACTAGTTTTAAATATTATAATGAGATCACAGCCAAAGAATGAACACTATTGACAAAGACATAGGCAAATTACGAAACTACTGACATACTGCCTGTTGCAATAAGCAACAAGGTATGTAGAACAGTAGTTGAACTAAAAGCTTGGGGAAGAAGTACGGTGGGGGACAGTTGATTCCGGGGGGGGGGGGAACATCGGTATATTCGGGGTGACGTTCGATTCTGTGAAGACCCAAAGGCTGTGTCGGGACGCACTACGAAAGAGCATTCCAGCCAGGCGGTGCTGAGAAGTGGCAAATAGGTGGTACAAGTAAGTAGACAAAAATTTGCGTACACTTCTTCCCCTTTTACTTTTGGTTTGAATACATTAGTATATATTTTGAGGAAAATTTTGAAGAATAAGATAGTAGTGTTCATTCTTGGGGTTGTCCATAGTTGTAATTATTACAAGATACATGTAAGGTAATACATCTCAATATATTAAAGGTATTTTTTTGATGAACCACCGATAGTTAATTCTTTGAAGGACCCGAAGAGTGAACCCCAAACCCCTAACAATATATATATATATGAAAAGATATATAATCATATAAATCTATATATGTATAAATATATATGATTATATATCTTCCATTAGAAAGTTTCTTTATTAGACACATGAAATGTGCGTAACTAGTTAACAGAACTTCCTTAAAAAATAAATCTGGTATATCATATAAACCTGGTGTTAATGATATTTAACACTAAAAACATAATCATTCTACTTTAAATATAATTTAACAGAAAATAAATTAACTGTTTCAAACAATTTAACAGAAAATAAATTAACTGTTTCAAACAATCTTGTATATAATAAAGCTTTCAATTTATATGATACTATTTCTATGGCACTAGTAAATTTATTATAGTCTATTATATTTTTTCCGATCTTAAATTATCTTATGGATAATAATTATAAAGGAAGTTACAGACAAAATAAAATGCTGTATTTGATAAAAAAATATTTACAATGTTTAATTAAAAAAGTTTTTAAAGAGCACTTTTTTCAGAATCACTCGATGATATATAATCTTTATAATCATAATAATCTACACCATCAAATTCATCATCATCTGAAAGATCTTGTTTCTGTATTCGTTTCTTATATTTGGCATATCCTTCTCCATACATTGCTACATCATTTGAGCTAATGTCGATGCTGTTAATAATGTTTTCGTCTTCTTCACTAGATACATCAGAGTTATTATCACCTAAACAAAACAAAAATTTTACTTCTGATGAAAACATGAACTCAATGGAGGCAACAATAAAGTTAGTACACTAAGACCTGTCAATCCCAAATTCTTAATTATACGAAATGAGTTTTAAAAAATAACACATTTTTTTGAAGGATTTTTTTGTAACTGTGCATGATTTAACAATGCCCCTTTCATATTATAATGAAAAGTTCTATTTTTATAAAATATACTGTAAACTCACGATTTTCCAGGGTATTTGGCGGCATGATTGCTATGGATAAATGAAATTTGTGGATAACTCACATAGAGAAAAACACTGTTTAGAACCAGTACAAATAACTTTTCAGCAACTATTGTATATACAGTATTTAAGCTACATCACTGATAGTACTGAGATATATGACTCGCATCTGCTTAGCAAGCTAAGAGAAAAACAACCCTAGCACACTGCTACTTATTTATAGCCTCAGCTGTCATTGAACTTTTGATACTGTATGTGAAATATTTCTAAAATTTAATGTTGATTACATTTATCATGAACACAAACTTAATACTGTTATAGTAGAACATGATATGGTGTACAGAATTATTGTATCTGTGTGTGTGTGTTTAACAAAATTTTATTTAAAATTATCATATTTGAAATGTAAACAGTTTTTAAAAGATAGGTTTTGTTTATTGACTTCAACTTCACTGTTGTACTACTACATAAAGAAATTAAATTTACTATACTATATTTGAAACTTATTTTTGTTTTTAAAGACAAAGTATAAGTTCTGTTGTTTCAGTGTTAAAAAAAATATTTAACTGCTAACAATAAACTTTTGTACAAAAAAAAAAAAAACATAGCAATAATTTAAGTGGAGACTGACAGATCTATATTGCTGAGTCAAACATAACAGGGTATCTTTTCTTGTAACAGGTTTTGTTTTACAGAAAAAACCAGGAATTTTCGGATATTTAACCTCAAACACAGTCCATACCTATGTTTAAAAACTAGATGCAAAGAAAGATTCTAGTTAAAGAATGATACTGTTACTAATAAGTCAATTTCATTATAGACAAATCCTGCAGTAATTTTTTTCCAGCTTAATGTCCATACTTTATGGTAATTACACTAATGTGGACAAGGAACTGGCGCATTAATGGAAAGGGTTGCTAATGGCAGCACTCCAGTCTCAAACTACGACCATGAGGTATGTAATAACAATGAATACAGTAATATAAAAACAATGTGTATTATGTACACAAAGATTTAATTATTAGTTTATATCCATTTATCATTTAATTTTAGTTGCTCAGTTTTATATATTATATAGTTTTGTATTTGTACATTGAAAACAAGTGTAAACATTTTCTCTGATTCTTTAATAACACTGTAATAATAAATTTCTTTTTATCTAGATGAAGATACCTAAATATGTTTAAATTTAAGAATATGTTGAAGATTGCATGAAGTATATTAAAAGAAAAAAACAGTCTCAAGTTTTACTTATAATGAATATATTTATTAAGGGATCAAAGTTAACTGTAAGGGGTACGGTGAGAGCAATAGGAGTAACTGCGTCTCGAACTAAGAACTTTAGGTGCGTAGTTCAGAGACACAACAGACTGACTGGTGCTTTAGCCACATCAACCACCAACCCTTACACACACACAGCACTGTACTTTTTAATATATTGTACATCCTGATAAAAAGTTATGTTTCTTATTTTCCAACTTAAAAGGTTACTTTTTATTTTTAAAATAGCTACCACAATAAAGTCCTAAACAGTTAAATATATCTTGTACATTGTATAATACAAATAAATTCATTAATAAATATTTAATGAATTTAAATATTTATGATAGCGTCCCAGATTGTAAATTGTGGGAATGCTTAACCAAAACAAATGTAAATATTAACTTAATAAAAGCAGTGAAAAGACTATATGAAAATGCGATAGCCAAGATAAAAATAAAAGGATAAGTGTCACAAGGATTTAAAATGAATAAGGGTCTTAAGCAGGGATGTTGTCTCTCCCCAACATTGTTTAAAATCTACTTAGAACAGGCCCTGAAAGGATGGAAAAACAAATGTAAAGGTATGGGCATTCCTCTACAAGACAACACTCTATACACGCTTATGTTTTGCAGACGACCAGATTGTCCTCGAACAAGATCATGAGGACCTCGGATATATGGCTCGCAAATTAATAGAGGAATACAGTAAGTGGAGACTTGAAGTGAATCTGGGGAAAACGGAGTGCATGTGCATTGGAGGACGGCAGCACAACATAATTTTAGAAGATGGACGGAGGATACAGCATTCTCAAAATTATACGTACTTAGGACTTAAAATGTCACAAGATGGTACATTAGATGAAGGAATTAAAGAACGAATAGTATTTGTAAGGAGAGCTGTATCTATGCTGAACGGGGTGTTGTGGGATCAAAATATTACAAAAGAGAATAAAAAAAGAATTTATGACACAATTGTAAAAAGCATTATAACATATGGTAGTGAGGTATGGCCAATTAAGAGCAGAACAGAAAGAATGCTGTTGGCTACTGAGATGGACTTTTGGAGAAGAGCGGCAGGAAGATCAAGAAAAGAGAGAGTGAGAAATGAAAGTATATGGAGGATGATGGACGTAAGGCATACAATTGTAGAAGATATAAGAACAAAACAACTGGTTTGGTACGGGCATGTACAAAGAATGCTGGATGAGCGAATTCCCAAAAAAGTCATGAAATGGCGAACACCTGGAAGAAGAAAACGAGGAAGGCCGAGACTGAGCTGGAGAGAGGGAGTCGAAAAGGAAATAAAAAAAAGAGATCTACCAGAAGACCTGTGGTGGGACCGCAATCGGTGGAGGTTAGAGATCGGAAGACGGCGTAGAACGTTGTAGACCGAATTATAGATAGATAGATAAATATTAAATTTGTTACAACTTTCATTGTACTTTATGCCCAACCCAGCTAACACAATTATTAAAACATTAACAGTTGGATATATTGTATGTTGATATTTTATATTTGTATATTTATGATGTATTTGTATGATGATGTATGTAGATTAATGTGTCAATTTCCTTTAATCAGTTGTATATAACTTCAATTTATCGATGAGATTTGTAAAATAACCAACTGAACAATAATTATTTTAATTTTTAAGTTTTCATTTCTGTCAGCCTACAAATGGGAAACTGTTACTTATAAAATAAATTAGTTCTGTCCTCATAAGTAGTGATGTAAACAATTTTGCACAGTAAGAAAGTAAAAATGAGACATGTTTTGATTTTATAGTTTGCTTCTCAAATTTTTTGTAGTATGTTTGAAACTTAAATATCAATTTTCATTCGCATATATTTTTTTTAACAAACACTTTTATATTCTCTATTTGTGTAGTGCGTTTCCCTCCCATAAAAACATATTAGCATTTCTGTTTTAATACTGTGCATTACCTCACTGCAACACTTGTCTGATAAACAATATTGCTGCTTGAACCAATTCTTTTTAAACAATTGGATATTTTTATAAATTTAATTTTGAATATTTTCAAATAAAATTTATAAGAATTTGTTTATCATTTTTTTCAATAGGATATTCAAGGGTCTTCTTAAAACAACAAAATATCCATTATTTTGGATTAAAAACATTCAAAATAACTACATTTATAATATAAATAACATTAAAATTAAAATAATTACAAATATTAACTTACAATACATTGGACAGTATACACATAAATATAAATTTTGAAGTTAAATATACCTAAAGTGAGACCGCTGCAATGAGCTGCAAACTTCATATCGTCTTCTCCAATGCTGAAACGAGATAATCAACATTAATTAAAGATCATAACAATTAATTGTATGTATGATCCGGATGTTAAGTTTAACATTCAGCCTGATTTTCATAAAGCTGGACTATTAAGAGGCTCATTTATTTGTGTATAATTTGTGCTTATTTGTTGTCACTTAGGGGAGGAAAGCACTTAAGGGAGCTGGGGAAAGTACCCTTTCTGATTGAAAAGTTTGACATGAAAACAAAATACTTTTATTAGTACACATAAGTGTCATATTATTCGTAAGTAAAACCAACTGTCATGTTTTGTGTTGAATTCCTATCTCTTGTTAATTATTTTTAAGTAATTAATTCACTGCATTTATGATACTTGTGAGAATGAAATAAAGGTTAAATACTCATTCAAATATAAAAACAAGTAAGTCCTTCCTATACTTACTTCAGTATTGTTGCTAAACCAATACTTGAAAATTATACAGAATAGAATTAATGATGTTCTCTTCTTTGAAACAATATTTAACAAGGCACCTGTAAAAAAATTGGACATTGGCAGTATTGTGTCTTTACCAGAAATAACCATACAAAATTTGAAAAAATACGGGTAATATGTATTGCAGCTACAGATGTATCTATTAAAGCAGATGCTGTTTGAAACGTATAACTTGGTCAACATCTCATGTGCCAGGTCCTGTCAATTCAAATTTCTGACTTAAATTTATGAAGTGTGTGAAACTGCTTTGTTTATAATGTACTAGCCAATATAATGTACAGTGCCCTGTATATCTGCCACCCTTGGACCAGTGGCAATAAGAGAAGGTAAAATTGCACTTCTCAATTTCATAAAAAAAATTTCAAAAACAAAAATAAAATATTATGCCAAATTTCATTCCACTATAATTATTTTAAAATACATAAAACTTCATGAAGTACGAGAAAAATTTCTTAAAAAAAACCATACAGTAATTGCCAGCCCTAATTTTGGCATTAAGAAGAAAAAAACATTGTGTGTAAACATAAACAATGAATTGTTTTTCTATATGTACTGTATATGCAAGCTGTCAAACAGATGTCCCCTTGACCAAAGTGAGTGGATTTCTGATAATTGTTTATTATGTGTTGACATTTCCATAATATAGTATATCTTGTTTATCAAATCGAGATGAGATGATCCAAAACAAAATTGTCTGTTGAGCAACAAAGTTGTAGACACTGTAACACATTATACAAAGGCTATCATCACGACTATTTTGAGATGTAACAAATGTACATTCAGTAAGCAGCCATGCATTTCCTAAAAGTGATAACTCATGATTGTTTCTTCCGTATAAATTCATTCCTTATTATTAAAATATATTTCGTCAAGAGTTTGATATGTAAAAATCCCTACTACATTTATTATTTTAAATAAATTGTGTGCATTATATTTTATGCCTGTTAGGATGTCATAAGACACAGAAAAACCAATAGTAGTAATTGGTGATACAATAACAGTACATCACCAATCAAACAGGTTCAGGTTCTTCTATATTCATGTTAACTGACTGAGTGAAGCGAAGTCTCTCTTTCAACTCAACCACTCGACATTTGGTTTGTGTGTTTGTTTGTTTTGCAGTTCTAGTCAAAACACAACACATAATCCATATAGTTCTGGTTAACACACAGTCAATGTTTATTGACGGTTTGATTGTTTTGAAATTTGGTATGAAGATACCTTGTGTAAATGTATAGGAGTTTTAGCCCAAGTATTAAATTCCGTTCTGAAAATAAGGCAATTACCAGAACAGCAGATTTTATCACTTAGGCTACACCCTCTACTTAGAGGACAATCTGGCTGATACAGATATTAGTTTTAATCAGTCAAAATTCTGTAGACTCGCTGACCTACCTGGAAAGATGTCTGGGACATCCTTGCATACTGTACAGTCGCTGGTGATCAATCGCTGCGGTCAGGAAGGTCACTGCCACTAAACTACAGATTTTGACTGATTGAACTCTGAGAATGGACTGGTAAAAAGAAAAAGTGTTTTAGTTAGCACTGAACTGGTTGTCTGATTTGGTTAAAATGCAGGGAAAAGAAAATGAACTATCACGTTAAACAATTCAGACTTCACCTACACACGGACATTGTGGATCTGGTCCGCAGAATCTAATACTAGCCCATGCCAAAAAGCTGTATATGGTTTAACAATGTTAATTTAAGGATTCAACAATTCATTTTAATTTCAATTTAGACCTTACTACTAAAATCTTTTTTATTATATCTTTTGTTATAATATGACACTAGATCTAATGACTGATTAGTTAATTGAAATTCTTATTTAAAATTTAATTCAATGCACCTGTCATCTTCCTCATCTGGATAGTCATTACGCCAATTATTTTCATCATTTGAGTCATCTTCATCTTCTTCTACCTCATCAGTATAAGCATCGTCACGGTAACTTTCAAATGCCATTTCAGAATCGATTACATGACAACTATAAAAATAAAACATGGTATACTCCTACCAAATATACAGTAAGCATTAATTATACAAATATCAGGCATCCATTAGGTTAAAGTAAAAATAACAGGGTTGTAATTTAAACTTTCCACACAACCTTGACGAAGCTGAGTTTGGTTTGGTAGGAAAGTGTAGGCATGCTGTTCTTGGACAGTAAGCCTAATTCTGTGGATAGTATTATAATTTAACATAGGCATTGTAACATTCTAAATTTTAAAATAAAAATTGCCCAAACACTACCAGGCAACAATTAATTTGGATATGTGATGCTCTACTCACTCTAATGTATAATTTCAAAATAGTTCTTTTCTATTTAAAAAATTTAAACAATAATATGGAATTTTACTTTTTAAAATTAAAGATTAAAGTTCATAAGTGTTATATACACACACAACAACACTACACTTACGACTTTAACACTTTACACTCACATTTACATATATAGTGTCCGTTATTGCATTCACTGGTTAATCTTTTCAGCGGCCTCTACTGATTAAATCACAAAGAACAGGTTACATTTATAAATTACCATTACTTTTACAGTGGTTATTATGATCAATACGGCAGGTTTTGCCACTTATTATGTTTTATCTAAATGCGACCTTTATACATCACAGTAAAAGTATTTCTTTGTATAATTACGTTTGAATAGAATTGCAGTGACTGTGAGTAAGCAAGCAAGACAAGACTTTACACAAAAATAAGGTATGTAAACAAAGCATAACATAAAAATTGGCAGTCTGTTTATTTAAGAGAGCTGATAGCTCACTGATTAGTAATTAATAGGAAGGTGATAACATTCACCAATCATGAGCACAGTCCTTAGTCTAGCAAACAAGTCATCTTTCTACAGTACAGATACTTTTTACTGAACAATAATTTTGTACATGTTAGTTAAAATGTTTGCAATGTATAGTCAGAGACATAAATAGCCTTATCACACATTTTTGCTTTGCAACATATTCTTTCTTTCCTTTCACGTTACCAATCAATGTGACATTAGTTTAATGATTACTGATTGGCCAATCCATACAATGCATCAATCATATTATTTTAATTTTTATACAGTATAGTGCATCATAGAATTAGTGTACATAGTGGGTATAGTATACACATTACAGTTATTGTAAGTATTATTTACACACTTTTTTATCTATACTTGAAAATGTCCAGTGTTTGTAAAAAAAGTTTTAAATTGGGAGAAAATTATTTCTTTAAAATTCAATACATTAAATTTAAATAACTGTGATTTTACATTTCTTATATGTTATCATGATATCCATTAAGAGCAATTGAGTTGTTTATAAATGTTAATAACATTCTTGGTAGGCTAGCTTGTATATACTGTATTTCTATGTAAAATGTTTAGATGCTATTTTACTGTTTCTAATTGTAACTACAGTAATACACTATGTACAAAAATAAATACTGTATAAAAAAACTTTAAAAGGACTCCAGTGTGTGTGTCATATTTCCTAATTTGCCGCTTAACAATTTATTATCCAAAATCGTAATTGCATATTACGTTCAAAACATGCAATCCTCAATGTGATATCAATAATGGGTGACTATTTTATCATAAGTTGTTTTTAGTTTTAATGTAATATTTTTACAATTATATACTGAATACCTTCTTAACCCTTTCAGTACCAATGGCCTATTTAACTGAAGCAGAACATTAATAACCAAGTCATTTCCATCCTTTTTTTTTACTTAAAATTTGTTAAAAATTTGATCATATCATATACAAAGATTTATGATGCAACTTTGTGGAAAAATATATATAGTCTATTACTGTTCCAGAGTAGGAGTTAAATAAAAAAAAACTCAAGAAACCATGACTGGAGTTAGAGTTGTATGTTTTTTTTAAGGCGAAAAGCACATTGAGGCTATTATCGCCTTCCTGTAAGTGTGAGTGTAAAGTGTTAAAGTCGTAAGTGTAAGTGTGTGTTAGACTCGGGTACCGTGAGGGACATTTAAATCTTCTTAATGCAGAAGATGTGCAGCTAGTCTGCACAACTTGCGGGGAATTTCCATTCCGGTATAAAAACCAAAATACCTCAAAAAAGATTTAAAATATCTTTGTTCACTAAGATTTCTTCTATAATCTCTTATAGAAGAAAAAATATACAACATTATTTGTATGCTTACATTGAAAATATCTAATAAAACATGGTTTGTAATTTTTAGGACATTAATATGAATCATGATTATTGAGCACCTTGTTAAATTATTTAACAACTGATATCAAGAGCTTTAAAACGACTGGTTGCACGTTTCTCTAACTTGAAAAGAACCTGAGAATCAAACAGTTTCCATATCCCGCACCATACAATATTATATTTCATGCTATTAACATACCTTATTTCATGTCCTGCCGTTAGGTCAATATCGTTTAAAATGTTAGGAGCATAGTAAATATCGTACACAAACTGAGTTACTACATAACTGTTAGCTTCCTGAAACACAAGACACATAGTCATGATCTGGAAAATTCGGTCTGTACCAGTCCACCAATTATAAACAATTTGAAACATTAAACATAAACAATCATAATGTTTCAAATATGTTAAGTAATTAATATATGTTTAAATCATATGACTAAACCGTAAAACTTCAAAATAGCTGAATAGCTGCAGAATTCAACACTAAGAAGATTACTAAGAACATAAACAATAATAAACATTCTACCTGGACTGACACATGACAATTATATTTAAAAGAGTGTATCTATTGTAAAAAGTACAATGACATCATGTAGTCTTGACAGATTTCACTTAATGGTTTTTGAAGAATGAAAGTTCAGAATCTTATATGCCTAATATTACTATAACAGAAAGGATTAAATATTATTTAATTAGTGTTTTCAGAAATACACCAAGATTAATTTACCTTAACATTACAAAATCTTAACTGTAAGAAGTGGGGAAAGTATGCTCTAAACAAAGCTAAGCATAAAAAAAATTACTTAATGCAGTACTTACATTATTAGATGCAGATTCAGTACTGATATTAGGTTGATTTAATTTCTCCACACAACTGCTTTCAACTTCTAAGAGAGTGACTTCGTTCTTAAGAAAACCCTCCGCATCATTGCTTTTGTCCTCAAGAGATTCTCTTAAACAATTTACCAACTAAAACAAACAGTTAAAAATATAATTATAATTCAGTTTTAAATTTATAAAAATTCATGTCATTTTGTTAAGTCTGTAGAACATGTAAAAATGACAAATAAAATGAAGTAAAATTTAACTAAAGATTCACTTATTTTTATTGGAATTATAAAGCTATAAAAAACAAATAAAAACGGTAATGATTTTACATTTGTAGTTGTACACGCATGAGTATGCTACTTGTTACTTTATTCATCTTTGCATAGGAATAGATAAATTAGGCAGGAATATTAACATTAATTTACTAATTTAGGCAAAAAATTGATTACTGCCAGTCAATGCCCTTAAAATAGATAGGACAGACCTGCAGAGAATAATTTCTGAGACGTCACAGGCTGTTCTGCAATCATCTATAAAAAATTGAGTTTCATCAAAAAAGAAAAGAGAAAAGAGAAATAGAAGCATCCATGCATGTCATCGTTGGCTGACCTAATGTTGAAAAATCTGAGGTTGAATCAAGAAGAATGAACCTACGAGCGAGAGTGCATAAGCTTTATAGCCAAGACACAAAATCACCAATACAGCAGGTTCATGGCTCTTCTAATATACAAAAATCAAAGAAACAAGACACAATCATACTAGGTACTTACTTTTAATCTATTGTTTTGTGAATAAAGCTTATTTTCCTTACGCAACTTTTCTGTGATATTAGTGATTTGTTTATGTTTATACAGTTTTTTCAAGTCCACAAGATTAATAACCTTTGAGTAATGTTGACAGACATCTTCTTTCTGTAAAAAAAAATATATAGGCATTAATTAAATATCTATTCATCCTTATGTTTTAGATAAATTTATAATTTTATTTACTCTAATAAAACTACAAAATTGTAAATATCCAATGCTTTTCTATTAAACAGTACTGTGCAAGTAAAATTTTGCAATAAATAAATAACGTGAAATTTAAAAAAACAAAATAAAAGGATATTTATAACAAAATACTGGAAACATGTTTGTTTAGTGTAATATCTAATATTATCTAATTGACTTTTAATTTTATTTAATTAACGAATTATCCATGTAACAAAATGTAAACACTGAGTTTGTATGCACTAAAAAATAATATTAACAGTCTGTTCAAATTTAAATGAGGTGTATCATCTATTTTTATCTGGACTTTTTCTGTTGTCTAGCATTATTTTTATATAAGAAGAATTAACAAGGCAATTCATGATATCACTACTCAGAAGACCGCTAGGCTCCTCGGGACAGTTCAGAACATAAAACCGGTGTGAAAGGTTAAAGTATTTTCATGTGGCCACAACTCTCCCCTTTACCACTTTTCCCACGAATAGAATCTTCTAAAACATGAGTGGTATGATGCCTTTAAGAGATGTGTTAGTGACAGTAATACAGTAATTTAGCTTGTTCCTACCCAATCCCAATTCCTTCAAGAAAAATTAAACTGACTTGGCAGGTTTACCTTCCAGTCACTCTAATCCTTTACTGTCAGGTTTACTGACTCTAACCCTTTACCTTCACAGCATAAAGGGACAAATAAGTTCTTCTCTTCGAATAGATGAGCATAGGGATTCATACTTATACTTTGTACAAATGTTGCCTATGGATATTTGCCTTCCATGGAACTTTTAATTCAAGAATTATTGCTAGTTCATTTGAGAAAGCCACAATGTCTAGGCACAACAAAGTAACCACCAGAACCGGTAGAAATTCATAGTGTTTATTACCAGTATCCATACAAATCTTCCAGTCACTAGCCTTCCTAATTATAGAAAGAATCCTCTTAAACTGTGACCTCCAAGGCTGCTGTCCTGCATGGATGAAAGCAATAGAATTGGTTTGCTGCAGATTTATCCCCCTTAACGACAATAATAAAGTAATACAGTGCTTCTTGAACAATAATCAAAACTCTGTTATGACATCGCATAAATATACCTTCCTTTAAGGCTTTTGGACAGCCAAGAAGAATATACAAGGCAGTGACCAAAGAAAAACTACAAAAGCTGAATAGATTTTCCTGTGAGATGTTCCATCGGGCCAAATTACTTGGAATAAGAAATGTTCGCTGTAGTACATTAGCACAAAACCACCATCTCATAAATAAAAGTATATTTCTATACCATTCTTATAGAAATGCTCTCTACTGAAACTTTCTGGGAGACATGTGATAGGAGGAATGCACATGTCTCCCATTACTGTCCAATCATGTTATATTTTTAGCTATTGAGCTTTGACCAACATATTTTGATTATTCTCTTTGAGAACAATATTTCTCATATGAGTGACTTCACTCATGCCGTTTGGTCCACCAAAACGAAATCCCTGGCAAACCTTGTTGACATCAGACAAAAATCTGAACTGAAACATCACCTGACCTTGGAGATTAATTAGGTCTTGTCTTGTCCTGCTGGTGACTGAGATCACAAGAGGATCACTTTAAGAAGCCAAGTTACTCTTTGGTATCCTAAACTGCCTATATACATTGGAGATAAGTTTAAGCCCAAAACCAAAGTTTCCCTCAGTTTTATACAACATACTTGTATCCATAGATCTTAGAAGACCAAACCACTTCTTCAGGGCTGCAATAGCTTTTATTTCAATTGAATCCAACAATCCCTTAGAAATAATGTAAACCTACTCAAGAAATAGTAGTGGCTAGCTCAACCTAGCTATCAGCAAGTTGTTATAAATCCATACTTTATGAGGACCTGACAAAGGCACAAAGAGCCGCTTGGAATGCTACATTGACTGCCATCTCTCGGCCAGTTAAGTTAAATTCCCCAAAATTTGAAAGGTCTCCCACATTCTACTGGAGCCTCACCAAACCAAATGTCTGACACTGGGCCAAAATAGTTGCCTTTTCTGGCAAGTGCAAGATAATGGTACCTTGAATGCTTAACGTAGAAACAGCCTGACCAATTGAAAAATCAACTGTTTCCATCATACTGGATAGAGCATCCTCTGAATGGAAAATCAGGGCGATATCTTCAGCAAAAGTCATCATAACAGAAATCAAAGATACAATTTTGAGTTGGTATTGGCTAATCCTTGGTTATTTTCTTAAAACATCTAATAAAAGATTAAGACTGTAGTGAAAGCTACTGAAGATTAATGGCAGCCTTGAAACATTCCCATTAATGGCAGCCTTGAAACATTAATGGCAGTCACAAACATTATGTGATAAAACTTTGTGTCCTATTCTTTAGTTTTAACAGAAATGTATAGCAAATTAGAACATAAAAACACAAACCTTCTCAAAACAATGAGCACTGAGTAGTTATATAAGGCAACCTGCAGTAGATTAAACTTCACTGAGCCAAAAGCGTTTCTCAGATTTAATCAGGCGATAAAAATTTGTCTTTAATGTTTTCTAGCATACTTAAAGAGATTCTGTCAAAACCTCTATGTGTTCAAGACATTCAGAAATTCTTGGAACGAAGCTCCTGTCAAGTAGTTTGAAGATAAACATTTTTCTCGAAATGAACACTCAAAACATCTCAGAACAATCAAAAAGAAATTTAACATTTTCATTTGTACAAATGTTGTCTTTAAGTTTGTAGGCTAACTTACCTTACGCCTTAAAAATAATTATTATATTCATAATTCGTGGAGCTTACTTCAATATATGAAAATCACAGCATGCAGCTGTCTTGCTGATGTGATAAAAGTGTGTTTCCTAAAATATATTTCTTTTATCACATATTGTTTTGAAAATCTAATTTCATTCATATATATATTAGGGGTCTGCGGGGCCCCGAATTTTACAGGTCGAGTCGGGTCAATTGAAAAGCCCGACTTCGATTCGGGCCAATAAAACAAAGAATTATACCAGGAAGTATAAAATGGCTGTTTAGGTTTTAGTTTTAGGCAATAGTGTTCACAATAGGCATAAATATTTTCACTACCAAAATTCGTAATATAAGGTACAAATAGTATAAAGAAAGGGCAATTTAAATAATTACCGAAGGTCAAGTGTCTAACCACTTATACTCATTCTATTTGTTTTACTGGACAAAACCAACTGTTGACCTGTCAGTGGGTGCAGTATTATCGGTTAGTAGTTTTTTTTTTTTAACGTGTTTAACGTCCGACTATTGTGCACACTTGGACTAATGCGGACGATGGTTAGTAGTTTTATTTACTGTGATGCTACAAGTATCACAGACCAAGTGGACTGTGCTTGTTTACAAATATAGTTTCCTTGTCGGGGCGGGTCAACATACTGCCTTGTCAAATAAATATGTCTGTGATTGACAACAGTACACAATCAGTTCAGAGAGAATCTGCAGATATCCTTTTTCTGAATGTATATAGTTTCATGATTACGTCATTAAATTAAAAGATGTATTTTTTCAAAAACAAAAATCAAATGGAAATATTGAACACAATGAGCCCGTAATACATCGGTTCGTTGCGGTATTCACATAACTTTTGTGTAATTTAAAAACAGAGCCGCCATTTTGAAACTGCTGAATAAATTTTGCTGGGTAAGAAACTTATTAAACTAGATCTAAAATCAATTTTTGTTCCAAGAAAATCAGACCAAAATTACAAATGTAAGTGTGCTCTCTCTCCCTCTCCCCCCACAAGCATACACGCACACACACACACACACACATATATATATATATATATATATATATATATATATATATATATATATATATATATATATATATATTTTAATAACCCCTTCAACAAATAATCTAAGGGTTATAATCTAATGAATACTAGAGAGCATTAATATCAAGATCTCTTGTCTATATCTTACCATGATGGCTGCTCAAATAGTTCACTTTTCAATGGAAATTCACAAAACATGTAGATATGTATGTTTCACTGTGTTATATTAAAGCACAGCCAGTAAAATCCGACATGAAAGATACGGGACTGGATAGGATTATCAACATTTTATGAATTACCGAGGATACTATTAAAAGAAGGCTTTGGGACTACAAAAAAGTAAAAGTCAATTTTCTACTTAAAAATATCATTTTAATGTAATTAAATTGTACAGCATTTTATTGAAATTATTTTTTAATATGGACTTTTTTATGTAAAAAATAAATATGAAGGCTTCATATAAAAATTATACATTTCTATATATGTAGGCCTACTCCACTGTAAATACAAACTTTGTTACATTTTTTTTAATCATGAACATTTTTTGTTTTAATTTTAAAAGATTTGGTTATCACCATTTTTTGAACCGACAGTCTTAGTCTTAGTCTTAGTTTAATACTAAGGATAACCAAATATTACCAGACGTAAAGTTCTACTGTCCAAGATGTTAAATTGGTAAATCCACTTTTCTTTATGTTCACTTAAGGCTCAACTGCTTTCTTCCTTTTGTGGTTTTAGGTTGTGCTGGACTGAAAGTGGCATAGTATTTACAGTTTTGTATTTTTAATATTGTAAACAGTGATTTGAATTTTTATAAAATGAGTTCTAAAATAACAGAAGTGTGTGTGTGTGTAGAATAGGCCTAATGTATTTACTGACTATGGAACAAAACTAAAAATAATAAAACGGTCATATAATACAGAAACAGGGAAAATTGTAAGCGGTGAGCTCAATTTAGGAAAACAACAGTTAAAGACTATCTGTCTTTAAATAATAAGTCATTTTTTACACACATTAAAATTATGTTTACATTATATTTAATCTGTGTTTTTAACTGATCCAGAAAGTAAGTAATTTCAATGGAAAAATAATAAAAGTTTTTTTAAAATTTATTTTTACATGAAAGAGCTACTTTTCTACATAGTTTCCTCCAATGATGAAACACTTGTCAGAGTGGTCGATCAACTTAACCAAGCATGATTCTGTCAATGATTACAGCCATAGCTGTTCAGTATGTTTCACATCAACATCAAGTTTAAATGCTCTTTCCACCATTGAAATTGTTATATTAATTTTACAATATAGCAAAGTTAACATAACTAAGATGTGAGACCACCTGTTCTTCACATTTACCTGTTCATGTGTTAGAACAGGTGGTAGATGGATGGTACCAGGTCTGGGCTGTATGGTAGGTGTTAAGACTGATCCCAAAGGAACTGTTGAATAAGAGCTTGAGTGACACCAGCTGCATGGAGCTGACGAGCATTGTCAGCAAGCAACACAATTCCCTTCTCCTTTTGTTCTGAATTGCACCACCCAAGATTTCACAGTATTGTAATGCATTGACAGTTTGACTCCTGGGGAGCAATTCAACAAGTAGAACCTCTTTTCAGTCCCAGAACATAGTATTGGACTTTTTTTTAGATTAAGTAGGTCTACTCCACTGACTTTTGTTTCGACAACACAAACCGAAGTTTTGCTTCATCACCAATTATGATTGGTTTAAAAAGTCCACTCCCTCATCACTGTACTGAGTAAGAAATATCAAAGCACTGCCAAGTTGCTGGAATTTGTGGACATCAGAAAGCATTTTTGGAAACTCAGCTTGTGATAAAATAAGCAGTATTAAACAATCTCATGCAAAAGAGATTGTGAAACCTGCGGAAAATAATAAAAAAGCATTGTCACTGTGAACTGTCTATTCTCATGAATTTAACTTTCCTTAAGAAATCACTGTTGACAACAGAAAGCTGCCTACTTTTTGTCTCATCTTGGACATTGATTTGTCCTACATTTAATTTCCTACCCCACTTTCTTACCATTTCATCATTCATTGCATTTTCACTATAAACATCTTGCATTTGATAAATTTCGATTGTCTTAATGTCCTTGTGTTTTAAAACTGAATGACAGAATGAATCTCACTGTCAGCAGGTACATAAATTGTCCTAAACATTAAAAATGCACACAGAAAACTGGAAGCACTACACAATCAATTGTAACGGTGTCAGTGAATGTTCTGGATAACCAGGAAAACTAGCATGTATGAATGGAGCGCTGATTGCAGCCCTGCGGCAACGGTAGAACAAAATGTTACTAACTTTCTAGATGCACCTTGTAGGTTATATTTGTTTTCTTTTGGTTTGTGAAGGTTTGGTTCTGTGATGGTGAGAACATTCACTGTACTTTTATTTTCAACTGATTTTTTAGAAAAGAACAGCTGAGAGTTTCTGATTGAGAAATCAAATATGGAGTTAATAACTAATCTGGGAAGAGCACTGAACTATAGATGAGTATAAAGATTAGAATAGTTCTTAGGCTTAAATAATTTGCCTGTGCGTAAAAAAATTGTGTTTTTATAAAACTTAAATATACAAAAACTTAAATAAAATAGATTCCACATATAATAATTAAAACGAGATAACAATGGACAACATTTTTCTGCTCTATTTCTATAAAAAATAAAAAAAAGTATGAAGCACTGGGAATAAACTATCATCACTGGATACAATTCTCCTTTTCAAATCACAACAATAATCTTAAAATATCAAAACAATTCCATTAACATACAAGATTATTTAATAGTAATAAAAGTGTATCAACCAACATTTAAGAATCAATAATTTATTATCAATTTTCTCTTTAATCATTAATAAAATCACATTTTTAAATGAAACAATACAATACATATATTCAAAAATTAATAATCACGGTTTTGATGTATTTTCCTTTTTATTTTGACTTATATTTTCACTGGCAGAAAGGCTGTTGACTTTCGTATTTCCTTGGTTAATGAAAACAGTATCAACGTAGGCTTCTTTCTTCTGTGACCACACTTCATAATCCTTCCTTACCAAAAACCTCTTAATTTTTGAACATTGTAAACAAATCCATATGATACAAAAATGTGGTTTCTTCTTTAATCGAACCTTTGCTGTGTGACCCGGAATAAGCAACACATTACAACCCTTGCACAAAGTCCTTTTTACTTCTGGATCTAAACGTAGGGTTGCTTTTTTCCCTATATTCCTCAAGAGTGAACCATAATATGCTGCTAAATTGTTGGAATATTTGGAATTAATTTTCAAAGTTAGATTTGCAGCTTGATAAAGAAAATTCATACGTGCAAAAACTTCTTTTCCTTGAATATATTTTTGAGTATTCATGATGTTTTATAATTGAGTTACTCACAATAATAAAAAGGTTTAGATCAATTCATGTGTGTTTTTATTGTAAACTGAAACCAAAAAATAAACAGCCAAATAATTTTTAAAACGTGTTTACAGTTTTTGTTTATATTTTAATTTAATATTAAAATTTATTTAAGACTGACATGTTTTCGTACAATAAGTATTATACTGTAAAAAAAATCACCATCAAATGTGTTTTTGTGTTCCTGATATATGTTTTTCTCAGTATAAATAGCAAAAAACAAAAATTGGTGATCTCAAAAATTTACTAGTAGCAATTTTAAAAAAATCAATTTTCATACTACTAACAATGTTCAATAAAAAGTGAAGTTTAAATACAGCCAGCATATTTCAATAAAAGTACACACCTACTATTTATGGTCAACTCTTTCCTTTGTTCACTGTAAAAAAATATTATTTTTTCTTAAAAAAATTTTGGCTAATGAAGACACATTGTTTCAAAAGTACATTTTCTGGATACCATTCATTTTTTCACAATATCATTTTATGCCCATAAGTATTGTAATAAGTAAGTACAAAAGTAAAAAAATTACTGGAAGAAAAAAAAGAAAATAATAATTATCTTGACAACCTAACCTTAATTCGAATTTTGAGGCTTTAACTATGAGAAAGTTAAACACATTAAGATATATATATATATATATATATATATATATATATATATATATATATATATATATATATATATATATATATAGTGGTTTAATCCACTATAGAGATTTAATACTCATTGTGGGTAATAAAGTTTTATAGTGGAATAAAACTGTTTTATTTATAAACCTTAAACCTTATTTATTGTTATTATTTATTATTATAAACCTTATTGTGTGGAAGTTACTAATGTTTTTTTTCTTGTGAAAATGGTTTATTTATTGTCTATAAGTAATAATCAAAAGTATAAATACAATGAAATTTATTGTACTATGAAAATTATTTTCTAAAGATCAGAAAAAATTATCTACAGTTATGTTTTAAATTACCTATACTAACCAATAGCTTACCAACAATTGTGTGAAAGTTAGCAAATGTAGTTGCTATGTTTCAACGTAACGGTACCAAGTTACTACTATAAGAACTAACAACATACTGATAATGTAATACAATTTAATACTATGGTATTTTGATGAACTTACAAAATCCTGCAAGCTGCATGCAATGTAGACAGCAATGAAGTTACAAAATAGTTTTGTTAAAAAATGCATAAAATTGCAACTTATCATTCAAAAAATTAATTTTTCTTGAATTACTGTTAAGAAATTAAATCTTCCATGTATTAATTTTACTTAATTTAATAATAAATTAGGTACATTAATAAAACAATCAAAATACTTTATAATCATTAAAACAGGTGATGTCCAGTCCACGAGAATGATTAAATAAATGTGTGTTATTAATAATAAAAAGAATATAAACTTTAAAAAAAAGAAAAATAAACCTAACTCAACATGGTTGTTGGGTGTTTACTAACTCAAGTTGATTATAATATGATAATATGCATGAGCAGTACCTCGTTGGGTGATGTAGGCATAGTAATTTTGCTTAATAAATCTAGCATGTTCCATGTAAATAAACAGCAATAACATTACAATACTGTTCTGATAAAAAGAGGTATAAAGTTGTAAGTTACCATAATAAATTGACTCTTCTGTAGGTAAATATATGTTACTGTAATAATAAGAAAAACATTCTGTTGAAATCACTACTTTAAGCATGAGGCCCAAAAGTTCAGAAGTACTCCAGTTTGACTTAAGTAATGGTTTTTAAATAATTTTCTTTTATTATGTACTTTATTATTAAATAAGAGCTATTCACTCATGAAAGATAAAATTTCTTATAATTTTATGCTATTTTTAATGGAACTTTATTGTGACGTCATTGCTTTTTACATTGCACATCCTACATGTACTACACTAAGTGTGACATCAATGTTGTTTTTCACCCAATGGTGTTCATTCATGTTCATCTCCTCTCTTACAAAAACATGTTAGGTTATTCAAGCAATAAAACTTGTGTACAAAACTGCAATAGTTAGGTCATTAAGTTTTTTTTAAAGAGTCAATTGTTTTCTTTATTAATAAGACACATTTAAGTATTTCCTCAATGAAAAATAATCACTCAAGTGATTTTGAGGTTATGCAAACCACTTTTATTTTGGATTTTTTTTAACTTCCCGTAGTTTTTGCACTTTTATATTTTGTATTATTAATGATGTAATAAAGCATTATGGCTACAAAATTACAAATGTTGACAAAGCTACTTTAATGTCATATTTACCCTTTTTGCAATATTTTTTTGGCTAAGAAATAAAAAAATCTTTAGTATATTGACTTTTCAGGATTTTTACAAAAGTAATGATTTTAATAATTTTTTGGTTTTATTATGGGCTTTTCACTGAGATATTAACCTGCGGAAGATTAAATTTATTGTGATACACATTAATGATAAAAATTTTTTTTAGCCATTTATTACTGAACTATATTCTGATGTCCACTTTTACAAAGCAGCAGCAGCTTTATATCAGCCACAATAGAACTCATTACAAGGATTAGTAGCCATTACAGAATAATAGTTATATAACCAACAACTGAGTTGAACACCCAACAACGAAGTTGAATTAGGTTCTGAAGTTATTTTTTTTAAGAAGAGGTTAATGTTCTTTACATTATTAGTGACTCGCAATGTGTACAATTCATTAATCGTTTTTGTGATAAACAAATTCCCTACAACAGAGATAAACACAGGTAAAAGTGCAGTATAGCCTGTTCTGCCTTTTTCAACATTTTTTTTTACTGAAAAGCTTCAGTACATGCCCAAAAGCAATAATCCAAAATAAAAGTGATCAACATAACCTCAAAATTGCTACCACGTGAAAATCACTAACGTGTTATAGATCGATAAAACTATAAAAATATATCTAAAACGGGTTTTGCATGATTAAAAACTTTATTATTTTTTTAAACATAAAAACCCCATAACCTGACACGGTTGTTAGGCCTAACACGGTGATGCATGAATATAAGTGAGTGTTGCAAGGCTTACAATTGCGTTTCTGAAAACGGCTTTGTCCATCTCACGGTCAACCACTCGGTTAATTTCATTGATTATGACACAGGTGCACACACAAATACAATCGAAAGATGAATACCTAATCTGTATCAGTTAGGTTTACCACGCAAGTACTGTGTCAGTTAAGTTATTCAGTATTCTTTTTTAAAAAAAAGGTTTTCTTCAAGCATTACCGTGTTAGGGCTAATAACCGTGTCAGTTAGGTTATGGAGTATTTTTTAAAAAAGAAATAAAAGGTTTTCTTCATGCATCACCGTGTTAGGCCTAACAACTGTGTCAGTTAGGTTATGGGTTTTTTTAAAGTAAAGTTTTTTATCTCGCAAAATCCATTTTAGACATATTTTTATCACTTTACCGATCAACAACACGTTAGCGACTTTTGTGTGGTAGCGATTTTGAGGTTATGTTGGTCACTTTTATTTTCAATTTTTATCGTACTTTCCAAGCTTTTATCACGCAAAACCCGTTTTAGACGTATTTTTATCGTTCTATCGGTCTACAACACGTTAGCGACTTTCACTCGGTAGCAAATTTGAGGTTACTATGTTGGTCACTTTTATTTTCGATTTTTATTGTACTTTTCTTGGTTTCCATGCTCTTATATTTTGGATTATTGCTTTTGGGCATGTACTGAAGCGTTTCAGTAAAAAAATATCAAAAAAGGCAGATCAGAATGCACTGCATTTTTACCTAAACATTTAACAACGAGTCGAGTTAGTTCTTATAAACTGAATCAAGTTGGGTTCTGTTTTTTTAAAATTTATATTCTTTTCAGTTTTAATAACACGCATTTAATAAATCTTTTTCGCGATGAAAAACACGTTTCCCAATTCCGCGCGAAAGTCATTTTGAGGTTATGTTTGTCACTTTTAATTTTTTTGTAACTTCCCGTTGTTTCAGCACTTTCATATTTTGGATTATTAATATTGGACATACAATAAAGTATTTTGGTAAAAAAAAATAACCAAAATTGACAAAAGTTTAAAAACATTAGTCTGAGTTAATGTTGGAAATATATGTATTCAAGAAATATGTAACCTACCTTATCCAATGTAGTTGCAAATTTAAAAATTGAAGTTTGATTGGTATCTTCTTTTCTTTTCTTGTATGCAATTAGTAATGTTTCAACTGGATCTTCATCCAAAGATCGCTTCAATCTGACAAGAGCCATAATAAATAATACTTAGAATTTCATAACTAATATTTCTTACTTTTGCAACGATTAAAAAAATCAATATACTTTTTCGACTATATTAAAAATTGAATAAAAGCAAAAATTTAAACTGAGTACAAAGCAAACGCAGTAATTGTAACACTGTTAGTATGTTTGTAATATCCAATAGGTCTGGCAGCTGACAATCTGGTGCTTTTACAATTCCGGATGGCGATATAAATTTCAAATATCAACGTTTTGACATCGATAGTTTTATACCGACGATTTTTCAACATCGATGTCTAGTCTCGATATATCAATTGTATACTAAACACATTGTACAACTACAATTAATGTTTTCATAAATTTTATATTGTGAGCAAATTTTGTTACTGTTATCAGCATATCACTTCAGTCGGCGACAATAACAAGTTGCACTCTGGCTGTCTGAAGATCGATTACCGCTGTTAATTTGCAGTACTATTAATATTGCCTACAATGTCCATAGACTATCAGGTTTGGCGAAGTGAGTTTTGAATTTTGCTCTGGAGGAATATTTGGAGTAATATTACCTCATTCATTCATATATTTGTGTTTGTTTATAAACATATATTTATAAATGTGTGTCATTATATTTGTGTAAAATATATATATATATATGTATATATAAACAGTCTTATTTTAAAAATCGTAAAAAATCAATGTTTAAAAAACATTAATTGTTTTCGTCCTGATATTTAACGCCATTGACGCTCTTCAAACGATACATCGGAAAAACAATGTTTAACAAAAATTTGCCTCCACTTGATTAGGGCATGGATTATTATACCCATGAGTCTATACTATAGTCCAGCCACTTAATAAACAGACTTATCGAGAATTTCTCACGAATGTAAGAGAATTCACCTCCACAATCCAGTGACACAGATGTTTGCCAATCTGAGTCTACAAATTATTTAATGTTTATTTTATCAGCTGGAAACTGATACTACTCAGAAATAGTGAAAAACAGAATATTGAAAAAACTCGATGTTTCTCGCACATTTTTTGTATTATAGGCTCAAGGCTTATACAAATACAGCATAACATTTACAACTTATGCATTATGCAATGCTTATAGATAAATTACAACATTGCTCTACTTTTTCTATAGGTGAGCCACTTATAAAATGACCTGCTAAAGACATCAGTGGGACAGTGAGAAAAAATGTGTGAGTGAGAAGTCGAGTCTTTCCACTCTTCACTACAGCTCCCTCCTTTTCCTTCACTATCGCTGCATAGTAACAGCTGGTAGACTCAGATTGACAGATTCTGTCACTGGACTGTGGAGGCAGCTGGAGGAATTCTTTTATATGCAAGAGAAGTTCTTGTGCAGGCCATTTACTAAGTGGTGAGACTATAATGACGGTAATAAATTTTTCTTGGTTTAATAAAGTTTATTAATTCAGATAAATTTAATAATGTTCATGCCAATAAGATTGCCTGACCCATAGGAAATTTTGAAACTTTAAGATGCTGAATTTATTTATTTCCTATTTAACTTTTAATACCATGATGTTAGTTCTCGCCAACTTCCAATCGAGGTGTTCTTCTGGTGCATATCCACTGAGTAGGAGCCTCTCCTGGACCTTCAATCAGTATACTGTTTGGGAAGTTTGTTCATAATAATACTTCAAGTGTGTCTTTACCTGTTGTGGTTGATTTCCTACTTTTTTTTAAGCTATCTAATTGGACAGATTGACTCTTTTGAGATAATACCCTACAGACTGATTGAGTAGGTTCTATCTTTCAGTAAAAATTTCTTTATGAAGATTTCTAAGGAGTATATTGTATTTAGTTAGTGATTTATAATATTTATCCCACTAATCCTTTTTCTTTCCTTTATTACAAAGTTGTAGATTCTTTCTGATCATTCCATGTGGTTCATTTAGTTTCGCCAGATCCTCATTTCACCATGCAGAACCTCTCTTTTTTGGATCTACTTTGAATTAGGTAGTTATCTAAATATAAGCCAATTAAAGTTTCTGTTTACTGGAAGCAATGAACTCGTCATTTATATGAGTCATTTATATGAGTCATTTATATGAGTCATTTATATCCCTGACTCTGATGACATCACTATCCTTTAGGTAGTCCAACCTAATGATAGAGTGCTGAGTCAGCACCTGGTGATAAGAGTCAGTCTGCTCTTTAACGATTAAGAAATTTCTCTTTTTTGAACATAAAATTATTCTTAAGCACTATATGGAATGTAACTGAAACCTACTACAGGCAGCAGTATATGAACTGATATATTCAGTTGCAATTGTGATGTCTCCAACAACCCATACATACATTTGCTATCCATAAATATTTAAAGTTTAGAAGTGACTCATCTCTTCCATATGCATTACTAAAATCCCATACTAAGTGATGGGAGTTTACATCATTTCTAGCAATAAGTTTTTCCATTTTTCATTTTGCAAAAGTAACATCATAACTCATAATACTTCCACTAGTACCAGTACCATAGTGTTTGCATAAGGACAATGGAGTTTTCGCAGAAGATAAGTTTTCATATTATCTTAGGCTATATTATATCACCAGAGTGAACAAAATCTCAACAAAAATGTCTTATGTTTTAACAATAACAATTTTTATACTTGTTTGTTTAGTGATGTATGGGACAAATATATTTACTTTTGGTACTTTTGTAATTTACTTCAAATTACACACAAGGGAATTTTCATGTTGAAGTTTAAGTTTTAAAAAGTTGAGAAGAGATGTTAGGTCAACCAGAGCTTCCATGAACTCAAAACACTAGTGAAGAACCTTTCCTTGATTCAAATAGTGTACCTCAAAGTGATACAACAGTATTCACTCTAATTAACAGTGTTTAAACTGACGATGTTTGAGTGAATGTGATTGGATGTATTTTTGTGTTTTGACTACTACTTGTATAACCGTAGAAATATCAAAATTCTTTTCATTGCTGGTGGATAATGCAGTGAAACATCATTGGTTCAGAATCATAAATAGACTTTTACTATTTTGTTATCTTACTTGTAATTTAAAAAAATTTAAAGCTGTTAGTTAAAATTTCTGAGACCTTTTTTTCTGAATTATTTCTTAATTATTTACTTTCTTTCACGTTTACCTACGTGGGCTGTGGGCTGATAAAATTTGTTTAACAGACTGGCTGTGGCCCACAGGCCATTGGTAGGAGATCCCTGCACTAGAATAACCAGGGGCTGAAATTAATTATCAAGCGTTACAGATGTCATTGTATCTGACAAGACAAATAATATTGGAATGTTTTGTATCATCTCTAGGCAAAAATTTTATGGAAAATTTGATTATTTCTGATGTTTATGAAACATTTTTGCAGATTATAAAACAATATTAGTATTAATAACTTATGTCAATTAATATAGTTATTGTAGATTTTAACAAAATGACACAAACTGTCAGTGTAACTTTGATGAAACAAACAGTTTAATTGGTTTAAATCATTGCAATATAAAAAATACATAATGTAAACTTACATGCAAAAAACATAATTAATAAGTTTTGTTACAGATACCTTAAGTAAAACAAAGTGAACATATTTTATATCAAAACAAGTTTTAAAAAAGTAGTTTTATTACATCATTTTCATAAACTTCCAAACAACCTACTTGCTGAAGAGATTCGGTTATTATTTGTGTTAAGTTCGTTGATAATTCTAAATTTACTCAGAAGTTTTAAGCACTTAAAAAAGTTTTTGGTTTATATTTATCAATCATTAATTAATTAATTAAAAAAAATTTTTTTTTGGATGCTGCTAAGGTATGCATTATACTCAAGGTTACACTGCACCCAGCTAATATTGAAGGGTAGTGTGTCATTTTATAGACAAAAAAATTGTTCAAAAGACTTCAACTTAAATTATTTTTTATGTTTATGCAGATTACAATAATTTGTAGGCATGCCTGGAGTTAAAAATTGCTCTCTATAAAAAAATCTGTATTTGAAAAAATGATTGTGTTTATAAATTTCTTGTTTCAATCGAAATATTTGATTGATCATTAGGTAAATTACATGATTTTTTGTATTTAGAACATGCTGATTTCCTATGTTTTTCCATGTATCGATATTGTGAAAATGCTTTGTTACACCCAGGACATCTCCATTCCCACTGGTGATGATTTCTTGTACGTTGATGAGCTCTTAAATTAGACCTAAAAATAACATAGCTATAAAATAAATAGCTTTAAAAATAACATAGCTTTAAATATTTTCTTATTTTTTAAAAATTATTAACTTATACATAAAACTACTTTATTTCTGAACAGTATTCTATTGTAACATAGGTTCAAGTAACCAAAGAACATTTTTGACATGAAAAATTCTTGGCACCATTTACTGTATGTTAAGTGATTATTAAAGTAACTAACTGACTGTAATATAGTTCTGTAATATATTTGTAACCTAATAAACTAACTGTAATATATTTCTGCAGAATGTTTAATTTCATTGCAGTATTTAAATTAGAAGGATAGCCAGAAAAATTGAATAATGAGAATTTATTTGAGAATGTTATATGTTTACTTTACCTTAAATTTAATAGATTTAATATAGATTAATTTTAGATTTAATAAATATAGAATTATTATTATTAGATGTAAATTTTACTTTACATATATTAATAGAAACAAGCAATTCTCTTGTTAAAGTCTAAGTACTCATTACGCCTGACTAGAGATTGGTAAAGATTTAGTGTTCTTTACTAAAAAAAATATAAATATTATGTTGAATGGTGTGAATGTTTAAACAGAAAAGAGGTTGAAACTAAAGTTGTTAAAAGGTGGTTTTTTGTTGTTGTTATTTTAAGGCGAAAAGCACATTGAGGAGAAGTGGATATATATATACGAGGGTTGATCAAATATAAACGAGACTAACTTTCTAAAAACTTTTCCGTTGGACACTGAACTCTAAAGGGTGGGGTTTCAGGTAGCCTGGGAGGTTTGGGACGGGCGTAGACGGACAACATTTCCGTTCGGACCCTTCAGTATAAAACTATACAATGAGTGAGAGTGAAGTGCACGTTTCCGTGAAGCAGAGAATTATTATTAAGTTTTTGGCCAAGGAGGGGGTCAATCCGACTGAAATCTTTCGTAGATTGACGGCTCAATACGGGGACAGGACCCTGTCAAGAGCTCGTGTTTTTGAAACAGGCAAGTATGGAGTGGCGGAAGAGGGGAGAGAGGGCGCCTCTGAAGGCCAAATCACGATCGTCGGCCGGGAAGGTAATAGCCACTGTATTTTTCGACAATCAAGGCGCCTTTCACGTCGATTTCCTCCATCAACGACGCACAATAAATGCACAATATTATTGCGATGTTTTAGAGGCCGCAAAACAGTCTTTTCGTAGGAAAAGGAAATCTAAACCGGCGAGAAACGTCATTCTTCTTCACGATAATGCCCGACCACATTCGGCGAACGCTACGAGGCTTAAACTCGATCAAATTGGCTGGGAACCAATGGAACATCCTCCATACAGTCCAGACTTATCACCCTGCGACTATCACCTGTTTGGGCCACTCAAAGAGGCGCTTGGAGGCCAGCGTTTCGAAGACGATTCTGCGGTGGAGACCTTCGTGCTCCAATGGCTCAATGAACGCCCGAGAACTTTTTACGAAGATGGAATTAAAAACTTCCAATCCGGTGGGAAAAATGTGTTACTAAATGGGAGACTATGTAGAAAAATAAGATGTATCAAGAATAATTTGTAAGTAAGCAATAAATTTTTTAAAAAATCAGTCTCGTTTATATTTGATCAACCCTCGTATATATGATATAGTACAGCAAAAGATAATTAGATTTAATAAAATAGAGGACTAAGGACATCTGACAGGAAAGTGAAAGAGACATTTTAAAGTATTTATGGAATAATAATTTCATGTTAATCCACCTAGATGTAGGCCTACAAGAAAGTGAAACAATGTAGATTAATGGTTGTGATAAAGGATGTTGGATAAAGGCTCAATGAAATGAAATGAAGATAAAATGCTGGTTGTTAACAAAATCTTGAACTGATTACAAAGCTCTGTAAATAAAAGTTAGCCTTCTTAAAAAATGAAAATGTTATTACTGAAAAATATAATTATATAATTATTCATAAAGGTTTATTTACAGGAAACATCTCCTTATGTTCATGTTTTAAATTTTATATAAAATTTATATAAATGAGAGCCATTAGAGGCTCAGAGAATATAAAGCTGATTCAATTTTGACACATGTTTCAACCAACATGTGATTCTTGGAATGACATCTTCGATTTTGCTCTTTAATGTATCCATATCAGAAATAGATGTGAATAGTACACAGTCCTTGACATAACCCTTAGAAATAAAGTTGTGATATATGGTAAGCAGGGAGCCAAGTAGGTGATCAATTAATCAATTGGGAAAAGATTGATTAAACATTTTATTTTACAGTGTCTAATGCAGCGATGCTCAAGCTTCTTGAAATATATTTATGGCTGCAACTATTCTAACTGAAGTGCAAAAAATGCATTAGCCTGCACCACACACAAATTTTGACTGTTTCTATTCAGTTCTAAAACAATCCTTATATTGTCACAGACCCAACATTGTGCCTATTTACTTCACTAGATAAGTGAAACATGAATCATTTAAAAAACCCATATATTTAAGGATAATGAAATGATAGAATCAACAAGGTTTAACATCTCAATAGAAAATGCAGCATAATCCCATAGCAAAGTGTGGGTAATCATCAGGCTTCAAAGATTCACAATTTGAACATTTTAGGCATACAACCTAAATCTTTTGGACAAAGTCTTACACCCCTTATTTTAGAAGAATAAAACATTAACATTGCTGTAAGAGGAATTCAAAGTTCCCTTGGGTCTCAACAAATGTATAAAAAAAATACTCTTACAGGATCAATTTTTTCCCTCTATCACATTACACCTATCTAAAAGTTTCAAAAAAAAAACTTTCAGACTGAAATTTGTAGGCCTACTACCATTTAAACATAATTCATGTTTAAGAAGGTGCTTCTTATACTCCTATGAAATTTTTCTGAATGGTAATGGATTGAATAGTAATTTTTGTTCATGGAAACATAAAACAAACTAAACTTTCCTTGGTTTAATCTCATTTTCCACTAATTTTTACATTGCTAACTTAATACAAACAATTTAGTATTAGAAACCTATTTATTTTGATATATTTACAAAAAAAGTCTTTATAATCATATAACCATGTCAAGTCTTTATGGACATCTGGTATTCAGTCTTTAATACAAGGTGTGTTCAGAAAGTAACAAGAATTTTTAAATTTCGCGGGCTTGGAGAGTCCGATTGTCAAAATTTTTTTTTTTATTATGTTGATACACATGCCCTTGAAGTATGATAAAACTTTCAGCTGTTTTCATTGTTGACTTTGTCTGTGACAGCCACTAAGGTTAGATGTGTTTTTATGAGCTCAGCAATTTTCATTTGTTAAAAGAAATGGATCAAAGAATTTGTATCAAATTTTGCGTAAAAAATGGAATAAAGTGTAACAATATGTATGAAATGTTAACAAAGGCCTATGGTGAGTCTGTTATGAGTAAAGCAAGAGTTTATGAGTGGTATAAGCATTTCCAAGAAGGCCGTGAAGACATTGAAGATGATGAACGCCATGGATGCCCCAGCACATCAACAGTCAATGAAAATATGGAAAAGTGACAGAAATGGTTATGAACAATCGCCAAATCACAATTAGAGAGGTTCCTGATGATGTTGGCATATCAATTGGATCATATCATGACATTGTTTCCAATGTTTTTGTGTATGAAACGCGTAGCAGCAAAATTCGTTCCAAAATTGTTGAATTTTGAACAAAAACAGCAGCGAATGGAAGTTGCTCAGGAGTCACTAAATGAAGTCAACGACAATGCAGAATTACTGAAATGTATTATAACAGGTGACGAAACATGGGTTTATGGATATGATGTCGGTTTATGGATATATATCCATATGGGGTATGGATATAAGGCTCAATCATACCAGTGGAGGCATTCTGGCTCGCCAGGACCGAAAAAGGCTAGACAAGTGCGGTCGAACATGAAGGTTATGCTCACTGTGTTCTTCGATATTAATGGCATAGTGCATCACAAATTCCTGCCACCAGGTGAAACAGTCAATAAGGAGTTTGCCTTTAATAAGGACCTTTAATATTGACTCCTTAAAGGTCCTTATTGACCTTAAAGGTCAATAAGGACCTTTAAGGAGTCAATAAGGAGTTTGCATGAAGCAATCTGAAGAAACGCCTGGATCTATGAGAAAACAATTCATGGTTTTTGCACCAGCTCACACTTCATTGCTTGTTCATGAATTTTTGGCCAAAAACGATGCCCCAGCCTCCATATTCGCCAGACATGGCTCCGTGTGACTATTTCATATTTCCAAAAGTAAAGAGAACCTTAAAGGGCCATTGTTTTACAGCCGTAGATGACATTAAAAGCGCATCACTGAAAGAACTAAAGGCTATCTCAAAGATCGAGTTTGAGAAGTGTTTCGAGGATTGGAAGAAGCACTGGCACAAGTGCATAATCTCCAATGGGGACTATTTTTAAGTGACAACATCAATGTAGAAGAATAAATAAATATTTTGTTCAAAAAATTAAAATTCTCGTTACTTTCTGAACACACCTCGTATAGTAATAATAATAATTTATTAATGTTTTGATGTATAATTTGATAAATTACAAACTGTCAGAATTGAAGTACAGCTTTAGCAAGCTAATATTTATGTTACTGATTTAAAACAAATAACTTCTCATTAGATCTGTATCTGAAACAATTTCACACATTTTTCATTAAAAAAAAGTTTGGTATGCCAATAGGTGGTAGCTAAAAGGTGCATGATGAAAATAGTTCTACACAAAAATAATTCTAGAAAATAGTTGAAATTTAATTTATTCTAGTAAATTATGTAATTTTCCCATTGGTATTACAATTATACTAATAATTAATACTTATTAATTATTAATTAAAAGTTGTGAACATTGTTAATTAAGTGAAAATTGTTTAATTTTTCACTTTTGAGGAGTAAGTTCCTTACTCTTTTAAAAAACAAAATGAATTTTATTTGTACTGACTCATCAAAACGATAAAGTCAGATAAACAACTTTTGATTTTTATAATTTAATTACAGTACTGGTAATATAATAAGAAATATTTTAATTCCAAAATGTTTACGCACTTTTGAAATGTAATAATAAATGTCTTTGAATAAATTGAAAAGGTACTTAAAATACAGAGTGTACAAAAAGTGAACCAACCTTATAGGGAAATAAGAATTTGTCTTTATTCTTTAAGTTATTTACAAAAACTGTTGAAAATGGACTCTGTTATATAATCTAAACAACGGAATGTTAGGAAGATTCAACTTTGTGGTACTGCACACCAAATACCTAATTTTTGTGAGTGCAGAGGGCACTCGGTTTGAATTGTTTGTAGACCAAATGAAATAATCCTGTGAATTTACATATCCATCAATTTGAGACAAAGCTTTGTCAGACCAAAACCAATAATTTTAAACTTTTCTCCATAGGACTTTACATAGGACATGAAACACTGACAGAAAGATTCACATTTTACATCGTCTTCAAGTAACTGTGTGTGAACAGCATGACGTTTATGTGGAACATTTTAAAACACATCTTTAAACACTTGTGTAAAGCTGTGTAAGCACTACCAACAGAGAGACCAGACTGACTAGATAGACATCATAGAGATTTTTTAGGACCACAAATATATAGAGTTTGCATTTGAACTTGTTAGTAACTTTCCTAGTGTTAACCACTTTTTTTCCAAAAAGTGGTCAACCACTTTTTGATGGTCAACCACTTTAGGTCAACCAACTTTTTAGTTCTCTTGGAACTAGTCATACATCTGCATGACTGTGGACTTGTTTGATACATCCACACAGTACCGTCATATTCATTTGTGTGAATCACATAATGGAAACCACTTTCAACAGTTTTTGACCAATGAAAAAATACCTGTCGGCAAATGATTTACTACAAGATGGACATTTAAAAGGACGTTCTCCAGTATGTAAACGTAAATGGCCTTTCAAAACCCAAGGACGATCAAATCCTTTATCGCAATAAGGACAGTAGTGTAGTGTGGTGCGTCGCATTTTTTCTGCCAGTGTTACATTATCTTCAGAAGTAGCTGTGATTTTCATATCCTTAGATTCAAATATTCTTATTTGTTGCATTTCTGAGTTAGGTAAATGTTTTGATAAACTTTCATTAGTTTCAGATTTGTTTTTTGTATGTTCGAAATGGCTACTAATGTTTATTGACTGACAAGCATCAAAGCAACTAGCTTGTTGTTTTTCATCTTCATCTGAACTACAAGAGCTTATTGGTGGTGATTCATATGAAATGATGTAATTTGGGTAATCATAATGTATACATGGTAGCTTTTCAAGGATGTACCTTGTTGTAAAAGGCAGTTCATGTACACTTGACCAATCTCGAGTCTTGATCAGGTTTTCTCCTTTGTCAATTGACAAGTCCTTTTGTTTTCCATAAAAACTACTGACTTGGCGAAGTTTCAATAAGGAGTCAACATTTTCTTCTCCTAAATAAAAATAATTATTAATTGCTTCATTATTAAATAGAGTAATTAATATTTTCAATAATACAATTTGCTTTTAGTCTTGTTAATGTTTTATTTCCGGTTAGAGAGATTACTAACAGGACAATGTTATATTTTAGCTAAAGTAAGTAGTAGCTAGCATTAGGAGATTCACAAAAAAACTTTGGTAAAAAAAATTGGTATATAGTAAAGTACTAATGTCATTATGCTTCTAAATAATTTTATAGGTGCAAATACATTTTTAGCTGCAATGCTGCAACTATTATGATAATATGTTAACAATTTAACAAATGGGAATTACATTAATTTTCATTTCTGCTTTTCATAGCTGCAAGTTTTATTATTTATAATATTAAATAAAACTTGTATGATAAGGATGTGTTGAGAGTGGAGCATGAGTAAGGTTCCAATTTTTTTATATCTAACTCAAAGTAGTTTCTGTTTCTTTAGAATTGCTTCACGTGACTGTTACAACTGTCACTGTTTCAATGTCTGTTGCTGCTAAAAAGGCCACCTTTATAGTGCACTACTGAGTTATGAAACTAAGAGCAAAAGACTTAGTCATATTTGATAATGTTGTAGACTTGATACAATAATAGCAGACCTGCTCTAACCCACAACATATTTTTGCTGCCCAGCTGTTCCTAGGTCAAGGTGTGCAGTGCGATGCAGTGCAGGGCTAAATCTTTTCAACTAATGCATCAAGAGCACTCATTTCTCTTAACATTACATTTTCATCATAAAAATATTTTCAATTTATTTACCTTTATTTTATTAATTATATATTTTTTTATATAGTTAATGCTTCATATGTTCAAATGGGATAGCTGCTACAGTTTTTAGCATAAAAAATACTCTTGCAGTTATTGATAGTCTACAGAGATTTCTCAAATGATAGTAAATGTTTTGGAATATCCAGAAGCGTATTACATAACTTATCATTAGCTTTTGTTTCTAAATAATTAAAACAGAACTACTTCATACCACAAATGAAATGTTTTGATTAAAGTTAATATAATTTTATTTCAATAATTATCAGGCTACTCTGCTACTGAATAGACAATTTTATTTTGCCTAACCTGTTACAAATTTTTTTTAATAGGATATATATTTAAGAAGTGTTGTTACACTAACCTATTTGCATTACCATTTCTAATTAGTGTTATGGAAATTTCACATTACTTTTTATATGGGAATCATTCAACTCTATCCATTATAAACACTGTTGTAGGTCTATAATGGTAAAATAATTTTGTATAATGGCTTTGTTAATGTATCAGGATCATTGAATAAGTTTATTAAAAATTTCACACATCCACCAAAGCTTTAAAAAAAAATTGAAGCTGTGAAACAGGCCAACTTGTTTTAAAATAAATCATGCTAAATAATTAGGCCTATCATAAAACAAAGGTTCCTGTTAAATCACATCCTGAAAATGAGTACAAAAGCTTTTACAGTTTTTGGGATTAAAACATGAAATAATGTCAGTTGGTTAGCCTGCTATAAACAGTCTAATATACTGCAGTGTAATAAAGGCTAGCCTACTACTTACAAAATAAATTCACTAAGACTGTTTAAATACTACAAATAAACATTTGTAGTATTAGCTTGTCTCATTATCATTGCTCTAACTTACCCTTAACATAATACAGTACTGGAGACTGAAAGATTATATAGCACAAGACAACCTTCTGAAACATTTATGAAAGGCTGTAGGTCCAAAAATGTATTTAGTCAAATTTGGTTACAGTTAATTAGTTATGCTTTACACGCTATTAGGCTACTCACCATAGACTAACTGCTTTTTCTTAAGTTCACTTACAAGGTTCATTTTGTTCAGTTAAATAATATTATCAATGAAAATCCTGTAAACAATCAATAAAATCAAAATGTCGCTAACATGGCGCTAATAATGCTCATATGATTAGGTTTGGTACAAAACCAATGCCAAATAGAAGGAAATATGTTGTTATTAAAATGTTCTATTTGTTATAGTATAGTTACAATGAGTTTAATATAATATGAAGATCGTAAAAAAAGTTCTAACCAAGTCTAAATTTATCCAGTTAGATAGTTTTAAGAAAATCCAAACGGATAGCCTTATATTAATAAGTACAACTTTTATTAATATGTAAGAAAATAGAAAAGATTTTCTATAATTATTACATTTAAAAAAAATATATTTCAATAGCAAATTTAAAAAATAATAATAGGTACAATAAGCTATTAAAATCGAAATATTTAAGTATATTGGTAGGCCCCTAATTTATCTTTATTAATTACTAGCTGTTACCCGTTGCGGCTTTGCCTGCAATTATAATGTAAGCAATAAAATTTATAGTCGATTTTCAAAATCAGAATAGGTCATTTCATTTTAATATATTGCTATATACAATATTATATGATTTATGGTTTTCGGCAAAGACATATCAATTTTTGCTACTCGATACGCTAAAACAGGGCATGTCATATTTTATTAAAATACAGTATTATTAAAAAGTCACAAATTATTATACAATTAAACTGGAATAGTATTGTGTTTATCTCAGATACCTAAAACGTGTTCACACCAAATGTAATCTCATTTGGTCCAGTAGTTAAAGTGTATTTGAATAACAAACAAATAAACAAAAACAAACTTTCAGAAATATAATATGATTAGCTGTTACCCGTCACGGCTTTGTCCGCAATCATAATATACATTAAAGATCATGCATTACCGTGTTAGGACCAACAACCGTGTTAGTTAAGTTTTGGAGTACTCTTTAAAAAAAATTAAGGTTTTTTTCCTGCATCACCGTTTAACCCAACAACCGTGTCAGTTAGGTTTGAGTACTCTTTTTAAAAAAATAAATAAAAGTTTTTTTAATGCTTCACCGTGTTAGGCCTTACAACCATATTAGTTTGCTAATGGAATATTCTGTAAAAAAATATAAAGATTTTTCACGCATCACTATGTTAGGCCTAACAACCGTGTCAGGATATTTAGCCTAGTATTTTTTAAAAAAATATAAAAGTTTTTTGACGCATCACCGTGATAGGTCCAACAACCGTGTCAGGATATGTAGTACTCTTTAAAAAAATATAAAGGTTTTTTCACGCATCACCGTGTTAGTTAAGTTATGGAGTACTCTTTAAAAAAAATATAAAGTTTTTTTCCATGCATAACCGTATTAGGCCCAACAACCGTGTCAGTTAGGTTATGGAGTACTCTTTTGAAAAAAATAAATAAAGGTTCTTTTAATGCATCACCGTGTTAGACCTAACAACTATGTTAGTTAGCTTATGGAGTATTCTTTAAAAAAATATAAAGATTTATCACGCATCACTTTGTTAGGCCTGACAACCGTGTCAGTTAAGGTTTGGAAACTCTTTAAAAAAATAAAGGTTTTTTTCACACATCACAATAATAGGCCCAACAATCATATTAGTTAAGATATGTAGTATTCTTTAAAAAAATATAAAAGTTTTTTTACACATCACCGTGTTAGGCCTAATAACAGTCAATTAATATACTAAGTATCCTTTTAAAAAATTTAAAGGTTTTTTCACACATCACCGTGACAACCGTGTCAGTTAGGATATGCAGTATTCTTTAAAAAAATATAAAGGTTTTTTTCACGCATCACCGTGTTAGTTAAGTTATGGAGTACTCTTTAAACAAAATATAAAGTTTTTTTTCATGCATAACCGTATTAGGCCTAACAACCGTGTCAGTTAGGTTATATAGTACTCTTTTGAAAAAAATAAATAAAGGTTCATTTAATGCATCACCGTGTTAGGCCTAACAACTATGTTAGTTAGCTTATGGAGTATTCTTTAAAAAATATAAAGATTTATCACGCATCACTATGTTAGGCCTGTAGTATATAGGTATTTGTATGGCCCTACGGTTGGCACCACTTGTGGCTAGTTGTCGCGCCCCGCCGCACGGCGTGCCAGTGCTACGGTGACCGCCACACCGATAACATGTAGCTCTCCCAGTTAGTATAATAAAGTTACTAGTTCATAGTAAACCTGAAGAGTTTTCATTTATTTTAAGATTATATTCACGATATTACATATTGGCGACGAGGTAAATTTTTGTTGTTGTGTGAAATACCAAGCTCGCATGGCGGTTCACTCAAGATGTTCAAATAATGAGCGACACCTCATCAGACGAGGATGAGTATCAGGAATTGCGACAAGAGACGGATGCAAAACTAGCAGCATTGAGTGGTTTGCTTTTACTTGGTGAAGACCTGCCAGAACAAGTCTCAACTAGTGCTGTACAAGTTGATAGCAAAGAGTGCGAATCGATAAATAATAGCAACATGGCGACCGGTCAAAGCGAAGAAGCAACAGCGGTGATGCAGAAGGTCAATATTTGTGCAGCAGTTGGAAACCTGAAAGAATTTAAGATGGGAGACAATTGGGAAATTTTCGCTGAGAGGCTGGAGCAATATTGTATAGCGAATTTCATCGCCGACGATAGGAAGACATCGATCCTCATTACAAGCATGGACCCTTAATAATAAGGCTCAGGTCTATAAGATGCTAAGAGATTTGTGTGATCCTGTCCTTCCTAGAGATAAAACATACAAAGAATTGTGCGAAGTACTCAAGAAGCAATTTTCCCCCAGAATCTCGGTATTCAAGGAGAGACGAGATTTCTACGAATTGAAGCAATCCACTGGTGAAACGGTTAGTGCTTGGTATGCGCGTGTTAAAAAGAGTGCTGTGAATTGCGAATTTGGTGCAAATCTAAATTCTCAAATAAAAGATAAATTTGTGACCGGCCTACGGCCAGGAAAAATCTTAGATCGCTCATCGAGGAAGACCCTGCAACAGCTCTAGAGACTATCCTCGAGACGGCTTTAAAAAAAGAAGCAACGATCGCCAACGCTTTTTCGGAGGAAAGAGAAGTAAACAGAATTTCGACCGCTAAAAGCCAAAACAAAAATACTCGCACAGGTCATAAGAAGAAACAGGAGTCTTCCAAGAATAGGTCTGCAACGGGTCAAAGTTGCCGGCGCTGCGGTAATGATAATCACACGTCGGCTGACTGTAAATATAAAAAGTATGAGTGCGATACGTGCCATAAAATAGGGCACCTCAGCAAAGTCTGTTTTCAAAAGAACAAGAATGCTGAGACGACAAACAATTCTCAGAAAAATAGAAGCAGAGGCAGAGACACCAATTTCTTGGAAGGAGAGGAAGAGGGGTCCGAGGCGCTATATGCAATGTCCGACGGCGGCGCCACCTCACCACCACTCGTGTGGGCTCGAGTGAAAATTGCAGGGAAAGAAGTGACGATGGAAATCAACAGTGGTGCTACTGTGTCGGTTATCCCAGAAGCTCTATATAGAAGAGAGCTGAGTCATTGTAAATTAGAAACATCAAACAGAGTGCTCAGTTTCTACGACGGAAGCTCGATTTTTCCAATAGGGAAGATCACTGTCGAGCTCCAATACCGAAAAAGGAAGTGTGTAGGTACTATTGTCATTGATAAGAGACAGGACAATAAAGCGCTGATGAGGCGCGATATAATGTACATGCTAGGTTTTCGGGTAACTGAAGTGAATCATATAGCGGTTGATAAGAGCCTTGTTGATAATATTTTGACTGAGTACGCAGATCTGTTCGACGGTAAACTTGGCAAACTCAAAGGGCGTAAAGTGCATTTAAAATTGAAAGAAAGTGTCAAGCCAGTGTTTTTGAGTCCTCGCCCTATGCCATTCGCTTTTAAAAGTGATATCGATAAAGAGATCGATCGTCTCGAACGCGATGGTGTAATTTCAAAGATCGATAATGCAGAGTGGGGTACGCCACTCGTACCGGTGCTGAAATCAAATGGTGAAGTGCGTGTGTGCGCAGATTATAAAATGACCGTAAATAAATATCTTGAAGATTTCAAACACCCGATTCCGCGTATCGAAGAGCTCTTCGCAGCTCTCCAAAGGGGAGATACGTTTACATAGCTGGATTTGCTATGGGCGTATAATCAGCTGGAAGTGTCGGAAGAAACGCGATATTTGTTGGCGTGGAGCACACACCGCGGCATGTACGCAATGAACCGTTTACCGTTTGGCACCAAGCCGGCAGTTGAAACTTTTCAACATGAAATTGAAAAAGTGTTGCAAGGTTTAGATGGTGTGAAAAACTTTGTTGACGATATAGTCGTGACGGGAAACGGGACTGCGGAACATGTAAAAAATTTAAAAAAAGTGTTACAACGGTTACGGGAAAAAGGTCTAAAGTTGAATAGAAAAAAATGTGCTTTTTCCAAGAGAAAATTGAGTATTTAGGGCACGTTATCGACCGCACAGGCCTCCACAAAAATCCTCAGAAAGTCGAGGCCATTGCCAAGTTACCCGAACCCAAAGACGTGACACAAGTAAAAGCCTTAATTGGCATGATTAATTATTATGCGCGTTTTACACCAAATTTGGCAAATAAATTAGCGCCGATGTATGAGCTGCTAAAAAAAGGTGCGGAATTTAAGTGGATAAAAAAATGCAAAGAAAGTTTTAAAAACGTGAAGAGCGAGTTAATGTCCGAAAGAAGTTTGGCTCACTTCGATGTGCAGCTGCCAGTCAAGCTTGCCTGTGACGCTTCCAAGGAGGGGATCGGAGTAGTACTGCTACATGTGTATCCTGACGGCTCCGAGCGTCCGATATCGTTTGCGTCCCGAACGCTAACGAGAGCAGAGAAAAACTACGCTACGATCCACTTGGAAGCGCTAGCTATATATTGGGGTGCCAAAAAATTCCAGCAGTACCTATTGGGCAGAAAATTTACGATCGAGTCTGATCATCGACCTTTACTGGCTCTCTTTGCGGAGGAGAAGGGGATTCCCCTAATGGCTGCGGGCAGGTTGCAAAGATGGGCCTGGTACCTCAGCGGCCTACAGTACAATTTGAAGTACGTCAAAGGTCAAAACAACGGAGGAGCGGATGGACTGTCAAGGTTGCCGATGGAGCATAATGAGAAAGAAACTGACGAGTCTCGCGATTACTTCGTGTTCCATATAGAAGAGAGAACACGAAAAGCTCAGTGCCGAAAAGCTCAGGCAAAGCATCAAGAGCGATGCAATCTTGAACAAGGTCATGCTTTACACAATGACAGAGTGGCCTGGCAAAGTAGAAGACAGCTTGACGCCCTACCACCTCCGCAAAGAAGAACTAAGTATTGAAAGCGGCCTAATATTGTGGGGTTACTGAGTCATCATACCCGAAAAATGCCAACTGGAGCTGTTGGAAGAAATCCATGCAACTCATATGGGCTCCAGCAAGATGAAATCGCTTGCACGGCAATTTTTCTGGTGGCCGGGCATGGATAGCCAAATAGAAAATTTCGCAAAGAGTTGCGACATCTGCAGACGGGTTGCAGATAACCCCGAAAAGGCCAAGCTGATCAAATACGAAAATTGTAGTAAGCCACTCGAAAGAGTCCATATAAACTTCTTGGGGCCATTCGAGGGAAAAACCTACCTAATTTTAACAGATGCCTACTCTAAATGGCCCGAAGTCTATACAATGGGAAGATGTGACGCGGCATCGACGATTGAAAAATGTCGAGACTTCTGCTCGAGTTTTGGCTTGCCAAAAACCGTAGTTTCGGACAACGGAGCGCAGTTTACATCCGAAGAATTTACTTTTTTTTTGAAGAAAAATGGTATACGACATGCGAGAACGGCACCAGCGCATCCGTCAACGAACGGCGCGGCAGAAAACGCAGTCAGATCCTTCAAGAGCGGCATGAAGAAAATGCTTCTAGATCCCGTGAACCAGGGTATAAGTAAAGAAACTCTAATTTCAAGATATTTAATGGTGTATAGAACAACTTCACACTGTACGACGAACTAAACTCCAGCAAAACTCATGATGGGAAGAGAACTAAGAACGAGATTAGATCTGCTCAGAGAAAACATGTCACCTGATAAAGCTGCAAAGCAAATAGAATGTTGTAAAGGCAATCGAGATCTAATTTTCAAACCAAATCAATTAGTTTATGTTCGCGACTATAGAGTGCCAAATAAACCAGGGTGGAGAAAAGCCGAGATCGTAGAAGTCCTTGGTCCACGGAATTACCTCTGCAAAGTTTTGGATGATCCACGACTGGTTTGGAAACGACATTTAGATCAGATCATTGAAGTAGGCACCTTCTTCGATGGATTTGCAAGAGAACTGATGGGAACTGCCAAGAAGACTGAAATACCTGTGCCCAATGATCTACACGTACCGAAGTTTATCCAAGAAACCGAGTCAGCTGTTCGACAAGAAAGTGTTCCAAATGTTATTGATACAAGTGGCTCAGATAACGAATCGCGCTGCGATGAAAAGTTAGTTGTGCAAAGTGATAGCTCGTCAGTGACTGAACATGTATCGAAAAGTGCGGGTAATGATATGATTGATAAACCACGACCAGCTAGTGCAGTAGTGAAAAAGACTTTTCCTATAACTCTTAATGTTAACGAAAGACCCAAACGGAACATTTCAAAAGCGAACAAATTAAATCTTTAATATTGTACTTTTTTTATATATTCTTTTTTTACATTTCTTAAATAAATAAAAATTAATGAGAATTTTTATATGATATAATACCGCCGAATTAAGGGTAGAGAAATGTAGTATATAGGTATTTGTATGGCCCTACGGTTGGCACCACTTGTGGCTAGTTGTCGCGCCCCGCCGCACGGCGTGCCGGTGCTACGGTGACCGCCACACCGATAACATGTAGCTCTCCCAGTTAGTATAATAAAGTTACTAGTTCATAGTAAACCTGAAGAGTTTTCATTTATTTTAAGATTATATTCACGATATTACAAGGCCTGACAACCGTGTCAGTAAATGTTTGGAAACTCTTTAAAAAAATAAAGGTTTTTTTCACACATCACAATGATAGGCCCAACAATCATATCAGTTAGGATATGTAGTATTCTTTAAAAAAATATAAAAGTTTTTTTACACATCACCGTGTTAGGCCTAATAACCGTGTCAGTTAATATACTTAGTATTCTTTAAAAAATTTAAAGGCACATCACGTGATAGGCCTAACAACCGTGTCAGTTAGGATATGCAGTATTCTTTAAAAAAATATAAAGGTTTTTTTACGCATCACCGTGTTTAGTCTAACAACCGTGACAGTTAGGATATGTAGCCAAATAATCTTTAAAAAAATATAAAGGTTTTTTCACGCATCACCGTGTCACCACTATTCAGGTTATCCACTATTCTTTTAAAAAATGGGTTTCCTATCACCCAAACCCGTGTTAGACGTATTTTTATTGTTTTACTGATCTGTCGATCAGTAAAACAATAAAAATACGTCTAAAATCAGTACAACACGGTACCGATTTTCGCCGGTAGCAATTTTGAGGTTATGTTGGTCACTTTTATTTTCGATTTTTATCGTACTGCTTTCATATTTTGGATTCTTGCTTTTGGGCACATAATAAAGCATTATAGTAAGAAAAATATCGAAAACTCCAGTAGATGCTGCAATGCATATTTACCATTTTTTCATATATTGTAATTACACAAATATATATACTACCTTACAATTAAAGTATCCTAATAAAATTGTATATAATATATATATTCTGCACTTTGCTTTAAAAACATTGAATAGTCTTAAATGAAAAATACCAGATTGTGATTATTAGATGAAAATGTAACATTAAAAACAATAATTTTGCAATAAATAAAACATAGATTAAGATTTGTAAAATTGGATTAGATCTATGTCCATCTCAGGTGCCTAAATCTCATGTTCAGTAAACAGTAATTAAACCTAACTATAGTTAACAGATGTTACAAAACTAAAAACTGATAATTATTTTGGGCTGGGTAAGTAGTATAATGACGTTTTGTAAAACGGGAATGGGCCTATATGTATTTCTGATACTTAAACCATATACGTACCAAATTTCATCTCAATTGGTCCAGTAGTTAAAGCGTGATTGAATAACAAACACACACACAAACTTTCAGAAATATAATATGAATAAGATAAGATGTTCCAAGTTTAACCTAATATTTGTTATATAATATGTAATAGGTTTAATATAATAATAATAGGTTTAATAATATAATAGGTTTAACATATTAATGTGACAAAGCAGTGCCAATATTAGTCGAAGTTGTATATGAAATAATTAAATTTATTTGAGTTGTTAACATTGTCTTTTAATAAATATTATATTATGTCTGGTATATATTACTGAGTATATTATTATCTTTAAGAATGGTAAATGCATAGGATAATTCATACAGTATAAAACAAAGAGAAAAGAAATTAATATAAAACATTAGGGCATATTCTTTATTGATCTAAAATGGAATGGTCAACATCACCTAAAAGATATTGTATACATTTCTAATAGATAAAAAATATTGTATACATTAAAAATATTAGTGGTTTTTAACTACAACAGTTCCCATGGTAATTGTTATTTTAGTTACCTTTGTACCCACTAGGTATAAATTGGTACTCCTTGCTTAACACTCATAGGTTTGGGAATATATAGGAGCTCCAAATAGAGTGGCACATCATTATGTTATATTTAATCACTAAAATATATTCAAAATGAATTATAAACTTCAGTTTAAGGAAGGTAGAATTTAAAATTGTTTATTACCACACAATAAAAAATATTTGGCCTATTGCAATATAAAAATACTATTGCCTATTAAAAAAAGTAATAAAAACATTAAAATGCAATAAACTTAAAATTTTCATGGCAAAGATTGAACAGTAAAAATACCTCTAAAGATTAGATGTTCGATAAACTATTAACAGTCTGATGGACATGGTGGATCTGTGTTTTAGTGATCATTATTTATAGCAGTGCCTCCAGTCCACAGATTATATAGAATAAATATGATCCAGTCCATATTACATTATTTTTTGTACTACAATATATCTGATGCTGTGATGTTGAAGAGCATAACACAGAGGGAGGGTTACATTTGTGTAAGAATGATCTTCAAACAAGTGTATATCGAACCACGTAAATTGAGGTAGCACTGGAATACTGTAACTGACAGAATGAAGCGAGGTCAACTCAACTGTTTGGCATTTGGTTTGTATGTTTGTTACACAGCTTTGACCAAGTCATGACTGATTATTTTAAATTTTGGTAAGATGGTACCTTGTATAAAAGCTCAAATGACATACATGTAAGATTTTTTCCAATTTACTTCCGTTTCAAGATGGCGGCCTCTGATTCCACAATGCTGATTATGTACAGTTTTGGCTAAACATATTGGCTGATTATTTTGAAATTTGGTATGAAGATACCTTGTTAAAGCCCAAAATGATGTATATGTAAGATTCTTTTCTTATTATTTACTATTTCAAGATGGTGGGGTCTGATTTAACAATGAGAGTGTAGTTACTGGATACTTCCTGTAATATTGGTTGAATGGCAAGATCTATCATAATTTTGACAGCTTCATGGAGAAAGTTTGCAATGAAATTGGTCTAGTAACCTTTTTCCTAAATATTACCGTTATTGTTATTGGTTTTAAGTTGGTGGAAAAGGTATGAGAAAATTAGAGCACTGTTGTGGAGAGCTCTGTGTACTAATTATACTGAATAATCTATCTGCAAGGTTTACTGTTCTTTGAACTATTAGTAAGAATTATTTTTATAATTAATGATTTTTGTTCCTGTCATTTTAAGCTTAATAAGAAATACATTAGAAGTGGGACAAACTATTCATTTTATGAAACTATTCTCTTAAGAACAGTGCGACAAAAAACAGTTGTTGATAACAGTTGTCAAAAAAAAAAAAAAAAGATGAAAACAGTTTCATAGTAAATTTTTTGTTACTGTTGTCAGTTTATTATCTGTTCTTAAAGCACAATGAAAATTCTACAGTACCCAAAACACAGTTTTAAATACTGTAATTTATTTAGAGAAAATCGAGACTCCTGATTAACTGCAGCATTAGATGGCGTGAACACAGATAATGCAATCAGCAAATATATTAATAGTAGAAAGTAAACAGTAAAAACTCAATTTATTATATAGGCTCCTAAATATGAACTTTATTTTGGACACAACTAGTACAATTTATATACATATGTAATGTATGTATACTGTACTACACACACACACACACACACACACACACACACACACACACACACACACACACACACACACACACACACATGTATGTATGTATGTATGTATACTTACATTTTAAAAAATGTTTTAAATGTGGCCTTGGCTTGTTGTGTGAGAAAGGCATACTTTTTAGAAAGCAGGTTCAGGAAGGTACACCCACTGTGTTGCTACAATCAATATTTAACATCTTTTTGAAAGCCTATCTTTCAGTTTGTTTATAAATTTAAATACAGCTGGATGGAATGGTTCTTTTAATAGTTTACTGTAAATATCAGGCAAACCTGAATTACAATAGTTGGACTTCAGTAATATATCTTCACTACTCATTTTTTTTTTTTTTTTAATCAACTTGTTTGAAAGGTTTTAATACTTCGTACATTTCTAAGCAAATTTTTCATTCTTAAGTGCTAAGTGGAGGTATTTCTTTATTTATTATTGTAATGAATTTTTGACCGCACTTTGTGGGAGTTAAGCGTCCCGTGTACAATATGGAGTGCCAAGGAGTTGGAACCTTTTGTATTTACTTCTCCAGTTCATGTCTTTGGACTGGCTTTTTTGAATTTCAAAAGTTTTCCCAATGATAAATTATTCTGCTTAAATACCCAACTATGTATTTAGTTTTGTCTTGAAAGATTTTAATAGCTGTTAAAGCATCCTGTACAATTAGATTTAACATATGGGTATAACCTCCAAAGTGTTATCATTGAAATTTATTTAAAATTGCATTTTTTGTAATAGGTGGTTACCATACACTACTACTAAAACTTTCTTAAAAATATCAAACGCATCAGTTATATTCTTAATAACTGCCAAATGATCAGGTGTGTGATTACCTTCAATTTGTAAACAGTCTAAAAGAATAGATTTAAATTTAAAATCAGAACTTACATAATGCACTGTTATGCAAGATAATCCTCATTAACAGAATATGACCAACAGTTTTTGGTCAAAATAACACTAGTAGCATCATAGGCATATTCAGAGTGGTTTTGGGTTTGTAACCCTCACATTGATAAAAAACAAAAAAATTTAATACATTTTCTAATATTCCTACTATAGTTTAGTTAAGTTTTTACGTCATTATTTGTTTTGCAAAAAAACCCAAACCCAATAACAAAGCAACAACTGAATTACTGCACTATTATACTATTAAATATTATTAAAGTTTGGATTGTACTTGCTTAGTAAAATGTACTAGGCTGCTTCACTTCAATTATAACAACAGACAGAAAAATACAGATATTTAGTTTTTTTTGCAAGCCTAGCTTGAAATCCATAACTTTTAAGATTGTTTGAATAATCTAAAAGTATTTTAAAACATGCTCATTCCTTACTAATTACTCAAATTATAGACGCTTTTCAAATAAAAACAAAAACACATGAACAAAGTTGCCCTCTGAAGGCTTTAAAAATCACTATTGTGCGTCTAAATTTGGAAAAGTTTTCAGTGGAGGACTCCTGGTACTGGTAACCCACCCCATTTGACCATCCTAGATATACCTATGAGTAGCACCTTTCATTTTACTTAATATAGCATTTTTTGGTTATTAAGGAAGCAGTTGGGATCAGATTAGAAGCAATGAGCTTTCTGTTTGGTAGAGTATAATAAGGATTAAATGCTAATAAAAAATTATAGAAACTACTGTCATCAATCTACAAAAATGGCTGGAAATTGTGATAAAACAGGTAAAGAAAAAGAAATTTTTTTATCTTTTTATTTTACTTGAGATGGTGTATATAGTGGATCTAATTGTAAAAGTTACTCATTGGATATTTTATAATATACTGTAACTGATATTTTAAAATTTAATGGGAAGTAAAGAGAGGAGGTACAGATATATATATATATATATATATATATATATATATATATATATATATATATATATATATAGAGAGAGAGAGAGAGAGAGAGAGAGAGAGAGAGAGAGGGAGGGGAGAGAGAGAGAGTGAGTGTTACTGTTATTAATATTGATATTAATATTAATATTGATATTAATATTGTTATAAGAGGAGGATGGGAGCGGAAAAGAGTGGGAGAAAAATATTTATATTTATATAGGTAACAGCAATAAACAACTTAATTCTAATTAAAAACAAAATATAATTTTATTTGTTTTTAAAATTTTTACTTAATGTTGGAATATTTATGGTATTATTCCTTTTTATTTTGACACTTGCCATCATTTGTATATATAAAAACAATACAAGACATTTGAAGAGTATATATCAACTCTTGTTTTTGAGTGCTTAAGTCTGCCTCGGTGGCCTAGTTGATAGCGTACTGGGCTTTCACCCCGAGGACCCGGGTTCGATTCCCGGCCAGGGCTTGGCATTTTCATACGCTATAAATCATCCCATCGTCTGCATTAGCCCAAGGGTGCACAATAGTCGGACGTTAAAAAAAAAAAAATTGTGTGCTTAACTTAAAATCTAAACATAAGCCTACGTTACTGAACACTAAGTACAAACTCTCAGGTTAGATTCCCTGTTTGGTCAAAACAGAAGTAAAACTAAGACTTAAATGTGATCAGAAAATCACAAGTCACTTAGAAAAAAGAGTGAAAAATCTACGAAATAGCTAACAATTGCCGTATCAGAAAAAAAAGTGAAAAATGTACGAAATAGCTAACAATTGCCGTATCAGAACCAGGGGGTGTTCAAGTAAATACCTGATGATGTCAGTTCATGAAACACTGAGTGGAAGGACATATGCTTCCACACCTGTTTAGGAACATATGCTGTTCCCTCTTTCTGAAAACTCCTTACTTATTTTATGTTCATGTAATTTATTCCTATGGTATATTATTTTTTTGCCTATTCACAATTACCAATTAAATTTATGTTTTAAACTTAAGTTTTTGATATCTACTAGACCTAATCATGTGTTCTTTTGTATTAATTTCTTCTTATGTTCAGTGGTATTTTTCTCTTGTTTATGTATTTCCTATTGCAGTCATACTTTATACTGTAAATACAGTTTTCAGTGTCCTGAGTACCACTTAAAAGTTTTCTTTCAATGAGATATTGTCTAATAGTTTTTTTTTTATTAGTATAAGTTAGAATAAGTTTTATTATTATTTCTGTTTTGACCACTCAGTTTATCTTCCTTGAGTGTTTGTTCTTAGTGTTTAGTATTTTACAAATGTCTAGACATCTAGACTGATGTTTCATGTTCAAGTTTTAACTTAGGCACTTAAAAGTAAGAGTTGATACATACTCTTAAAACATAGTGTATTGTTTTTATATGCACAAATGATAAAAAAATCTGAATAAACAGTAATATTAACATCATTTTATTTATTTCATAATAATATGTAGCTTATTTACAATTAAATAGCATAACATTGTCTTCTTATATTACTACTAAACTGTACTTACATTGTACATGTTCCTTTACTCTTTCCATTCTTTTCAAAAATTTATTTAGCTTAATTAAAATTAGTGCTTGTTATTCTAAAAATATACTTCAACTAACCCATTTTAAAGCCAGTTTAATTGATCATAATTAATCACAAAAATAATAATATATATTTAATATTTAAAAAAAAATACTTTTATTTAATTGTATTTGGAAAGTATAAAATAAAGCTTAACTTTAAAATGTACTAAAAAGGAGAAAATATTTTTCTACACCTGAGTAACATGAAATGATTAAAACTAAAAAAGCATGTGGCACTCACTATACTAATTTTTTATAGATATTAATGTATATATGATAGAGAAATGAATTATGGTGAGCACCCCATGATTTTATTTTTAGTCTTAATAATTTTATATTACTCGGGTCTGAAACAATATTTTTTCTTATTTTTAGTACATTTATATCAGCTTGCCTTATAATTTTCAATTTATATAAAGAAAACTTTTTTTATAAATATTACATTCTACTTTACAGTTCATTAAATAAAAAGTTATTTAAAAAAATATTCTTTAAATACATTTTAACTTATTTTCTATTTTTTAGTCTGTTATAAATTCTATATAAACCTGCCATAAAATTGTTTTGAATTTGTTTGGTGAAATTATAAATAATTATTAAATAAACAAATTTATAAATATATTTATAAGATGTATATATTAATAAATTTATATTGATATTAATAACATAATATGAATACAGCTTACATGTTAAGGAATTGAGTTCTACACATGCAAGTTTGAATCTTCAGTGCATAACTTTTTTATTATAAGTAGTTGAAAATTGTATAATTTTTACGATTTCAAATTACATTGTCATCAAGAATACTTCTTTATGCAAAGTTTGAGCTCAATTCAATAAGAGAAAGTGGTAGGACAATCAGTTACACGATTTATCCCACATATACAACATACATAGTAAGTTAAATAAAAGCATGTACAAAATTTTACTATACTAAAGGTATCATTTTAATTATATTTCTTCTTTGTTATTAAGTTTATTTTGTTACTGTACATTGTACAAACATAAAGTTAATTTTTTTTATTAATTCATGAGAAAATTTGTCAAAGGCTGATTTAAAGAAAATAGTCACAGTTAACAATGATAATATTTTTATAGGACCTATATACGCACAACAGTCTTTAATTTAATGTTAATTATATGTTAAAAAATATTAATGTTAAAATATTGTCTTTATTAATTATAATATTTCTGTATCTTATTTTCCTCTAATTTCTTCTAGATGGAAGAAGTGTAAACCATGTTTATAATTTTTTTTGCAATCAACAGTTTAAAAGTGGGTTCAGAAACAACTTTTTAATTATTTTTTTAACATAAATAATGTATATAAGAGTAGAAAACATCAACAAACCAGTTATGAATAGCTTAAAGAAAAGTCAAAAACAATATTCAATGTTTTATCGACTATACATTGTAAAATATTTAATTTTAGATAATGGAAATAATAATGATTTAGCCTATTTATTGTAAAAAGTGATGATACATTATTTTTGTTGAGTACATTCATATGCCTTTCCTAGCTTTGTCAATTTTTTATTTGTTGACACATTTCAGATTATCTCCATTATCAAATCTTGTTGCTGTACTGTTCTTCTAGAAATGGATTCAAGTTTTAAATTTTCATGCCATTTATCCTACACACCGTGTCTGAAAGAACAATGGAGCAGTAAGTTTTGAAAGTGGAGTAATTCGAAACTCTTAAAAAAATAAATAAATTTACAAGCAGCCATTATTTTTTGAAATTTGAAAATGTTTACTAATAAAAAGGAAGAAGTTGGTAATTAAAAAACAATGTAAGGAACCAATCAGAAAAGAGCTGGTGGTTAATAAACAGGTAGCAGAGAAAAGGTGTAGCTAACTGAGAGAAGCATTAAGCAGTGTAAAAGAATGAATCCACGTCTGAAGGAATAGTACAGCAATAAGTTTTTGTAATGAAGGTAACCTAAAACTTTTCACAAAAAAGCTAGTAAAGTCAGATTAATGTACTCAACAAAATAATAACATTCTTAGTAGAAATACAAAAGATTTTGATATCATACTTATACATTTTTAAAAAGTGTACATGATAAATAAATAATAAGCTGCTTTCAAATTAAAGAGTGAAGATCAACATTTAATTAAAGTGGATTCATACGTAAAGATTAAAATTGTCCTCCCCATCTTTTCCCTGACATTTCTTCACATATAGCTTCTGAACTACAGCTGATGATAAATAAATAATAAATTATAAATAAATAATAAGCTGTTTTCAAATTAAAGAGTAAAGATCAACATTTAATTAAAGTGGATTCATACGTAAAGGTTGAAATTGTCCGCCCCATCTTTTCCCCTACATTTCTTCACATATAGCTTCTGAACTACAGCTGATCATTCCTTGGTTATCTGCTCAGTTTTGGTGAAATATTTTTGACTATCATCTTGAATGCTTTTGGATCTTGAATCATCAATGTTGGAATTAACTTTTATTTTAAAAATGTAAATGAAATATTATATACAGTTGGCCATTTTTGTGCTCTGAAGACAATGCTAAGACAAGACCACAGTGTTTAAAAAAACTAATTTTTTCCTAATAGGTTGGTTTTTTATTACCTAAGACTCTAGGTCCTTCCATCCCATAAACTTGACATCTTTTCTTCTCAAGATTTTAGAGAAGATAATACGTAGGAATCTGTGTGAAAGAGTCATAATAAAGGCACCTTTACACAAGAATCAGCATGCCTAGTCAGGAAATCCTGTGACTCTGTTCAGCACCAATTAGTGAGCTGGATGAACAGGAATACACTGATGACGTTGTACTACTGGTGGTTTTAGGAAAATTTGTGTTGGCAGTTATGGAGCTGAGTATTCAGGCTTAAGAACTGTGGAAACATGGTGCAGAAAGGTTGGGGGTTAACAGGGAACCCAACAAAAAAGACTGTAGTCATTCCTTTCACTGGAAGAAGGAATTTAGAAGGCACTTGGACAATGAGATAGTGAGATTGTAATAAGATTGGAAATTAATTACCTGGGAGTTGTCCTAGATAGTAGGCTTAACTGGACACTCATGTTAGTTGTATCAATGACAGGAGCAAATTGTCTCTTGTGGCATGCAGGTGCCTGGTTGGGAGGAGATGGTGTTTGATGCCAAAGTTGCTTTTCTAGTTTTACATCATTGTCATGAGATTGGTCATGGTGCCCTTGTTTGGTGGCCAATATCAGAAATCCAGGGAGTGATTGTCACATTGGTAGGTATACAAAGACTGGCATGTCTCATGATTATGGGAGTGATTCGCAGTGCTCCTGGCAGCCCTTGTTTGCTGTTTAAACATTTTTCCATTTGTCCTGTTTATTAAAACAGTGACAAGGAAGAGTGCATATTCATTCAGTATTTTCTATCAATGTAATAGAAAATTTCAAGATTATATTGATGGTAACAGGAGATCATGAACTTTACATGATCTCGAACCACATGTCTACTAGATAGTCCTTTAGAATGGTTCATTAATGGATACAAGACTAAACAGGGGCTGGAATATGCGGAGTTAATCCCAGACAGGAAAATGCCCTGTGCATGGTATCCCACAGTACTTCAGTCTGAACTTACAGCCCTTATGGAGTGTGCACAAGAGCTTTTAAGACTCAGGTACAGAAACAAGAATATCAAAATCTATAATGACATTCAAGCAACTATGAAGGCATTGGATGCAAGGAAATTCAAGTCAAAGCTAGTTTGGGACTACATGAATCTAATGTTACATCTAGGAGATCTAAACAATGTTCTGTTGTGTTGGATGTTAGGGCATGCTGGGATTAATGGAAATGAGTGAGCTGACAGGCTGGTTAACTAAGCTTCAGCATTGAAATTCATAGGACTGAAATCATTCTGTGGAATATCAAAGCAGATGGTTATGAATGCTGTCTGCACTTGGGCATGAAGTGAACATGAGAGGAGATGGAAGGGCATCGTAGGGCTGAAAATGAGTAGACTGACTCTTTAAGGATCCTCTAAACACATTGTCTCTAGCTTACATTAACTTAGTAGATACAATATAACAAAAGTAGTTGCCATAATCACATAACATGGTTATTTTAGCAAACATATGCACAGGATAGGTATGCACAATAGACCACCTGTAGGAAATGTGACTGCAGAAAGAAATTGCAGAACATCAATGCAAGTTTTTAGAAAAAAACAACATTCTTGGAAAAATAACTTTTTTGGAACCTTGAGAACTTTTGGACCTTGAGAGTGACTTCTAGTGCCAACACATCATGATTAAGAGTGCAATAGACCCATGTGGCTGACGTGCAAAGAATTTCGACCGCCCAAAATGAAGAAGAAGAAGTAGAATAAAAATTCCTTCTGAAGATGATTATAATTTTTATGCTAAGTATTAAAAAAAAATGCCAAGATTTTCAGAAAAAATGTTGTTTGAGCTAGTTTTTAATGTTAAATGTAAGACAAAGGTATGAGGAGGGGTTAATTGTAAATTATTAATCCTTTATCTCTTAAGTTCAGTTTGCAAGTAACAGACATGAAGTGTGGTCAGTGATATAAATGTTTTTCTCTTTAGTTAATGCTGCTTCTTCCTTGAGAACAAGTTGCTTCCTTAATGCAACTTTGGGTGTTCATGCCTTTGAGGATTAGTTAACCCAAACATCAACATTTGAGGGAACCACATCATATTATACAGTCTTCATAAAGTTACATTGCTAGTAAAATTACACTTAGTCAGTTTTATTTGGCAATCCGCTTCTCCATATATTGATTTTTGAAAATCACTTGTATTCTGATTTTATTAGTCTCTACTAATCTACTAATGTATTTTACTATACCAACTATTCTTTACTTCAAACATTAAAAAAAAGGAAATATTGTGATTTTGTTAATATATTTTTTTCTCCATGTGGACTACTTCATTAGTTTTTCTAATATCCAACTATTGATTAAATATAATAAAGATATCCATCTTATGATTTATTCTTTCTTTTTTATTGGTATGTTTTCAAAATTCTATCTCATCTTCAGAAGTACATTATATTATAGATCTATTAATATTTTATAACCAAAACCACTCAGCTTTGGAGAAAAATTACACAATGATGTTTTGCTGTAATGTATAGACTAAACATGTAAATATTTCAGATATGTATCTAATTATGTGGATATTCGAATTTACCTTATTATTTAAAAATTGACATGTAATTTTGAATAGATCTATTGAATAGGAGGTTTATGTCGTAGTAGTGCAGTAGACTGTACTTGGTCCGAGGAGGGTTGCTCGAAAGTAATGCTTAGGAAGGCAGAATACTAATTTTGGTTTTGATTGTAATTACTACAAAAAAAAGTTACAATTATTTAGAACTCACACTCCTGAAATTGCTTACTTTTTTAATTTTCATATTCAAATGTTAACATATTTTGTTCACTTTTTATTATAAGAAAATTAATGAAATGATTAATAAGTCTTTGTTTTACAAAGTAGTATTGAGTTATTAAATAATTTTGAAATTAAATAAATTTTATGTAAATGCACTAAATCTTACGAATTGAATTAATCAAGTGGATGTGGTTTCAAACGTTTCTTCAATGACAAAGTTATGTCAAACTAAATTTATTAAGGAAGAGTAATAATTTAAAATAACAATTTTAGGTTTAAATTATTTAATAATTCCATTAAAAAACCTGTACAGTGAATAACAGCTCCGGTACTGTTACATTTTACTTCTCTTGCCTTTAGCTCATAAGTAGTCCAAGTTAGGAGTTCAGTAATTCAGTATTCAGTAATATACCATATAGTGACATAGTTCCACCATAATGTTACAATTAATCTTTTCTGCGTTTGATGGAAAAATCTTAAAAATTTAAGAAGTTCATTTAAATTCATCTTCAAATGAAGGTTTAATTTTATATTTAGGAAAATACAAAATATTGGAATTACATGTTAACTTTGATGAAATTTGGTCTTACTCCTCATCTAAGTCTGAAAATAAAAATATAACAAGTATTAATTAATTTGGATAACTTCTTTTGAATAAAATCAATGTTAATACAGTCATTGTGTTACTGATTGATTTGTTTGTGAACTTTTTTTAAGTGTAAGAATTGTTACAACATAATTATTTTGTTAAAACATATTGTATTTTAAACTTAACCTGATTAGTAACCTGATAGTGATATTGTTAGTTTTTGCTCTTTATTTTTTTACACACACACACACACACACACACACACACACACACACACACACACACACACACACACACACACATATATATGTATATTCTTCATCTATTTGTTATTATTAACTTTTAACTATATTAACTTTGCATTTCATTGTTTTTTCTCAAAAATTGAATAAAAATATCACAGAAGCTATATGTTAGACAGAAATACTATGTGTTAATAGTTCTGTGTCTCTAAGAAATCAGACATTCTAACTGCTGACTGCTGCCATTACATCATAATATGAACCTAATGAAATTGGTAACATACACAATTCAGTAGGCTACATTACTAATTTTAAATGTTTTTTAAATTTTCGATTTTTTCAACTTTGTAATGTTTTACTTTCCATTAAGTTTGAATGAGATAAAATTTATTTAATATAATTTAATTTAATTTTCACAATTATGAAACTGAATAGGTGTTATTAATTGCACACATTTACAAAACAGAGCTATTTCATTTTATATTGATTTTATTAATTAAATATCAGTAATTTAATATTCATTTAACATAATTCTTGCATTCTTCATTTAATTAAATCAATTCAAAATAAACAAATGCCCTGTACAATGTAAATTCTAGGTACATTTTTCAACTTAATCCTTTTTAATGCCTAAATTAGCCATTTTACAGAAAATTACCAAAAAACAAAATTTTTTTTATATCCGTAACAAAATCTTTTCTGCTAACAAATCTTACCTGGCCTAATAAATACAAATATTTAACATTTGTTATATTTTTTATGTTTGAAGAGGATTAAGTCTAACTTAAGAAATAACTGTCACAAACAGCTATCTCGCTGATGCAGACAATTAATTTCCAACAATAATTTATTTACCTTACACTTCTTTGAAATAATGATTTCACCATCACAATTATAATAAAAAACATGCTGATATTAATATTTTAAATATTTAAATTACATTTGAAGTGTTAAAATGTACCTTGATTATCTTCAGAGCAATTTTTGTGTTTTAATTGGACTTAGAGAAAATTTAAAATGTTAATTTAAGCAGATTTAAATGCTAATTATGATGATTAAATCAGATTTCAAAAAAATGTAACGTAAGTAATGTTACATTTTTAAAAATTTGAAATGATTATTATTTTGAAACAGTCAAATGCATTTTGCTGGGTAACAAAAACTTGTTCATGCTATTGCCAAAATTGATTTTGGCCGTTTGAGTATTGAAAAAAATGAAATGAAATTAATTGCTATACACATACACACATAGACTTAGGGTAGTCTATCTGTTTTTAACCACCCCTCAAAATGGTTCAAAATTGCTTTTATTTGAAGATCCTTGGGATGAGGTTTTAACATGATGGCTGCTCCTATAAATAATTTTCAAATCGAAGTACACTAATAAATAATATTTATAAACAGAAAGAAACTTACATAAAACTAAATAAAAAAGGATAATTTAAAATGCTGTAGGTCAAATGTATTAAAATTAATTATATAAGGCTGTTAACATCATTTATTTATTTCTGCTAAGTCCCAGAAAGAAAGAAATAAGTCAGGCCTTTTGATAAAAACAAGTTTAATGAGTTAGGCTGTAAAAGGTTGGGAAAAATATAGATTGGTTGACTAATAATTAGGTTACTTCAATTACACTGACACATGGTTTAAAAACCATACTACACTACAAAGTTTTATTGTAGTAAAAAAACAAACAATTAATTATAATGTATATGTTTTTTTGAATAATGTGTTAAATATTAGATTTCTTCATGCATTGTCAAGTAATATATACAGTTAGTTAAATTCACATAAATAGAAAAAAAGGCAATTGTTTGACATAAATAAATATTTCAACAAAAAATTTCAAACATGTGGTGGTTACATAGCAATTGTTAATAAAATGCTTAAAATAAATTTTTAGTATTTATTTTTACTTGGCATGTGACTGAACAACAAAATCCTTTATTGAATTCAAATATTTTGTATTTCAGGAAGACATTTAACCATTAAATGCTTTAGTTATTACATTAAAATAAATTAATTCATTATTAAAAAAAGACTGAATAACTCATTTTACTGTATAGTACGTATATAAAACAAATATAAGCACTTTAATTTTTAAATATTAATAATTTCTATTTACAAGCTTGGGTTAAGAATTTCAAATATTGTAAGCTATTTGCATCATTATTCATTAATATTTTCAAGTTTAGTATAGAATACAAAAATTAAGTTTTGTTAAAAATGATTAACAAATATAAAAATAATTTTATTTGTTCTAGAGAAAAGTTAATCATTGTATATGTTCACAATGGCAAAATAAATAAATAATAACTATGTCTAAATAAGTTTGTTTTAACAAAATAACTTTTTACATGAAAGTAATACTAAAACTGTATACTAATATGTAAAAACATTTAAAAAATACTGTTAAAAAGTAAATTATTATATCCATATTTATTGAAATTTTATCACAACATCAGCTTTGCATGAATTTATTTAAAATGCAAATATAAAATAAATATTTTTGGTCAACAATGATAAATTTTTGATTCACAGTACAAAAATACTAATCTCATATTATCTGTGTTGTCAGATTTTGCTCATGGATTTTACTTCACGCTTGGTGGACTACATAGAGTAAAATACATCTCTTTGGTTCATACTAACATGTAGGACATTTATAGCTTAGCCATAGATAGTTTTGAGTGTAAGTGCAACAATTACTTGAAGTAAATAATGTTGTTACGTGAGATCATGTTAGAAACAAAATTTAATTTAAGGACGAGCATGAACTGGGGTTGTGTCTTCTGGACTTGGTGTGTCAGCTTTGTTCTGTCGCATTTGATCATCTCTTTGTTGTGTATATTTAGGACCAATCGCACCTGGAGTTTGTAATCGCACTTTTTCTGGATCTGAAGTCATTTCATCTGATCGTCGCAAGAACAGAATTCCGAAGTTCAATTGAGGTATTTCATAGAAAATTGTCAATGTAAGCATTGTGAAAGTTAAGCCAATCAGTAAGTATCCTTAAACAAAGTAAACATTAAAAGATATAACAACAGTGTTTTTTAATAAATTAAATGTTATATTTAATTATAACACTTTATTTTTTCTCATTTTAAATTTATATACAGAAGTATGAATTTTTACTGTTTTCAGCAAAATGAATAGGGGTATTGAATTAATTTGTTTTATAACAGTAATTAATAATAATTACTAATTTCAAGTAATAATAATGTATGTGCTTATTAATTACTTTGTACAGACACATTACTTAAACAGAAACTATTACTTCATATACATTTTTCAACCAAAAATAAATGTGTTCAGAGTAATTAAATAAAATGTACTATTTACTCAATGTCCTACTCAGTTAAACACAGCATGTTTAGTAATGATTAGATTAATATTACATATAGTGACCATTACAACGACTTCTATGTAAATAGATAAAAACACTTAAAACACAGTAAAACATATATTTTGTATCTAATAGAAATAAATAAAATCAATCAACTGAATATTAATCACAACTTTCAATTTATTGATGATATAGAAACTTTATTTATTCACTATAATCAATGACTTTATAGTCAGATTGATCTTTCAAAGACTATCACACACTTAATACAAATTTTAGGAATTACGTTATTATAAAAGTATAATAACAGCAAAAGATTTTGAATACTGTTCATATACTTGCAAAGTGGCTATATAGGGTTCATGGTTTAAAAATTGTATACAAACTGTATATGCAGTTATTTAAAGAAAAAATGATTTAAGTATTCATCTAAATAAATTTGATGATTTTAAATAAAACAATAATGTAAATCTAAGAAACAAATCTTAATTTGTTAAAAGATCTTCATTCTACCCCTTATATAAAATTTAGTGTACTATTTGTTGCACTAATAGTACATGGTACACATATGTATAATACAGGCTATATGCACTAACAATGTATGCATTATACATCATTAATATAGCTATCCCTTTGAACTGTACACAAAGACTGGATAAGATTACAATTAGGTTAAAGGGATTATTGACCCCTGGCACTAAAACTCTATGGCTCTATTGTCCAAATAAACTTCTTAATCCAAGTTAGTATATCTTATTCCATTTTTAGAGAACATTAATAGTCTACTAATTAGTTCATCCAGTGAAAGTTACATAGGATTGTGAAAACAGAGTACATCTATGCCTTTTACAGGCAAAAGTCTTGTAATAAAAAAAATATGTGTTTGCTGTTTCTTCATTTAAACTGCATTGTTAATACACTGCTTTCTTGTGGCATATTTATGTCCATGAAAGTGCACACTCAGTCCACAGTCTCCTGTAAACATGGTTTCTTTGAATTGTCCTCTACTCTAGGTCAGTATTGTTCCTACAAACCCAACTTGAGGAACATCTATTAGTAGTATGTTACTATGAGATTGCTTTCAAAATATACTGAAATTGTTTCTAAATATAATAGAACCTTGATAATCCAAACTTCGGTAATCAGAATGTTAGGTAATCAGGGGAGGCGAAATTAATTTACATTTATCAGTCATAAAAATGACATTAGGCAAAAAAAAATTACTCAGATTATATATTTTTTTTGAATTATACTCTCAAAAGAAGGCTACACAAATTTCCACTTTACATTCACTACACTCAAATGTTACATATTTTTGCTTTTTGTTTGTATGCTTGCACATTTGTAATTTCCTTTTCTTTCCATCTGATTATCTGGATTGGTCGCAAGTTGTCTAAAAAATGCTGTGAAGTTAAATATATTGGATCTTGTTTTGTACTGATAAGGGCAGATATACAGTCCCATTATTTTCTTTCAATTATATAAAAAAAGATTTGTTTAATCAGCTGTAACTTAAAATATAAGTGGCATTCTTGTGCAAATATTGAAAGCAGGACATTCTTTGAATACAAACGTCTGTATTCATGGTGTCTAATTATCAAACCATGAACATTTCTGACTTGTTCTACTCAAAATTGAACAATTTGCTACTCATATGTTTCCACATAAGAACATTTTCAAGAATGATATAGGAATAATGTTGTAATGTCTTAATAAAAGATTTTTCTGTCATTTTATAGGCCTATTAATATTTATAAACCACATTTAAGTACAGTACTGTACAATTAACCATTATTAACTTATTATCTATTATTAATGGATGTCCACACCATTAGATGTACACAAAAAAACTGTGACATACAATTCTAAAGAAATTGGTTGCTTCAACCCATCATTTATATTTGGTAATTTTGGTATTTGTCTATGGTTAACTGGCTCTGTGAACACGACATTAACTGTAGCTGTAGAGATTGTTCTGGGGTTTCCCATTGACCTACATGATATGAAGGAGGTGCTTGAGTAAGCATGAGCAGCACATAAACTGCAGGGGTCTGGCTATATCAACTTTGAGGCATGGTAGAATCACAGAAATGATCACAGACCAAATTCTAATGACGGGAGACTGATCAGATGGTCAAACGACACAGGGTCTCTAAACCTTTTGATTTCAAGTTGATGTTTGAGGGTAGAGATCGTGTGTTTGAAAAATCTGGAGATATAGCATGGTATACAGATGGCTCCAAGACAAAGACAGGTGTTGGTGTTCGGGTGTACAGCCTGAGACAAGGGTTGAAGAAAGTTATTACCCTGGGACAGCATGCAACAGTATTCTAGGCTGAAATAGTGGCCCTTAATGACTGTGTTCATACAAATAGTCAGACAGCAATAAAGCACTTGCAGAACCTACAATTCAGTCAAAACTGGTCTGGAAAAGTCATAAGGACCAAAGTACCTGAGAAATTGTGTTATTCTTCACTGGGTTCTGGGGCATAAGGGGGTTGAGAGTAAAGAGGACCAATCTGGTTTTAGGGATCACTCTGCCACTGGCCAAGTCTGCTGTCAATAGGTGGATTAACCAGCAACGCCAGGTAAGATGGGAGAACCCTCATGGGAATTCCCATATCAAACTCATGAAGGACTTAGAGGAGTGGTAGACATCTTGGGCAGAGCACAACTCAGAAAAATCATGGGGCTCATTACAGGGCACTGTGACCTGAGGGTGATCAGGATAGGTATATACCATGGAGAAACCATACTTAGTTTATCAGGAAAGAGGAGGAAACTGTAGGACTGTGAGTCTCTTGCTATAAGGAGGCTAAGGGTTTTTGGTTTCCAAGATTTCCAGCAGGATGAGCTAGTCAGTAAATTGTTGGAACTTACTAAGGACACCAATCTGCTGAACTAGGATTTAAGAGGTTTAGTTGCATAATTGGTCCACTGATCACAATGCCTGGGGTTGTGCGATCCCTTCCTCTAGTTTTTAATCTAATGCACTTTTGTAAAGCACCTCAGCACATAGCTTCTTTAAAATAGAATATTTATCTCCAAATACCTAAACATCTATTTGAGATGTTACACTCTGCTACATGTGCTAGGGTTTGAGAGGCCGCATAAACAAGGTTGTTTCAAAATAATTGCTGTAAAAAACTCAAGATTGTGATCAAGCCCCGTTTACATTCCTCTATCATCTTCAATCATTTTGATTTGTTTTTGTGTTTAACAAACAAGCTTCTCTATAATTTCTAGCCATTTTTTACAGTTTTAGTAAAATTAAGGATAAATTATTCACAGTTAGTCTAGAAAATGGAGGAAATATGATAGCCAAGTGGTCAATCACAACAAATCTGCTTTGTATTACTACTTGCCCAAATGCTATCTTCATTTCTGATAAAGGGATATCTTAGTTTTTGGTCATTGTTATTTTCCAACTAGAAAAAATAGTTGTAGAGATAATCAATATAAGCGGTAATACAATATAGTGAAAAGCAAAAGTTCTTGTGCTTCCAAGCAACTCATAATGTAGAACATAATATATGTAGAACAATACATGCAACACATTTCAGTAAAACAATAATTTTAAAGCATTTGAATTTTTCTAATAAATAATTTACTTTTGAATTTTGTTGTTGTTGTTATTTTATGGCAAAAAGCACATTAATGCTATTATCGCCTCCCTAAATGTGAGTGTGAGTGTAAAGTGTTAAAGTCGTAAGTGTAAGTGTGTGTTAGACTCGGATACCGCGAGGGACGTCTAAATCCTCTCAATAGGTACAGCTAGTCTGCACCCCCTGTGGAGTTTACTTTTGAATATGACTAATGACTTAAAATTTTAAATTAGGACTATCACTTTTCAAAATAATAGCAAACATTATAAAGTATGATAGATAATATTTTTGAAATTTTATGCAAGAAACATCCTGTAATATACTAATTTTCAATTACTGCATATAAACCTGAAAATCCTGTAATGTTTTTGCATTTGTTCAAAAAAAAGTAAATAAATAAAAAAAATGTATGAAGAATTAATTAATTGTTATAAGAGCTTACTTATTACTATTAAATAAATCAGAAAATTTTGTGTATAGCCTACTTGCAAAGGGAAATAGTTACATAAATCACATTGAAAACTATTTGAAAAAGGTAAATATTGAACTGTTATTATAAGTTTTTATTACTACTTAATACAAGCTATTATTATAAACCTTATTGTAAAAGATGAATGACTTATTTCAAAATATTACCTGTAGTTGCAACTTTATAGAGAGGTCGGTATGGCTGATTCGGCGAATCCCCTGGAATGTAATCTCCGAGTCCAACAGTTGTTAGGGAAATAAAACAATAATATAGAGAATCTAAATAATCCCATTCAGGCTCAATTGTTGCGAATATACCAGCTGGAATAAGGAGGAAAATATTTATCAGAAGTAAAGCGACAATGAACAGATGCAAAACACGGATGTTGAACGGTTGATAGAGGTGTCCTAATCGGCTATTGAGAAGTTGTAGAAACAATGTAGTTGGTATCATGAGTCTTTCAACCAATGCTGTTAACAAAATGAGTGTCAGAGGGATACCAAACATCGCATACAGCATACAGAAAATTTTTCCTCCTTTTGATAGAGGTGTTACATGACCATATCCTGCAAAAAAAATATCACAATTAGTACTATAAAACAATAATTTTAATAATATAACTATTTAAATTAATTGTTGATTAATTTGTATTTATCTTTTTGTATTAATTAATAGAATATTTAAACAAATATGAAGAGATTTGTGATCAAATCAAATTTTGTCTATAGTAAATAACATTCTATAGTAAAATATATTCTACTGTTTGTGCATGTGGGATAAAAGTAATGATAGGGAGTTTGAATGGTTCTGAATTATTTGTTTTAGTGCTGTGTTTTACTGCTCTTCAGTCTTTAATCATTGTGTATACACAATACATGCTGGATTATTTTAATTACAGTACAAGGTGCTACTCAAATGTTCAAAGAATTTTCTCATAAAAATAAAATTGCTCATCATAACTCCTAGTTCCCACCGTCTCCTTCAAAATAGTTCTTTGGTCATGAATACAGTGATACCAGTGTTTTTAATATGATTACATGCATACTTGAAAGTGTTCAAGTGTAAGTGTTCAAAGCATGTCTTGCGATTCTGTCTGGATATCCTAACTTGTGTCAAAACAATGGCCTTTCAACTTCAACTTTGTTTAGGGGAACAGAAAAAAGTTGCATTGGGTGAGATCAGATAAACAGGTGGGAAATCACTAACATGTTTTTGAAAGCCACAAAATTCTAAAAGACTGGCAATATGTGCACAGGTGCATTGATGTGTTGGAGAACCCACAGCTCTTGTTCTCCCATTGTTCTGAACATTTGCGTCTAATGCTATCACATAGCCACTCACTTTAAAACTTCACTATAAGACTTTCCATTGACAATTTGACCAGAGGGACAAATTCTTTGTTGATAATGCCTTTGACAGAACATGGACTTTACATTGCTGTGAACTTGACGTGTTTTTTTGGCCATAATGAAGATGGCGACTTGCACCGTGGTAACTGCTGCTTTGTTTCAGGGTCATAACTGTAAATCTATGTCTACAAAGTGTACATGTTATGGTTATATATCATTGAGGTTGGGGTCATCTCTTGCTGCAATTTTCACTTCAGTGCATGTAGTTATGCAATGATTTTTTGGTTGCTACTCAGCAATCTTGGTACAAATTTTTGCAACAAAGTGTCTCATGCCTAACTTGTCTGACAAAATGCGTTGCATGGACCCATACAACATTCCTATGATCACACAAACATCACAATTTGTTTGTCTACAATCTGCATTCAAATCATATAAATCTTTTGCATTTACTAAAAATTTCCATGGAGGGGAACATTTGATGAGTCCCTCTACCTAAAGGTAGGGCTCAAATAAAGTGTTAATTTACCAATAGCCTCTAGCACTTTCGCAATGTTTTCAAATGTTGTGCTTGTTGCTTGTTAATGGTCCTCCTGAATGATCATCATTGTCAGCAGCCGATTGTCCATTTTTGAAGCATTTGCACCACAAAAACATTTTACTTTGACTTATAGCACTGTCACCAAATGCTTCCACAAGTATGAGGTGGGTTTCTGCAGCAGTTGTTTTTAAGCTTAAAACAAAATTTGATGCAGGTTCTTTGTTCCTTAAGTTCCTTTGATCTGTCATTTACATAAGTTTAAAATCATTGCAACATTAAACACAACATTATGCAAATACATGAAATTTAAGAACGTGGCCCCTCACTGTCACAGCTGTTAGCACACTAATTCTGTTCACCTACTCTAATGGCAGCAAATCATACCACAAATGGTTCATGTGAAAAATTGAAATTCCCCAAACTTTTGAGTACCACCTCATTTACTAGTAATTTAATTTTAATAATAAATAATAATAATTTATTTTACTAGTAATTTTTTTTTTACTTTTTGAACTTTCAGCAGCAAAAAGACATTGTATGAAATTAAGCTTCCAATGAAACTTATTATGGCCTGACCAGACCAAAGTGGTCTGCATTTTTGGTTTAGTTTGAAATTTTAAACTATTTATTAGGTTTGATGTAAGTATACTAATCAGATACACACCTATTGTAGTAACTACTGTGCTTGAAAAAAACAATGACTGTCCAAAACTCCAATTTGGTTCACTTGATACATTTTTAGCTGCCGAAACCCTCTATTACTTGCTCGAACCACTTCTTCTATTAATGCTTCTAAGTCTTCATCTAAAACATTAAAAAAAAAAAATTGTTGGAAAAGAGTACTAAAAGTCTTAGGTTTTGATGAATAATTAACTGTTACCACAATTTAACAAATGCAAACGATTTTTATAGTAGAAAGAAGAAAATCATAAGAATAAAAAAAAAACTAAATACAGTATTAGAAATTAAAACTTTTAATTAAACTTTAGAAATTAAAAGTTTTAAAAATGTATTTCACAATCATTCAAAACTAACTGTACATTATAAACTATTAAGCCTGTCTTGAGTCCATGAGCAACAAGTTTTTATTTCATTGCCTTAAAAAAATAAGAAATCTTTTAACAAAAATACCTAACATTTATAATGAGAACTTTAATGTGTCATTTTTTTCATAAATTAGGTTATGAGAAACTGTGTACAGTAAAAAAACAAAACAACACAGTATAAATGGTAACTAAGTGAATAAAGAAATCTTGCTATAGCAATAATGGAAGACATAACCTGACCAAAATGATTTATGAACAGCTATGAAATCTTAAACTAATTTAATTTTTATGTATACTAGTTGTTAATTAATTATTTGCTTGAAGAAAGCAAAGATATTTTTTACATCACTGAACATAATGAAACTACAAACTTTCAAATTCAAAAATAAATTTAATTAATTTCAAAAACCTCTAGATGTTATAAGTATATGCCCATATATGCTAAATCACAAGGATTAAATATTAACATCTTTGCCTGTCTAGAATTTTATGAATTTTTTAAAATCAATTTTTTCATAATAAAATATTATTTTTTGGTTCTACTGTGTGTGTGTGTGTGTGTGTGTGTGTGTGTGTGTGTGTGTGTGTGTGTGTGTGTGTGTGTGTGTATGTATATATATATATATATATATATATATATATATATATATATATATATATATATATATATATCATCTGTTCAAGTTCTTGTGGTAGTGTTTCATTGAAAAAATACAAAGATGGAGCTAGTTGACGTCAAGTACCTTATTGAACTAGGATAAACTGTTACAGAAGTTTATGATATGTCAAAGGAAGATTATGATTATGGAAGTGAATGTTTAAAGCACAAATAAGTTTTTGAGCGGTTTAAAAGGTATAAGGAAAAATGTGAAATGACCGGAGAGAATCCGCACCCTGGATGATCCTCAACATAAAAAACAGGTGACAACATCCAGAAAACTGGTAAATTGATCCATAATAATCTTCCACCATCTTATTGTCAGCAAGCTGTTGCTGAAATATCAGAAATTAAAAAAGGAAGTGTCTGTCAGATTTTGCATGAAACATTGAACAAGTAGAAACTAATAATGATCCAGAATTGTTAGACATAACTATTGTTCATTACTTGTGATGAATCTTGGTTTTTTTTACCTATAATCCTGAAACAGATTGCAAATCGATGCATTGGCCCCACATCACCACAGCAAAAAAAAAGAGCAAATAAAAATTTACTGCCATGATGATTTTTTTTATTAGCATGGAATTGCATAAGTTCACTAGGTTTCTGAAGGTCAGATGGTCAATCAATATAATTAGATTAAGTTTCTGTCAGCTCTTCATGAAGGAATGAAACAATGAAGACCTGTGAAGGCATTATTCATGAAATATGACATCACCGTGTTGGACCATCCACCATATTTACCCGACCTGGCCCTCTATGATTTTTTAAATTTCCTAGTGGAGTTGGAGCTTAATGTAGTAAGATTTCACAGTGTGGAAGTGGTGAAAGCAAAACTGACAGAGGTCCTCAACAAGGCAACAGACACAGACTTCCAGGACTGCTTTGAACAATGGAAAATGTGTATTTAGCGTTGTAGGAATTAGCTAGGAGAGTACATTGAAAGGGATAAACTTTGTAATATACTTGTTGATCAATAAAATGTTTTGTATCATCAGTTTGGTTATTTAATTGTCACACCTCATATATTAAGAAACACTATATTCTTTATGAAGGTTTTTAAGAATTTAAATTAGATAATTTTTAAAATGACTTCATTTTACCACTGTGCATAAATAAAGTGAACTATTTCTAAATTTGAAGAATGTTATTATAACAAATTAAGGGAAATTGAAACAATAACAAATGGAAGCAACAAGTCTATCTTGCTATGAAGAATTATTGTAGATAAAATATAGAGTAACTGAATAAAAATAATCTTATTTACAATAACAAAGCACAAAGTTCTGGTCAAGACTATAATCTGCTTCTGTATTTACTATGATTGAACTTCAAAGATACTACAACAGATGTGTTTTAATGTAATTTATAACAAAAATTTGTAAACAATAGATTAGTTATAATGTAACAAATATTTTTTTTGTAATCGGACAAGTAGTTTAGAAAAATCGTTATAAGTTACTTTGAATTTGCTTTATTTTTTTAATTGTTTTAAATTTTCAAAGACATGTGATATGATATAGTTTCCATTTAAAGTTTTCCATATATTTCAAACATTCGTGTATTTTTATATTCCTAACAAAAATTAATTTTCACAAAAAGATAAAAAATTAATTTTCTTATTAGGTAGCATGTATTATAAACTCATTAAACATTAAATTATAAGTTGTTCATAATTTTGTCTATGTATTTACTAATTTTATTTTGATACTCTGCTTGTATATTCTACTTTAAGGATTTTAAGTCTACTTCTTGTTTTAAACTCTTTAACACTCTCATTTGTTATTCATACACAGTTAACAAAACAGTTTCATATTAAATTATGTTAATAAAATTAAGGTTCAAGAGGTGCATAGATTTATTATCATCAATAATTAATCAATAAAATTATTATGTTTATTTACTAAAACATTACAAGTTTTGTAAATTTCTATAATAACAAAATTAGGTTAATTAATCAATTAATTAATTATATTTACAAATACACATGTATTTCAAATTTATTAAACAGCTGTTTTTACATCAAAGCTATCACGTTACTAGCAGATGTAAACATTATGTTTACACCATCATTTGAAACAATGTGTGCAAATACTTTTATTTTGTAATAATTAATTTTATTCTGCTAAAATTTCATCTTCTTAGTTATTTAAAAAAATCTCACTATTCTAGAAACTTGTTACCACATCAAATATAGCTGAAATTAAATAAATAAATACAATATAATTTTAAGGTAACGACGTTTGTGCAGATTTATATGAAGTTTAGGGTTATATTGCATATACTTAAATCAAACATAACAATCTTTATATCGATATGATTGATTGAAGGCTTTATCTACATTAATAAATGTACAGTGTTAACAGATGCTTGTATTGTAATTTTCTTTTACATTTTTATATAACACCATCTAGGCGTATCTATTATCGTCACTCTTTAAGCTCTTGTTTACCCCAAAAGCAATAACGTATGTAGGTACTTAACAAAATGTTATTGTGGCGATATTTTTGTAGCAATACAATTAATTTTATCTACATCACTGACAGTTTTTATCTGCTCCATTATATTATAAAAGAGCTAAGAATAGGCAATCAATTTCCTCAGAGTATTATATTTTGTAATAAAATCAGAATCATAAATACATACAGATTAAAGGTAAAATGAAAAACAAAATAAGCTGTAACAGTTTTTTTCAGAACATGAAATCTTAAAAAACACACTAATGTTGCTAAGTTAGATATTAAATTACGGTTGAAATTCTATGACATGTCATCATAATAATTTACTAATGATTACAAAAAAAAAAAAAAAAAAAAATTAACATTACTGACATTGTGGCAAAACTATTATAATGAATAATAAATGATTTTAGAGCCCCATAAAAATACCAAAATATTAAGCAGTGGGAACAGAAATTTTGTTTAGGGAGGATCAAAGGTGTTTGATTAACCCTTTCCTAACATGTGGTTTGCTATATTAATTGGTGCCATACAATATATCTAAGTTCTACATAAAAATTAAATCTATAACCATATAGTATTTGTATTTAATTTTATATATGTTAATTAAAAAAAGAAATAAATAACCACTGACAAAATAACCTGAAAAAGAAACGAAGTAAAGCAAATTATGACATATACACCTGCTAAAAAGATAACAAAATTTACTTTACATATTACACTGTGCACTGTGCAACTAGGCTTTAAAATAAGTTTGTTCTAGCAAGTTCTAAGGAGGTTTTCATGCAAATTTAAAAACTCCATCGGAGATCAAATATACGAGTAACTCATGATTTACAGCTGTTCAGCCAGTTATGTAAATAAGTTTTTCTTCAGAATTCAGTATGTGAGGTTGTAATGCGATGTTTCCATATTTGTTAACTAACGATTGGTAGGTAAAACAAATTTAATTTTTAACAATAAATACCATTTCAATGAGTTGATTTTTTGTGTGTTATGTATAGTGAATAAAATATCCTAAATGTCAATGTTTCAGCAACTGTTTTATTATTATTAAATCATGTATTATTAAGATATATTTAAAATAAAAATAATTATGATAAATTATTTTTGAATTGATAACAATAATTATATACTTTGTTAATTTAGAGTTTATAGTTCTTCATGCTAGAATTAATTAAGCCTTCATGACTTTTAGGAAAGATATATGCAATTAGAATTTATAAATTTAGAACTCCTATGGTTATGGTTTTTCGTTCAAATTTATGGGTTTCTAAGGTTTTTGGATTTACTGATTTTTCCAAAATTTTTGGTACATTGACCTACAGTGATCATGAATTTGATGATTGTGGGTTCATAGGCCTGAGATTCATTTAGATATATTTCATGAATTCAGGTTTTTATAGATTCTCATGAGTGTAGGTTTTATGATGTTAATATATAAGTGCACCTAAGTGATAGGTGCAGAAGTTATAAGTTCAGTTCCACCAAAGGGACTTTTGTAACCAGCAGTTTTGTCAAATTAAAAAATATCATAAACCTATACTTAAATACTTTGAAATCACAAAAGGAATTTATTACAAATCTTTGCAATTGTAAGAAAGATTTTTATCTTTATTTATGTTTATACCATCATTTGAAACAATGTGTGCAAATACATTTATTTTGTAATAATTAATGTTATTATATTAATTAACTCATATATGGTATGAGTCTAAAGTATATAGTTTTTAAGGTTGTGAATTCAGTTTGTTGCTTATGGTCCAGTACTATTTGTTATGGGTTATAGGTCAAAATTTCTGGGCCAAGGCTTCCCTTCCCAAAACTTACATCTGGATCCAACATTAGTTGTCTATCTGTTTTAGTCATGTAGAACTTTCTGATCTTTCAAGTTTGATCTTTGGGTGTAATCAAACAATTAAGAAAGAAGATTGCCATTGCAAGAAGATGAAATCACTCTTTGAGAATCTCTTTTGTAAGAGTTGGAGACTGGGTGCTACTTAGAAGAGTTTCAATAATAAAGCTGTCTATAGTGAAAAAAGTAATGATTAGACTATAACCATAAACACAGAGAACAGATGTAATGCATTCACTCCAGAAATGGATGTGATATAGTTGTGCTTAGAAACTCAAGTCTTTCCAGGGCACTTGTGCATATGTTACTGGTGAAACTAACTGGGACAAGAATATCCCAACTCAGCATGAAAGGAAGTTTAACAATTAATTATTATGATTTGCATTCTTTAATCAAGATATATTTATTCTAAGAAATTGTTGCTTAATAATGGAATATATATGTTATTATTACTATATATTCAGACAATGATGACAAATGTCCCAATAAAATGTACTAATAACAATATGAATAAATTGATGCCATCTTCTAGAAGTTGAATGGTGCCATAGGATTTTACAGTAAAATATTAAATTCTCTTTTCAAGAATCTGAGGTTGAAATGATTGGCTCTTTCATAAAGCAAGCTTCAAAAGCAGCACTGGCATCTTCAAACAGCAACAGTGAGGGAACAGTTTTGGCCACATAAAAAGGGTTTTGACCCTCCATTCCAGCCCTGTGGTCCTGGGCTGTGTACAAGTAGAGTTAACGAGGGTGAGGGTGACATATACAGTTCTAAAATAGACTCTCTGGTGGGCCTCTACTTGAGTTATACATCTGTCTTTATATATATTTCAAGTAAATCATAATATTATTGTCTTTAAACTGTTATAAAAAAAAGAAAATCCAAAAAACAAACTAAGCATATATTTTATATCAGATTTTGGACAAATAAAATTAATTGAAAATCTATTTAAAGAAATATTAATTATAATAACTATCTGTTATAACAAACAAAAACAGCTATATAAATAGAATTTAAATTAATTTAAAAGATTAAATAATATAGAATTGATAAATTGTAGGAAAATTCCACAAAATGAAATGATAAATTGTGTTGCCTTGAACTACATGGCTTAGAATTGAGGCAAAATGTCAGTTCTATTTATATTTTTGTTAATATATTATTAATATTTTCAGTTTCCTTGCTGAAAAAGTAATGTTCCAAATCAGTTTAATAAATTGTTTCATTTCCTTTAGAAAAATGAAAATAACCATTGGTTAGTGAAACTATTATGTATTTAAGATAAACTTTGTCGATTAAAACAAAAAGAAAGTAGGTTTGTTCCCCCAAATAATCTTTATTAGTACCAACCTTACAAAACAACCAATTAAAATAATTCTGAACACTTCCATTCTTCAATAATATTTTCTTAATGGTATTAAAAATCCAGTCAAACATGTTGGATTTAAAAAACCAGCAGGTTGGTTTTCAGAACAGTGGTTAAAAACTATTAGTGCAGTATAAATAAACAATACTCATGAATTAATATTTGTATGCTTGATTTTTTTCATAATACTCTAGAAAGAGATACAACTTGTATTCCTTAGTATTAAGCAATGGTATTAACTTTGGATGTCCTATAATTGTAATTGTAATTGCTTTGAATGTAAGCAATTTAAAGATCTAGAGATTACAATTATTTAGCAATTGTTTTCTTTAGGATTGGGACTATTAATTCCCTAACCTATTCTGTTCTTCCCTTTTCTCCAGAAGTTTTAAAAACATAATGAAATTTAAGTGTGACTAAATACCCAAATGGTGAAAGGAACATGTAACAACAATTTTGAACACTCCCTTCTAATAACCTTATAGCTATTTTAGAATATTCACTAAAAATAAAAATACGACAAACTAAATGGTTTCTAAGAATTTAGATAAAGGAAACAATGAAGATATTAAAGTTCACTGTAAGGTAATAGAACTTGCAAAATATTTTGCAAGTCAGATCTTGCAAACGAGCACAAAGAAATTTATGGTTTATTACTCTTTACATTCTAACATAATGTATCAGTTCATTCTGAAAAAAACAGGTTCGCAAACAACTTAAAATATTAACAGTACATTTTCTTGGAAGTTGGTAAATATTAAACATTTAAAAAAATACTACTGTAAAATACAAAAGCTATATATTTAATGGATACATTTAAAATACAACTGCAGTTTACTTACTCATTTACCTCATTTACTTACTCATAACACAGTTTCTCAAAAACCATTAGGCACAAGAAGCTGAACTTTTGCACAATGGTTCCTCTTAGGTCCTAGAAGCTTAATAAAAAATATTTTTCAAAACTTCAACCTTAAGAGGGATAAAAAAGCTAATTTTTAACTACAAAAATTTGTCAACTTTTAAAAAACTAAATAGCAAAAAATTGGTACAATTAATTTTCAACTTCTAAAAAAAATTTTTTTATTAAATATCAAAAAGTTTTTTTTTTTGTTGCATAAAGTCCATACTTTTGCCAGTTAGACTAATGAGGACGAGAGGTCAGTGTTAATGGTAAGGGAAAAACATTGGGAGCAACTGTGGCTTGAACTAAGAACCTTTAGGTGCATAATTGAGTGGCACAGTAGACTGACCAATGCCTTAGCCACTTCAACCACCAAGCCCCTCCAAACGATATTATGTACAGCTGTATTATTACATACATACATATTTTTTGTTAGCACTCAATGATCATCGTTTCTAAAGAATAGTAAGACTTAGGCAGCTGGAGGCTTAAGAGTTTGTGGACCCTGTTAGCCTCTTGTAGCTTTACCATATACGACTAATGTAATTAACGGTACAGATTAATCCGCTATTTTTTAAGATAAAATTATGTTTTACATCTCATTTTAAAGGTCTTGTATATTGGAATGTGGTCCGTCTTTTACATTTTCTATATATTTTTTGCTTTTAAAGATACAGCAAAAATCAATTAAAAAATCCTTTTTTTTGTAATTTAATTTCATTATTTTTTTATTTTATCTTTAATTGCGTTTTGAACTTCATTGCACACCTAACTAATATAAAAAGGGTTTCATTGTTTTTAGTGTTGCATGCTCTCCTTTCAAAAGTAATTTTTATTTTTCTCTTTTACTTTGTTTTTTAAACTAAAATATCTTATAAGAAAGCGTGAAATAAAACAACAGAATTTTCTCATTTTTTAAAAAAATACAGAAATCCTTAAAGTGGTCCGTTATAGCAAATTCCCACTGGAAAATGAGTTATTGAAGCGGTCACCATGGTAAGATCCAGACGCACAGTCTTGTACAAGTGCACTGGTTTAGAATTCATTAACACATTTTGAGTGGTCGTTAACACTTTTATTTATATAACCTAAATTTTGGATAGCTTTGATTCAAGTCTGATTGATTTGATTCAAATTTTTCACAGAAGTTGAATTTGGTAATAGCTTCAGCAAACTTCTTAGAAAAATCAGTTTAACCGTTTCAAAACCGCTGCCATTTAAAATCGTAAAAATTTCGAAAAGTTTAACATTTTTGAAAATATGAATTCACATTGTAGATAGCATTCAAATCGGTATAAATTAGCATTTAAAATACGAAAAAGAACGAAACGGCTGACATTGTTTACTTTCGTATTTTTAAAATAATTTTAAAGTTTGAAATGTTAATTTACGCAGATTTTAAAACCGATGATGATCCGATTTTTGAAAAGGTGTAAGTTAAAAAAGTTAAGACGGTAATTATAAAAATTTGCTCGCATTGTAAATGATCGTTTTAACGATTCCTATACATAATGTTTTTTTTAAAAAATGCATTCAATGTGTCGACGAAACAGCTGCGTGCAGCGATTTTTCATTTTTTTCTTAGTCATAAATTTAAACAATAAAATTTAAAATCTACTATTTAGTTGACTAATTACGACAGTGTTAGTTGTTTAGCCTGAAATATATAGTTATAACTCAAACCTGAAGCTAAAAAAAGGCTAATTTGATAATTAATTATCTAAAACATTACGAATAATATTTGTATCATATTTTTCAATACCATGTGCAAAAAATTAAATAAAGGACTAAAATATTTAGCAAACTCTAAGCAGACAGTAAATTTTACTTCAGTCTTCCTGTTAGGGTAGAAGAACGAACGGGAAACTTTAGATTGTCTGCTAATAAAATAAATAACATTAAGACAATTTCAAAAACATATTACTCTAATTTTAAATTAGGCAAGAAAAATGATTGTTACGAATGTAACAATAAACGATAATCATTCGTTGATTACCTATATTTTATAAGAACTTTGCCAATAACTATAGAATTTGATACTTCATCTTATTATCTTGGTACTCACTAAGCTTTCATTAGAACTACGTAAAAGGAGAATTGAACTGAGTGTAAAATGTTTTTTAATAAGGGTATAATGTTTGTTAATAAATTGACTTACGACAGTCATTTTGCTTAATAACACGACTTACGGCATAGGCTACTAGAAAAATACGGTCTGCAATAGTCATTCACTGTATTGGTCAAATAACTGAGCCGTAAAAATTGACTAGATAGCTGAAACGTTCTGGCGGGGAATAGGCCTATTGTTTTAGGTCAAACGATTGCAGACGACAACTAAGAATAAAGATAAAACGCCGTACCTAAGCACCGGTATGCAGCTGCTAACATAAATATAAGAAGTATACTTTAGTCATCAAAATATGAAAAAGAAAATAATATTAATTTAGTATAAGCCTACTACAAAACAAATGGGACAAGGAACCCTATTTGATAAGCAAAATCAACACCCCCAGAGACAACACTGTTTCATAAAATGTTATTTAAATAAGATAAAAGTGTCTAACAGATAGAAACGTTTTGTGTGTTATAAAAGGTTAAGAGATATGATCAACCAATGAGATCATCTATGAGAGAACGACAAAGATTGATTTTAAATGTATCTATCAGCATCAAAGTTCAAAAATCTAAAGTCCTACAGTCTATAAAAATTGCTTACTGCCTAACTAAACAATTATTGCTGACAGTTTATTTTATTAAAATAATGTAAATTAAATATATAATAACTTTAATAAAAAGTAAATTCAGAATTTTTAACATATAGCTTACTGGATGACTTTTAAATCCCCAAACGGTTTTTTAAATATTTTTTTTTAGATATCGCTTTCGAATCACTGATTCTAGGGATAACACAAACTTAAATTTGTCAAAGTTTGCATTTTAGTATGCAGAATTATTTTCGTTTAATACGAATGTATGAGTGTTCAATAAATTGCATACGATTTTTGACCATTTTTATGTTCAACCCAAACCCAAACCATCTTTATAACAATAGTTTTGGATAGCTAATAGCCTACTTAATTTTTAAAAAATTGAAATTTACGACCACGAAATTCTGTTTGACTTATAAATCTTCATAGACGAGCAAATTTTAAGCAAAATTTAATGAATACATTTTCATAAATTTGTTGATTTTCCTATTTTTTAATATTCTCGAGCCAAATATTTTGGAGATATAGGTCTAACTAGCACGTTTTGTTTGGATCATTTTATATATAATGATATATATATATATATATATATATATATATATATATATATATATATATGATGATTTTTTCAATATGATTATTAATATGATAGGCCTAACATTTTATCTAAATACAGAATTTTATCGAAATAGGTAAATTGGTTTCACTATGTGCACAGGTAAACACACAGACAGGCATTCAAGTCGAATCCAAATATTTTGAATTCAGGGGATCTGAAAATAGATAAATTAATTAAAGTGGTCATTTTCACGAGCACTCTCTTCATTATTTGTAACTTAACTTATTTTGAGGAAGTAAAAGAAACAAATGTTTTATGAAGAATGCAAAAATAACGGTAAGCAGTAAAGGAGCCAAAATAAATTGTTACCTTTTCTTACTATCTTCAATAAGTAGCCTACTTGACAAAACAGCTACTATAAAATCAGAGTATTGCAAAGACCAAGCTCAACTATTACAAAAAAAACTTCATTATGAATAATAATTTTTAAACGGACGCAAAAAAAGTGCAAATGACCTAAAATTTATTACGTTCTAACAACATTAGTAAATTAAAAAAAAAAAAAAATACACAAATACTGCAAGTTGTATAGACCCTAGTCCATATAATTATTTTACGGATTTTTGGTATGTGGTCTAATACGCCTATTAACAGATTAAAAAACATGTTTTTATAAAGTTATTTACCAACATAAACATGTACGTGTTTTTTATTTTAATGATACTTTTTTCGAAGTTAGACGCAGATTTTTAATTCAGCACTGACAATTTTTCTAGTTATAAATATCCTTTAATTTTTAGGTATAGGCCTATTTAACTCATTATGCCATCATAGGGTAGATAAGTTTATTTACGGTTGTCTTCAAAGAAATGCAATGACTATTTTTTTCTAAAATTATATTATTATTTATTATAGCCTAAAACGTTATACACAATCAAGTTTATTAAATAAATATTTAGTGCACTATTTTTTTTGCATATGCAAGAATTAACTGTTTCATAATTCAACAAACAAGTAAACAGATTCAAGGTAATGTTTTCTTATTAATATTTTAAGATAAAATTATTCTAGATAAGTTTTACGCGTAAGAGCTTAGTAAACAAATTAGTAAATAGTTGATTGCAAAATAGGTTAAATAATACATTCATTTGCATTTGGTTTAAAGAAAACAAAATCATCTTGAATACTTAAATTTAGGATTAACTCGTTCAGAACCTTTGTTATTACATAAACATTCTTACCTTTAACACACAAATTTGCAGCGAGAAATAATTCTCTGGTCAGTTTAAGATTCAATTTAATATCGTACTCCACCGGACCTTCCAGGAAAGCGAACACCACACCCCCCGCAACAAGATACATTATGTAACCGACGACATAGCAGAAAAGAAAAGCTGTACTTCTCCGTAAACCTACGTATTGTTTTACATGAGCCCGTTCATAATCATCTATGGACATGTCCACCTCTCATCGCGTCTCGAACAGCACTGACTGAAACCGCTGAGGGAACTAAACAACTGGTTTTGTTTTACCTTATACAGCGAGACGTTACATAACGCATCCTGCTACAACGTTGTCAAGTGGAACACTGCATTACTTTAATCTTATTTCAATATTATATTTAACTATTTACGTGATAAAAAGCCATTTTGTTAATAGTAATTTAGAAGTTAGCCTACAATTTTTTGTTTATTTTTATTTAATATCAGCTGTAAAAGATGTATTGTAGAAAGTACGATTGTTGACTGTATGCTAAAACAAAGCCTAGTTTGTATGTTTATCTTCAAACTTTTCGGATTTAACTTTCTTCAATCTTTATAATTATTTCCTAATATTAATTACATTATTCTCCTTCGATTTAATTTTTGTTACAAAAGTGAAACTATGAAGTTAAATTAATGGAATTAATGTAATTAATTTTTATTAGACTTACAATATGATTGAATTTACATTAACGATTCAATAATGTATAACCTCAAATGCCTCAATAATTTAATAACCTCAAATAAGTGAATACTAGGTCTACATGTAATAATAAACCCACATTAATAGAAATAAATCGTTGCACACAAGTGAATTCCCCAAAATAATTTTTCTTTATTTTACCCGCTTTGAAATTCTGATTTCAATATCATAATTAGCATTAAAACCTGCCATGTATTAGGATTTTAAACTTTAAAATTACACTAAAAATAAAAAAAAGAAACCCAGACCATCATCAAATTTCATAATTTTAACTGGTTTTGAAAATTCAAAATTCTACTTTATGAAGTTTTTAATGCTAATTACAATGGTAAAATCGGATTTTCAAAAAAGGCAAAAATTAAGAATTTTCAAATAATTGAAATGGCCGCCATTTTAGAACTGTTTACCGAATTTTGCTTGCTAACGAACTTGTTCTATTACCAAAATCGATTTTTGTGCCAAGTTTGACAACTGAAATTGCGAAAGCGAGTATGTTAAGGACTCCTTAAAAATGATCTAGAGGTTAGAATCGGAGCGAAATTCATGGTCCCGGTTTTGTGTCTTACCGTGATGGCTGCTCTAATAGCTCATTTTCCAGTGAAAATTTACTAATAAGTAATACCATACTGACTAAGGTATGCTATACATACGTTAAAGTTATATTTATTTATCAAATATTTTTGTTAAATGGGTTTTCATCTTTATGTTTCAGCTGTTACGATCTGTTAATAAAAAAAATGTCATTAAAAAGTGTAAATTTAAAATTTATTTCATAAACTAGCTCTTCTACTCAGTATTGTTTGAGTTATTATATTAGGCCTCTTAATTATTGTTTTAAATAATGTTTTAATATTTAATATCGATATTTTATTTACAGAAAAAATCTAGGTTATTTTAGAGCTAACCAAAATAAATACTTTGTTGTGAATATTTTTATCAGCTGATTGCCACAAATTAGTTTGTTGTGAATATTTTCATCAGCTGATTGCTATAAATTATTTTGTTGAGAACATTTTCATCAGCCGATTGCCACAAATTAGTTTGTTGTGATATTTTCATCATATGATTGCTATAAATTAGTTTTTTCTTTTTTATAATCATTTATTGACGTTTCTAGTCAGCATGATCTCAAAACTTAATCACTGAAACAACAGTTCCACAAATAAAACAATTAAAATCGGTCTAGCAGTATGGAAAAGTATGTATAAATCTTAAAACAAAAACAATTTTTAATATGACTATCTGTCGAAAGTGCAGCTTATTCATGTTGAATGAAAGAATAAAAAGGGAGGGTTAAAATATAAAATAACTAGCATTACCCGTCGCGGCTTCGTCACAAAACTTAAAATTTTTCAGTAATGTAATAATTTAGAAATATAAAAAAATATATTAATAAAAGCGTGATCATCTAAAATGATTATATTACTGTGAATATTAAAAATATTATAATCTGAATATGTTGTTTTATTCAAAAGTGTTCCATTCGAATTAAAGAATATCTGATAAAAAATATTTTTCTCCAATACAAACATTTATACCTCTTTTATATTTTTGTCCTTTTACGGGATGAATTGGGGGGGGAATGCTGAATTACGTGTATCATAATTTGTGTTTTAGAAATTTTGTTCACTTTTTAAAAAATCCGATAAAAATATTTTTTTACAATGAAAACACTCTTTTTTTCTCCAAATAACCTCTTTTTTTACATTTATATTCTTTTAGGGGATGAATTCGGAAAAATGTTGAAATATGTATTTCATAGCACATCTCTAGAATATAAGATCAAAAAAAATTTTTTTTTCATTGAAAAATTGTATAGGCTACCCATTTCTTACATTTTCTACCCCCATTCAAACACTTTAGGGGATGAGTTTTGGAAAATGGTGGAAAATGTATTACATTACTTATACGTAAGAGTGACTATGTTACGTTTTAAGAAGATCAGACGAAAAACATATTTTTTCCAATAACAATTGTTGTACCCCATTTTTACCTCTTTAGGGGTTGAATACTGAAAAATCGTTTTTCAGTGCACCCCTACATGTGGTGGTAACCCTGAAAATTTCAAATCTTTAGCTATTATAGTCTCGGTTGTACGTTGATTATTAAAGTTGGACTGGTAAGTAGTTTAATGGCGTTAAAATCAAACTTCTGCAAAAGCCTTTCTCAGTGCTTGCCTATATGGTAACATAAATGTATCCTCAAAATTTCAAGTCGCTAGGTAAAACATTTTTGGCTCTGCATTGATTATGAATCAGTCAGTCAGTCAGTCAGGACTTCTTCTTTTACATATTAAGATTAAATATTGAGTATTTATGAAGTAACTAGCTGTTACCCGTTGCGGCTTTGCCTGCAATTATGATGTAGGAATATAAAATTTATAGTCGATTTTCAAAATCAGAATAGGTCATTTCATTTTAATATTTACAATATTATAGGATTTATGGTTTTCGGCCAAGAAATATAAATTTTTGCTACTCGATACTCTAAAACAGGGTCATGTCATATTTTAATAAAATATAGTATTATTAAAAAGTCACTATTATTCAATTAAACTGGAATAGTATTGTGTTTATCTCAGGTACCTAAACCGTGTTCATACCAAATTTAATCTCAATTGGTCCAGTAGTTAAAGTGTGATTGAATAACAAACAAATAAACAAAAACAAACTTTCAGAAATATAATATGATTACCTGTTACCCGTCACGGCTATGCCCGCAATCATAATATACATTAAAGATCACGCATGACCGTGTTAGGACCAACAACCGTGTCAGTTAGGTTATGGTTTATTTCTTTTTTAAAATAAAGGTTTTTAACGCACCACCGTGTTAGTTAAGTTATGGAGTACTCTTTAAAAAAATTAAGGCTTTTTTCCTGCATCACCGCGTTAGGCCTAACAACCATGTTAGTTAACTTATGGAGTATTCTTTAAAAAAAAAAAATATAAAGATTTTTCACGCATCACCATGTTAGACTTAACAACCGTGTCAGTTAAGGTTGGAGTACTCTTTAAAAAAATAACGGTTTTTTCACACATCGATTTGATAGGCCCGACAACCATGTCAGTTAGGATATGTGGTATTCTTTAAAAAAATATAAAGGTTTTTTTACGCACCACCGTGTCAGTTAGGATATGTAGCCTAGTATTCTTTAAAAAAATATAAAAGTTTTTTCACGTATCACCGTGTTAGGTCTAACAATCGTGTCAGTTAGGATATGTAGATTTCTTTAAAAAAATATAAAGGTTTTTTCACGCATCACTGTGTTAGGCCTAACAACCGTGTTAGTTAAGTAATGGAGTACTCTTTAAAAAAAAATATAACGGTTTTTTTTCATGCATCACCTTATTAGGCCCAACAAAAGTGTCAGTTAGGTTATAAGTACTATTTAAAAAAAATTAATAAAGGTTTTTTTAATGGATCACCGTGTTAGGCATAACAACCATGTTAGATATCTTATGGAGTATTCTTTAAAAAAAATATAAAGTATTTTCACGCATTACCATGTTAGACCTAACAACCGTGTCAGTTAAGGTTTTAGTACTATTTAAAAAAATAAAGGTTTTTTTCACACATTACCGTGATAGGCCCAACAACCGTGTCAGTTAGGATATGTAGTATTCTTTAAAAAATTATAAAGGTTTTTCACGCATCAACCTTTAAGGAATTTCTTTAAACAAATAAAGGTTTTCTTCACACATCACCGTGATAGGCTCAACATCCGTATCAGTTATGTTATGTAGTATTCATTAAAACAAAATACAGGTTTTTTCACGCATCACCGTGTTAGGCCTAACAACCATGTCAGTTAGGATATGTAGTATTCTTTAAAAAAATATAAAGGTTTTTCACGCATCACCGTGTTAGACCTAACAACCGTGTCAATTAGATTATGTAGTATTCTAAAAAAAAATGTTTTTTTCACACATCACCATGATAGGCCCAACAACCGTGTCAGTTGGGATATGTAGTAGTCTTTAAAAAAATATAAAGTTTTTTTCGCGCATCACCGTATTAGGCCTAACAACCGTGTCAGTTAGGATATGTAGTATTCTTTAAAAAAATATAAAGGTTTTTTTACGTGTCACCGTGATAGGCCCAACAACCGTGTCAGGATATATAGAAGGCTATTTTTTAAAAAAATATAAAGGTTTTTTCACGCATCACCTTGTTAAGCCTAACAACCGTGTCAGTTTGGTTATGCAGTATTCTTTTAAAAAATGGGTTTCTTATCACCCAAAACCCGTGTTAGACGTATTTTTATTGTTTTACCGATTTACAACACGTTACAGATTTTCACCGGGTAGCAATTTTGAGGTTATTTTGGTCACTTTTATTTTCGATTTTTATTGTAATTCTCGTGCTTTCATATTTTGGATTCTTGCTTGTGGGCACATAATAAAGCATTTTAGTAACAAAAATAACGAAAAATGCAGGATATGCTACACTGTAATTACACAATGTATATATATATATACACAATGTATATATACACAATGTAATTACACAAATATATATACTACCTTACAATTGGCACTCTTGTGTAGGGATTTTTTTTTACATTTAATATTGAAAATTCAACACAAAGTAACAAATTAAAGTCAGTTTTGAAAAAAATTTCAACTAAAATATTGAAAATGTTACATTAAAAGCAATAATTTTGCAATAAATAAAACACAGATTAAGATTCTTAAAATAGGATTGAATCTATGTTCATCTCAGGTACCTAAATCTCAGGTCCAGTAAATAACAACAGTTAACACATGCCACAAAACTAAAAACTAATAATTATTTTGGGCTGGGTAAGTATCATAATGACGTTTTGTAAAACGGGAATAGGCTTATGTGTATCTCAGATACTTAAACCATATTCGTACCAAATTTCATCTCAATTGGTCCAGTGGTTAAAGTGTGATTGAATAACAAACAAACAAACAAACAAACACACAAACTTTCAGAAATATAATATGAATTAGATTAAATATTGAGTATTTGGGATGATGTAAAAGAGATCTTATGATGATCACAAATATTTATTTTGATTAATTCATTATGACGCAAACAGAAGTCGATAAAATAAAAGCTTCTCTTTAAAATTTGAATACCAATCTATCGTAATTCTCTGAAGTAGTTTTATCAATAGAAAACAATTTTAAGTGTTTTGAAAAATCCATCTAAATTACGTGGGAAAATCATCAATCTTTTAAACACGTATTTGCAACTATAACTCAATCTTATTCAACAGAAATTTAAATTATAATACTAAGAAACAATTTTATGTGCACAAACCTTTCGAAAACAGTTGATATGGGTCCTGTATAGACCAATAGCAGGTCAAGTAAGTTAAATAACCTAATGGTCATAAATACGTCCACGGACTCTTCATATGTAGGTTTTGCAATTATTGTTAACTAGCATAGCTGTTGCTAACATAAAATTAAAATCTTAAATTCATTTTTAAATTTTCGCAGTTTTGCAGTGAGTAATTGCCACACGTGGTTCCCCCATGTAAATACACAAAAGTCCGTCAAGATATTGTCTATCAACATCTTAGAGATAACAACTTATGGCATGTCTAAACATTGTAATTCTTCAATGGACTGTAAATACCCGCTATGTTGTCCTTTGTGTATTGAACCATTGAACTGTATTTCATTAAACTTTTTTTGTGATGGTTTAACTGCATTTTTATACACTTACTGCATTGTGTATTTTTCAACTGATAAAATACACTTATATAATTCAAACTGGTGAATTAAAAATTACACGACAAAAAACAACCAAAAAATTGAACTGAAATGATACAACTTGCAACAGACTCAATAAAATTAACACAGTAAAAGTAGAGCAATACAACGATGCGAATCACTTAACAAATCACAGTTGCCTAAAATTATCCCCAATGCAACTGATAACAAACAACTGAACCAATGTAAATTCATGATAAAACTGGCAAAATACAGTTAATTCCATAGAAATGACACGATACCACACTGACACAGTACATCAATATAACTGTAACAACAATATAACTGGTGTCACGCAACTGACACAATAAATTAGTTTTAAGAATACATCCTATTAGTTACAACATATTATGCGAGATACAATGCGAGATGTGGCTAAACAAATAACCTGACCGATTTTTTTTTAAAGACCACCACCGAGCGTTTTAAGGTGAAACACTACCAACCCCTCAATCGGCTGTGGCCTTCGTTCATTCTGTAGTAAGCCTATGTATCTGCTGCATGTCCGAGATTGCCTAGCGTCTTAAAAACGCAACGAATTACTGTGAAGTTATCATTGAAACTCTGGGAATCCGTTACAGAAAATCATTCTTTGTTGAAACGAGTGTACAGTGATGAATGTTTATTACGCATTCAGGTTTTTGAGTGGTTTAAGCAGTTCAAAGAAGGTCTAGAAGAATTGACGATGTTTGACGTCAACGACGGACAAGAACAATGAAATAATCGACAATGTAATCAAAAAAGACAATCGGATGAGTTTTCTCACTGTCTCTGAGATCGTCGGAATCGACAAAGAATCAGTTCTGCAGGTTTTACAAGAACATTTTAATATGAAAAAAAAATCTCACACCTGAGTAGAAGGACTCTCAAACAAACATGTGTGCTGGCATTCTGAAATCAATCACAAAAGACTTTAAACTCTTGGAAAGAGTGCCAATCAATGCACTGGAAAAACCCCATTCACTGAGACTGAAGAAAGCTCGAATGGTCAAATCAAAATTCAAAGGTATGATTATGTTTTTAAATATCTATGGATGCCATAAACTGGGTACCTAAAGGTTAAACCCTAAAAAAAAAAGAATTATTATCTCGAGGTTCTAACTACTCTCCGTGAACGAGTAAAATTGTGTGTTATTTTAAGGCGAAAAACACATCGAGGCTTATCGCCTCCCTAAATGTGTCAGTGTAAAGTGTTAAAGTTTTAAGTTTAAGTGTGTGTTAGACTCGGGTACCGCGAGGTACGTCTAAATACTCTCAGTACGTGTAGCTAGTCAGCACCCTCTGAGGGCACGAGTAAAAAAAAGCTACCTAAGTTGGGGGAAAACTTGGAACCACTTGGATTCTTCATCAAGACAACGCACCGGCCCGTTCTGCATTGGCTGTCAAGACGTTTTCGGATCAGCATGTGTAACACCCAATCTACTCACCAAACCTTGCTCCGTGCGACTTCCTTTTTGTTCCCGAAAGTGAAATCAGCGTTGAAAGAAACGAAATTTAGCACAATTGAAACTGTGAAAGAAAAAGTGATGGATCAAGTTTTCAGAAGATGACTTGAAATACTGTTTTGACCAATGGAAAATTCGCAGCGTTGTAGGAATCGTGGAGTAGAGTATATTGAAGAGAATAATGTTAAAGTTGTGAAAAAATATAGAAGTCAAGATTGTGATACAATTTGGCCACCAAACGCAGAGCGGGGAGATAAGCTGAACGGAGCGGACTACGCATTTAAAACCTAACATATTGTTTTTAATGTAAGTGCGGCCATTGAAAGGGATTACCCTTTGTTGTGTTGTTGTGTCAAGCCGCGCTTCGCTTTCAGTGGCAGCACTTACATTTAAAACCTAAGCTATTGTTTTTAATGTAAGTGTGGCCATTGAAAACGTAACATGTTGTGTTGTTGTGTCAAGCGGCGCTTCTCTTTCAGTGGCAACACTTACATTTAAAACCTAACCTATTGTTTTTTAATGTAAGTGTGGCCATTGAAAACGTAACATGTTGTGTTGTTGTGTCAAGCGGCGCTTTGCTTTCAGTAGCAACACTTACATTTAAAACCTAACCTATTGTTTTTAATGTAAGTGCGGTAATTGAAAGCGTAACATGTTGTGTTGTGTCAAGCGGCGCTTCGCTTTCAGTGGCAGCACTTAGTTTTAAAACATAGGTTCAGTGTTGGGTGCGTAGTCCGCTCCGCTCCGCGTTTGGAGGCCACCCTGCCTAATCCGGTTATTTTTTTTAACCACGCCTCGTACAACTGAGACATTACAAACCATCGTTAACGCTGTTAATTTACAAGTTTATTTTTGTTACAATATTTGTTTAAAAAACAAAAGCTTAAATCTCAATCACATAAGTAATTATTTTTCTCGTTTCTTTAGTGACTGGATGTTCGCAACTTTTTAAAAAATTAAGGTTTTTTCCTGCATCACCGTATTAGGTCCAACAACCGTATCAGTTAGGTTGTGGAGTAGGGCCTACTCTTTTAAAAAAAATAAATAAAGGTTTTTTTAATGCATCACCGTGTTAGACCTAACAACCATGTTAGTTAGCTTATGGAGTATTCCTTAAAAAAAATAGAAAGTTTTTTCACGCATCACCATGTTAGGCCTAACAACCGTGTCAGTTAAGGTTTGAGTACTATTTAAAAAAATAAAGGTTTTTTTCACACATCACCGTGATAGGCCCAACATCCGAGTCTGTTAGGTTATGTAGTATTCTTCAAAAAAATATGCAGGTTTTTTCACACATCACCGTGATAGGCCCAACAACCGTATCAGTTAGGATATGTAGTATTCTTTAAAAAAATATAAAGGTTTTTTCACGCATCACCGTGTTAGGCCTAACAACCGTGTCAGTTAGGATATGTAGTATTCTTTAAAAAAATATAAAGGTTTTTTTTCACGCATCATCGTGTTAGGTCTAACAACCGTGTTAGTTAGGTTATGCAGTATTCTTTTAAAAAATGGGATTCTTATCTCCCAAAACCCGTGTCAGACGTATTTTTATTGTTTTACCGATCTATAACACGTTACCGATTTTCGCCGGTAGCAATTTTGAGGTTATGTTGGTCACTTTTATTTTCGATTTTTATCTTACTTCTCGTGCTTTCATATTTTGGATTCTTGCTTTTGGGCACATAAGAAAGCATTTTAGTAACAAAAATATCGAAAAATCAAGGATATGCTACACTGCATATTTACCATTTTTTCATATAATGTAATTATAAAATATATATACTACCATACAATATTGAAAATTCAACACAAAGTAACAAATTAAAGTCAATTTTGAAAAAAATTCAACTAAAATAATTGAAAATGTAACATTAAAAGCAATAATTTTGCAATAAATAAAACACAGATTACGATTCTTAAAATGGGATTAGATCTATGTCCATCTCTGGTACCTAAATCTCAGGTCCAGTAAACAGTAATTAAACATAACTTAAGTTAACACATGCCACAAAACTAAATACTAATAATTATTTTGGGCTGGGTATAATGACGTTTTATAAAACAGGAATAGGCCTATGTTTATCTCAGATACCTAAACCATTTTCGTACCAAATTTCATCTCAATTTGTCGAGTGGTTAAAGCGCGATTGAATAACAAACAAACACACAAACTTTCAGAAATATAATATGATTAAGATTAAGATTAATTGATTCTTCGATCAAAAAACACTAGCTTACTACGTGGACAGGGATCATTATTAACGAATCCTCACTAAATTAACCACCAGCTTTATACGAAAAGTATCTTCATGCTTGACTATAAAGCATTAATTTGAAATGTAACACTGCATTGGTATTGTAAATGTTACATAATTAATAGACAAAATAATACATTGAAAAAAAAAATTATTAGCCTAGAAACACTAAATACACGAGTGAAAGTTGATTTGGTTATAAAAATAACGTATCGGTATTGAAAATTGGTATTTCATTGATCAGCTGTTGACCGGTAATGAAAATAATTTAATATGGATGAATGTGGAGAAAAAAGGTAACAATTGTAATGCAATTCACTAAAAAGAGCAAAATACTGATTAAATAAAACCTTAATTTGGCAAAACTAAAATTGGCATGAACTTGTAACGATTTAACCTTCAGTACCAACAATGTAAACGTACGGTATATTATAAAAATTTGTGACTGTAAAACATACCTAACCTCTTTCAAATCATCCTACCATGAAATACAAATATTTGATATGATTCTCTTGAAAACACAGAAACGGATTTGGGTTAGATAACAAAGGAATCGTGTATGGAACCACCGAACCATATCCGTTTTGGGGGAGCAGCCATTATTTACTTTTTCTTTCAGTTTACATTCTATTAGGGGCTATATATTCTTCTTATTTTACATTGGTAGCTTATATTCTTTTCACAGTTGCTAAAATCTCCTGTACGATATAACACGATTTTTTCCTGTCCACTTGTTAGAGCATTTAAAAAGGGCAATTATGGTAAAACCTAGAACCTGAATCTTGAAATGAGCGCTGATCCTGACCTCTAAATTTGATGAATCCTTAAATTTATACGAAAACAAACATATATGCAGACGGCACTCAAGACGTTTTGTTTCTCTCACTATACGAAGTATATAGAAAGTATTTGTACTGTGATAAAAATCGATGTAAAGCTTTTAATTCATAAATTTTGAGACCTTCAGAGTCCAGTAAAATGGGTTTAACTGAATGTCTGTCCGCCAGTGACTGTGCTCGTCAATCGTCCGATTTTAATTGAATTAAGTTTGTCGGTGTAGTTTGACTATTTTTAGATATTAAAAGAATCCTTTCTAATTTGAAAAGGGCGAAGTATAATAAAACAGTTTCAAGAGATTGTATCGATTTGCAGTATGTTTTGTCGATAGCAGTTCCCAATCATGATTCCTTGCGGAAAACATCAATATGAGGAGTTTGTGTAATGTTTTTGTACGTTTTCTTCCATGTCTTGCTCTTTCATTTATTACTTATCTATTAAGGTATATTTTTAAGCTTTGTTAACAACGTGTATGAAAAACCAAACCAAAACAAATATGACTGTGGGCAGGGTACTTTTTGTTTTAGTGAACCAAGAATAAGAAATTATGAGTATAGTGGAAAAATAGATAGTGATATTTTGATAGATCTTGAAGCAACCATTGAACATGCTAGATAAGGTTTTGGCGAAAGGCCGAAACAATGTTTCTTTTAGAAACAATTCTGTATAAACAGAGTGTGTGTGTGTGTGTGTGTGTGTGTACGCGCGCGCTTTTTAGAACACTCGCGTCCTTAATTTTGGCCGATTCTATTCAAACTTAGCATACAAATCGAACAAGGTAACAGTTTGAACAAGTTCATTAATCAGCAAAACTAGTTCAACAATTTAAAAATGGCGTTCATTTAAAAGGCATAACTTTTATGCCATCATTATTTGGAAAATCCGCTTTACAATCCTAATCAGCGTTAAACACTGCACAAACAAGCATTTCGAATTTTAAAAATCATTGAAATTAAGAAATATTTGACGATTAGGGGGTTTATATTTGTATATTCGATGTAACTTAGAAGTTTATAGTGCTAGTATATGCAAATTTTAATAATGGTTATCAAGGTAAAAACAAAATTTCAAAAAGGGTACGATTGAGAAAAATAATTTTGGAAATTAGTTTCTACAATGTCTGCAGAAAACACTGCTTGCGCGATTATTTCAAATTTGGTATAATGGCTTTAGTTATGATTCTTCAAATATGGCTAAACTTTATGGAATATTTGATGAAACGGGCGGTTTAAAGTTTTAAAAAAAAACAAATTTTTGTCTAGAAATTATTTATTTAGAAAGTTAATATGTTTTTCAAGAATGTGTGCGTGTGTATGTGTGTGTGTGTGTGTGTGTGTGTGTGTGTGTGTGTGTGTGTGTGTGTGTGTGTGTGTGTGTGTGTGTGTGTGTGTGTGTGTGTGTGTGTGTGTGTGTGTGTGTGTGTGTGTGTGTGTGTGTGTGTTTTAGAATGATCATTTTTGCAATTTTGGTTCGATTTGATTCAAACTTGGCACATAATCGATTGCGGTAATAGCTTCGTAACGAACCAGCAAAATTCGTTCAATAGATTCAAACTGTCAGCCATTTCAAATCTTAAAAGTCATAGTATTTTTATATTATATTTTCTGGTTAAAAATCTGACTTTACCATCTGTGATCAACGTAAAAATCTAAATAGTTTTGCAATGAAAAATTTTAAATTCCTTTTGAAGAGATACGAAATGAATATGAGAGCGGTCAAAGTTAATTCTCGTATTTTCAATGCATTTTAAAAATTTTAAATGTTAATTAATGCAGATTTTAACGCTGATTATGATGATCACATTAGATTTAAAAATATATAAGCTAAAGAAAATGTTGCAAATTTGATTCGATCCCGTCAGCGTTCAGCTGGGAGTGACAGCGTTTTTGTTGTATATTTCAAGTGTATAAGTGGAGAAATTTTGAGAGCGAAGAAAGATATTTTTTAATACATTGTATCTGAAGTTTTATTATCGTTGTTCTAGCAAGTGATGAAGACAGTGCACACATGTTCACTGTAACAGCTGCCAATCATTTGTCTTCCAGCTGGTCAGCTGTTCGTGAGTATCCATCAATAATACACTTTTAAAAGAGAAAAAAAATAACATACGATTCTTAAGCTAAAATGTTGGCTTACAAAGTTTTGTTTTTTTATTGCTAAATACGCTATCAAATTATGAAATTCTTAAAGTTTTCAAATATACTGATTAAATTTGCTGCACATTTTGTTATATTATTTTCAAGTATTAGCAGAAAAATCGTGGGATGCAGGTACCTCAATAAAAAAGTGAATTTAAAAAAAAATAATTTTTCTATCTTACCCGTGAAAACATAATCAAGATGACAGAATTTCAACATCCATTGTCTGGGTTTTATCATGACGGTTTACGAATCACTGTACGAATTACAATATCAACATGCACTTTTACGGCTGTGCTGTTTATGTTGAATAAGAATTGATTAGACAATCAATTTGTAATTTGCAAAAACTAGAATTTCTCCTTCAATTAAACAAGTTTACTGTATTATTTGCAAGGTCTATTGCCCACAAGACGTATTAGCATTATCAAACATTCTCTGATAAAAGATAAAACAATGACCTGTGTTATCGCCAATGGACCTTTCTAGAAAAAAGGTTCCGCGTTATATTATTTACTAAATGACTAAAGTGTTCTACTCGTGCACGACTTCAGGTACACCTACAGTAACTATAGAACAATACACGACCAAAATTTGAACAAAATGTGATGAACCGATTTGATAAATCGAATCGGGACCTCTATTTGAACTATTTTGTAGTAAAATCATAAAAACCTAAATTAAGGAAATCATATTTTAGGAGTATTTTTTAACAAGAAAAGAGTGCATAAAGAATTCAAATGAGTTGAGAAACATATTCAAATTAAATCTACATTTTTGGTCTTTGGAAAATAAATCTAAAATATAAGAACAGTTTTGTAAGATCATAATACTGCTGCATAAGTTAGAAGATCTCTTACTTACCTGTTATTATTATTCTGTTAATATTATTAACAAACTTTAATTGAAAAATGGTCTATTAGTACGGCTATCATGGTAAGACTCAAAAACGGGACCTAGAAATGAACGCTGATTCTAACCACCTCTATATAACTTTTTGAGGTATCATACACACACAGACACAGACAGACAGACACACACACACACACACACACACACATATATATATATATATATTTGATTCAAACGTAGCACAAAAATTGATTTGTTAATAACTTGGACAAGTTCATAGACCTGGAGAATCCGTTCAAGAGTTTCAAAATGGCGGCCATTTCATATATTAAATTATTCTTAACTATTTTTATCTTTCACATTTTTGAAAATATGATTTTATCATTGTAATCAGCGTTGAAATCTACATAAATTAGCATTTTCAATTTTTCGTTGAAAAGAATTTTGACGGTGGTTAACAGTAGAATATCGTATTTTCAGATAATTTAAAAGTTAATATGGTGTTTTATGAAGTTTTCATTCAAGCGTGGCACTGAAATTATTATTTTTCGCCACTTTTGACGCTTGAATAAGGTCGTTATCAGCAAACTCTGTTTATCCGTTTCAGAATAGGCTGTAATTGCAAATTTTAAAATTTCGTAATTTTTCGTTGCACTTTTTTGAAAATTTGATTTTGTAATCGTAATCAACGTTAGAATTTGTATAAAGTTTAAATTTGCAAATTAGATTAAAAATATGACCATAATCTTGTCAGTGATTTTAAAAACTATTAAGCTAATAAATGAAGATTTTATTGTTGATTATGATAGGGTTGATTATTTATTATTGTTGATTTATTGTTGATTATAGGGTTGATTTATTGTTGATTATTTTTAAAACAGTGTAAGGTAAAGATGTAATTTTTGGGAATCCGCTTCCATCAAATCAGCGAAACTGTTGAATGTCGTTATTATTTATTTTTTGCAAATCCCGGTGAGGAAGGCGTAGATGCCAGTAAGTTATATGCCTGCACGCTTAGCATGTTTAGGACGTGTGTAGGCCTATGAAAACGTCATATTGTGGGAGCCAAATTCACATTTAATGAAGGAAAAAAATATTGTAAAATATGGGAAAACTCACAGTAACCACTAATCTAGCGTAAAAGTCATACTTTTCAGTTCACGAGTGAAAAAGTAACTTTGCTCGAAGGGGATTTTGGGTAAATTTTGTTTGATGTTATCTGGCTTGTAAACAACTGTTACTTGGTGTTACCTTAGAACAAGGTTCAACTATTTTTTTTTTTAAATTGTAATGAACGCTTACAGCGAATTTTGATAGATAGGCCCTAGGTTTTGAATGAATAATTCAAAGCAAGTTAACTTTACAAAGTTAACTTTACAAGTTAAGGCTTTACAAAAAATGTCTTTGAAAAAATCCAAGTTTTGTTAATCTTTAAGAGATTTTTTTATACAATGAGGATTTTAAATAATTTAAAAAAACATTATTCCAGTTATATTGTCATACTACTACACTGGTCAAAATTTGTCTAAAATTGAGCAATTCCAGCGATATGCACGCAAATAATTCGATTTAACAGATTTAAAAACGAGCAGTAGACCTGTTCAACAATAAGATACGTCAGTAAATCTAGTTTTATACTGAAAATTATTGGAAATCAAAACTTACCTTTTGTATTTTATGCTAGTACTGGGGATTTCTTTTTACATTGTTTGTCTCCCAATTACCACCAGGTTATTGTTTTTGAGGAATTTAATTTGGAAAAACAAAGTTTAATTTTTTTAAAACGTTCAACAGAAGATAGAATATATTAACATTCTCAAAAATATTTGCCTGTTCTTACTATTGCTTAGAAAAAAACAATTATAATAAAGTTTAAGACCAAGAGTTTTTGAATCGGTTATTAATTGTGCAAGCTCGTAATGCGTTTTTAATTTCCGGAGAAGATTGTTTCGGAAATGTAAGTACTGAATGAAGAAGAAGAAATATCATAATTACGAAGTAGTTCGTGGTTTCGATATCGTCTGGCTCAAAGACATTGTTGTCACCGAAGAAGGGCGTCTAAATTGCCACATTAAATTGGGCATCTTAGACGACATACTATTATTTTAAAAATATGTTTAAAATTTTGTAATGAACTCGCCAAGTTTCTTACTTATGGTTAGGGCACTACAGTGGAACCTTCTTGGAAGTTTGATCCAATTAATGAAATTTATGCCAATAAAGCACCTACGTTACTGAAGACTTTTTATTGCAATTATTAACTAATTGTTGTGCTGATATGATGTGTAATAGATTTTTTGTAAGCAATATTTCTGTTACGTTTGAGTTTTTGGATAAAATTACTGCCGTTGAAACTCCTAAAAAATCTATTTGGATTAATAATGAATTAAATTTGGTAGACAGAGATGTATTCCAAGAACTATTTTTTGAAGAACACGTTGTTTTCTAAATACTTCTAATATACGAATAATATATACTTTCTTAAGTAAAATGATCTTGAAGAAATACAAACGATTTATATATATAAAGAAATCTATATAAACTTTTTTCAAATACAAAAGGGAACAAATATCTAAATATTCACATGTCATCATTAACTTTTACCAACATAATACTCGTATATATTAATTAGTTTATTGATAGTTGTATAATAGTATAAATATATTTGACTTGTGACGTACACACCAAGCCTTTACATTCAGATGAATTTTTAAACTTCCTAGAAGAGTGTGGTGAATAAAACAAAAGTTAGAGGCCATTGTTTAAAAACAGACGTAAGACATCACTTGCCTGAATAGATGATTATATAAAGGGAGCTTAAACATGTTAGGTTAGATTCCTTAGTCAGAAACAATTATCTGCAACTTTACTGGTAAAGATACTCTGGTTTTATGTGCATCCATACTAATGAAGGAAACGTGCCTTGCGTCTAGGCCGGATGACCACTAAATGCGGAGCGCACTTAGCTGATCGTAGACCACTAAACATCGGAGCATTCTAAACGTACGCTATTATAGTTTTTAATGTAAGTGTAACCACAGAAAGCGTAACAGAACTGAGCGAAGTCAAGCGGCGTCGCTGGGCTCCGCTTCGCTTTGATTCAGTCGAGGTTCGGTTTTGAAGCTGACTCAGCTTTCCCCACCACGCTCCAAACTTATTAATTCTCGCTACCTTCGTTACCGTTGCCAAGGTTACGGTTTTTAAACATAGTAGTTTCCAGAAGCCGTTATAACAGAACTAAATATTTAGATTTAAAAGACTTAAAACGCGTTCTTTAAGCTGACTAATTACGCTTCCGGTTGCCGTTTTTCTTCACTCCGCTTCGCTTCGCTCCTCATTTGGTGGACGCTCGGCTTAACGCTATTATCAGACAGAAACGGTCTTATTATACAGGAAACACTATTATTAATGGTGTATTTTGACAGAAACGGTTTAACATGAACAAAAAAATAAATGTTGGTAACAGGAAATTCCTTTCGCTGGGAAGAAGGTGAATAACATAAACCTACCTTGTTTCCGAAACTTGAAGAAAGATCTGGGAATATTTCACAAATATTTTCGAATCGACACACTCGAATATATTTTGAGCCAAATAGAATATAAAATAAAGAGAAATATTACAACCTCCACCCAAATAAACTTCTTGCTGACGAACGGTTCGTAGTTAGACTGAGGTTATTTTTTTTGTCTTTAAATTTGGTCTTTAGAAAAGGTAAATTTAACACAACTAACAAACGCGAAATCATCGAGTAGAAAGCGAGGAAAATAATTTATATTCCTTTGAAGTAAAAGTGGGTGGAACATGAAACAAAAGCACTAAGACCATCTCCTTGTATTTAAAGTTTTAATTGTTTTCTACTACAGAAAACATGTACTACCCTGTGAAATATTTAGCACAGTTGCCTCAAGTGTACTAGGAATCAGACTTCAGGTATTATTTAACAGTTGTGGTAAACGATAGTAATTGAATAACAGTAGTAGTAATAATAAATGGTGGAAACAAATAACACAAACGTGACATCACATTAAATTCTTTTTTCAAAATTTTGAGGTTAAAAAACTCTACAGTGCATTAAAACCGTTTTTAAATAAACCTCAATATATTTTACTTTCAGTAAGTTAACGCCTCAAATTTATATCTAAATCACAAAGAAAATTTTTTTTAATTCACCATAATTTTTAAAAGAAGTGAAAAATTGTTATTTTTAATACGCTTCATCTTTATTTCACTATCACTCTTAAAAATAAAGAAAAATATAAAAAAAGATTATTCGTTATCAGTTAGTTGGAATGTAAAAGGCAAAGGTCATACATAAGTAACAGTTACTGATTTTTTTTTGGAGTGTTTTGTTAAATCAAATATATTAATTCATTGTTGATTATTTCTACTTTGCATTAAATTATTATATCCATTAATATGAAATTCATCCACGATATCATTGATTTAAATAACAGTAAATTTGTATCATCATCCTCAGAATCTAGAAAACATAATAAGGAATGTTTATGTTTTTTTATAAGGAAACTTGTTTTACCAAAATTTGTTTTTGAGCAATTAATTTTTGTTCCATGTTTGTCCACTGACGGTCCGCTGTGAATTTGTAATCAATTCTACAAACATACATATCTATTGATTTAACTATACGATTGTTACGAATACAATATAGTATACAACAATAATATGACAGAGTTATTGGTTCCGTAGATATAATAAAAGGGTGTAAATTACCGCCGTTATCCTTGCTAGTAATTGGGCTACCTGAAATTCTTGGTAATAGTGTCCATAAATCGGTCAGAATAGTTAAGCCTACGGTAGAGATAAATAATCTTTGCCTTATGTTTTAGTTATGTGACTTGTGAAAGTTATGTTTTTGCTTAGAGTAACACTGGCTCTAAATAATGTTTGAGTCATATGTAATGAGAACTGATTGCTCATTATCAAGTTTTCATCAAAATTTAATGTGATAATGAGAATGCATAAATTATTCCAAATGTATTAAAATTAAAACAATTCCCGTTATAAGTTAAGAATAAGGTTTTTAATTTTTTGCTCAAATGATAAAAAAACTGACTTTTGAGAGAGTACTGAGAAAGCTGAGAGTAATTTCTTTATTAATTACTGTGTACTTTATTTCAATACGTAGGCACTAAAATCTTTTTGTTTTTCACATTTAATTCCGTAAATCAAAAAATCAAATGTTGCAACAAACTCGATTTAAAAATAAACGAGAAAAATCTTAGTTTTAAAAATATTTCAAGTCTGATTTAAAAGAAATTTCATCAGTTGTGCACAAAAAGGAATATTTATAACCGATATTTAAAACTTACTAATATTTTGTTTTGATATTCTGAAAACCTTTTATAAAAAATTATAAACAAAAGACAATAAGAAAAATGATAAATTATGTAGTTTAAAAATTTTTGATATCATTTGAAAAAATCTTTAAAATTAATAAAAATGAAAAAAATGTACAATTTAAAAAATGAACCCTAAGTTAATATGTAGCGCTCAAGCTGACATATAGGCCCCTTCAAATTGCCAATGCCGCAACACGCACAACTCAGCGTGTTAATTTAGTTAACCGTTTCAAGACTTTTTTAACTCTGCATTGAAAGATGATCTTCAGACACTAGTTGTTTAGCACTCTTCAAATAATGTGAACAATTGTGAACAAGTGTTATAAATTGTCTAGTGGCATGTGAATGATAACATTAAAGACTATAAACAACGAAAACAGTTCGAGCAACTGATGGAAGGAGCTGGCTGTTAATTGCTGTCCTAACAACAGAAACATCGAGCTCAAACGTAATGGCCTAATCACACCGTAAACTAAGAAGTTAAACCTGCTCAATTTGAGGATATGAAGCTATATTTGGATAATGCAAAGCTCACTTGAGCTAAATAAAATGCGCAAACCGGCCCTGCTTTGCAAATATTTCTTAAGTGTTTTGAAATCAGAATTCAAAATTAGCGTATGTAGACTAACGGCTTGTTCAAACTATTTTAAAGCTAGCTAGTAGAATTATTAAAAAAATATTAGGTTGATGTACATATATCCAGTATAGGCCGAACTGTCCCCCAGAGGAAAACTCGAAATTTAACTTTTTAAATTCAATTAATCTAAATAACTTTTTAAAATGTACTCCTGTTATAATAAATTTTGGTTTCCTGCATAGAAATTAAAAAAGTAATTTAAAAAAAACGTATGTAAAGAAGATTATATATATATATATATATATATATATATATATATATATATATATATATATATATATATATATATATATATATATATTGCTGCTTAACGTCTACACTTCAGAAGTCCATAGATAGACTAGTGAGGAAGAGGGGTCAGCATTAGAGGCAAGAGAAAAGCAACGGGAGCAACTGCAGCTAGAACTAAGAACCTAGACGTGCAGTTCAGAGAAGCAGCAGATTAACCTGTGCTTTATCAAAGAAATATATATATATATATATATATATATATATATATATATATATATATAAGTTATGGTATGGTTTCGAGGAGGTATTTCTTTTTAAAAAAACAACTTTTTTTAATAATTAAAATAAGACTTTAATATTCACTTAAAACTTATTATAATTATTTAAGTTCGTCTCATATGCATTGAGATGCGAACTGAGTGAAACCTCGATTAACACTGAGCTCCTGCTCTTTCTTCTCTAGGTACATGAAAATGCTTACTGTGCTAAAAGCTAAACTGTCAGCATTAAATATAGCTAAGTCTAACACTAAATCTAGCAAAGTTTACAATAATTGTCTATATAACTCCTCCATCCCTAAACAAAACTTCCTGGGGTGGTTGAATAGCAACTTCCCTCGAAGTTCTTCCAATTAGCTTCTTAGACGCCAAGTATAGTAGTCCTCCAATAAGGCGATGGTCCAAACACTGATGTGCTGTGTGATGGGTGAATTCCGATCAATTCTGGAGACAGTATCTAGGTTGATCCTGTCGTGTTCTAGCTTCTTTATTATTGTAAAGAACAGTATTATTGTTGAGCTTTATTACCCCTTAAGGATTGATAACTCAAAGTCATATTGTAAATGCGATATTACAAAATGAGCAAAAGTATTTGGAATTAACTCTATTGTTACAATTGATACTTAACTGTTACTTAATTGTTACTTTACTGTTACAATGGTTACTTAATCCAAAGACTACAGAACTAAATACTAACAAGTATTTTACATTTGGTGTAATTGTTACAAATTCTGATCATACTTAGTTGGTAATGAATATATTTTCGCTTAATTTGTTCATAAGTCTCTTGTATATCACGTTGATTAATTTTGATTACGTGATAATTTTCTATTATTTCCTGAATTTCATCTTCTCTAGTCACATCTAACAACTTAGTGTTACATTTAACTAACCAAAGTTTGGATTTTTTGAAATTTTTTTGTTATACAAGTCACAAATTTTTCATAAAAGTCGTTTTCAAAATAAATATTATATTTAACATTGGGTACCAAATATTCCTTCACAAACTTAACAATGTCATTATTTAAGTTATTTTCGGATATTTCAACTATTAATCTTATTTTACTGGTTCCAAATAGCTTTAGTATTTTTACGTCCTTAGGTTGATATTTCACAAGACTTAGCAAAATTTGGTTTTTTCCAAAATTTACCGGCTCGTCTGAGATGGGTATTTCTATTTGCGTGTTCCCTTCATAATTAGAATGGATGGTCTGGTCGCTTTCTGCGTTCATTTCCTCTTGATCTGCGGCGTGTCTCTTCTTCCGCGTCAAAATTTGCAATTATTGATTCATTACCGTCCAATTCAGGAAAGTACAAACTAGTCGACTCGGCTATTGTTTTGTGTAGTTCTTCATCCGTAGCACGCTGATTGTTCGCATTATGCTCAGTGATATTTAGCTGTATCCTCGACAAGGCGTCGGCATTTCGGTTTAATTTTCCTTTTTTGTACCTAATCTCATAATCGTACTCCTCTAATTTTAATCTCCACCTAAGTAACCTGGAATTTGATTCTTTAACAGAAAATAACCACTGTAGGGGTTTATGATCCGTATAAATTTTAAATTTCCTGCCGTATAGGTAAGGTCTGAAGTATTTAGTTCCAAAAATGATTGCAAGAAGTTCTTTTTCAATGGCAGGATATTGGGTTTCGCTTTTATTAAGGGTTCTGCTGGCGTATGCTACTGGTAGGTCTGCTCCGTTTTTGATTTGCGATAAAATTGCTCCTACTGCATAATTGCTTGCGTCAGTTGTCAGAATAAATTCTTTTTCAAAGTCCGGATATTGTAATAAAGGTTCATTACACAAGATATTTTAGCAAGTTTCAAAACAGTTTATATAGTCAGGTTTATTTATATCAATTTTGACTTCCTTTTTTAAACAGTGGGTGAATGGTTTTGTTATTTTCGCGAAGTCCTTAATAAACTTTCTGTAGTATCCAAGTAGTCCAAGAAATCCTTTGATTTCTTTTGGCGTTTTCGGAATTGGGTAGTTTTTATAGCTCTGATTTTGTCTGGGTTAGGTTTAACTCCTTCTGGTGTCACTATATACCCTAAATAAGCGACCTCTTTCCTCAAAAATTCTGTTTTATCGGGTTGAATTTTAAAATTGGCTTCTCTTAATCTGTTGAAAACTACTCTTAACCTATTTATGTGTTCTTGTAAACTAGTAGAATATATTATTATATCGTCGAGGTAGGTCAAGCGTGATTCATTTTGAATCCCACGTAAAATGTTGTTCATTGCTCTTTGAAAAGTCGGTGGGCTATTTTTAAGACCGAACGGCATTCTTAAAAATTCAAAGTGCCCGGTTTCCGTCGAAAATGTTGTTTTATCAACACTGTCGGGGTGCACCTCCAGTTGGTGGAAACCAGATACGAGGTCTAGGGTGCTAAAGTATTGAGACCTCCCAAGTTTATCTAAAATGTCCGTTATATTAGGTAAAGGGAATTTGTCATCGATTGTTTTAGCGTCCAAACCTCTGGAATCAATTACAAGTCTAAATTTCTGCTTATTAGATGCGTCTGATTTCTTGGGTACTATCCAAATAGGTGAGTCCCAAAGTGAATGAGACGGTTGTATTATTTTTTGTTCTAACATATCCTGTATTTGTTTGTCCACTTCCTTGCGATAGATTTCCAGATATCGATAATTCCTAGAATAAACAGGAATCTCATCTGTGGTTCTATTTACGTGTTTAATTTTGTTAGTAAAGGTCAGCTTATTATTTTCTGTGTGAAATAAGTCGGAATATTCTTCTAGTAATTTCATGATCTCGTTTCTTTCTTCTGGGTTCATATGGTCAGTTCTAATTTATTTAGGTCCAATTTATTATTTATGTGATTCAAAAAGTTAAAACTAGGGTTGTTTTCATTATATATTTCTTGCTTGTTTGTTTTACAGATTTTGAAATCACTTAATGGTTCAACTTTTAAAGGTTCAACTATTAAACGTCTATCGTCTGTTGTGATATTTATAATAGGACAAAGTGCTTCCCCTTCTACAACTTTCACTAAACATTGTGGTATTTCCAATCCATCACTTTCTTTGTACGATTGTATCCCCTCTCCATTATTTAAATTACCAATTTTAATTTTTATTACTTGTTTAGATCTAGCTTTCATGAGATGGCATTTGATATTTTTTGGAGGTGTATCTTTGTTATTATTATTTTTTTTTTTTGTTATTGTTTTCCTTTTCCGTATTGAAATAATGTACAGGAATCTTTTCTCCGCAAAATATTAGCTGATTATGTACAAAGTCTAAATTAATTTTTGTTCTTTCATATTGTCAAGTCTTAGTAGTAGATCGAAATTTTTATGAAAATTAAATAGATAGAACTTTGTTATTTTCTTCCCCAATAAAGGCAATTTACAACTAAATTTTTCTTTTGAAACACCATGTGCTGTAGAAACTTCAAACGGCTCCTGTTTTAGTGTATTTTTGAACAAGCGAAACGCTATTGGTTTTTTTGGAATAATTTGTTGTTTTTAAACTGGAAATCGTTTGTAAGCATACTGAGTGCTTCTTCAAGTGAGGTGGGGTTTTTGGTTCTCATGAGGGACCCTAGCGGTTCCTGAAGTCCCCTTAACAGAACACGTAATGCTAATTTTTGTGCATACTTGCATAGAACATCCCTAGCGGATGGTTCTCTGTTTACAAAAAAATGCTATCTGTAACTTTAATAGCTTTTGAATCTTTTCATAAAATTTGAAAGGTGATTCCTCGTTTTCTTGCTTTAATTCTGCCATTTCAAGATTCAAAGTAAAACAATCCTTCTTATCAAAATAACTAGTCAGCAAAATTATTTTTACATCTGCCCAAGCATAAGTATTAGAATTAACTACCATTTCAAGAGCTTGCCCCTTTAATTTTGATAATATGGACGATAACAAATATTAATTTTGGAAATCTTCTAAGTTATCAGCTACAAAGAATTTATTGACCATTTTATCACATATTGTGATGAATCTATTAAGCATGGTTGGTTCTCCGCTAAACTCTGGAATCATGTCCAGGTATTCTTTCTTCAGTGTTGGGATAGACATTGTAATATTTAGTTATTACTACACACAAAAATAAATCAAAATTAAAATTAAAAATCAAATTATAAAATATAATACTTATAAAATAATGCTACAAATTATTTATGATAACCTATGTTTGGTTTATCTTTAAAAATATTCAATTGATTCAATTAACAAATTGATCTTTGATATTTAATTATTTTGTTTGTTAATTATTTAATAAAATTGATGTAACATACATTCGTAGGTATATAGTATACAAAACTATTTTGTGGGATCTACTTACAATAAGATCCAAAATACTTTGCTCATTTTACGCGCACTTGCCACGAAAAATTCGCACAAACACTTCACTTCACTTCGGATGTAGATGTTCACTCTACGGTTGCAAATATTCACTTTGCCGGTTGGTTGTGTTCAATTTAATAATATACACTTATTAAATTGAACGGTTGGTCTTTGTTCGACACTTCGGTTAACAGTTGAAACTGAAGAAAAATTATATGCACTAATTTTCCTGAAGTGTCCTACCGACTGCGCCAGTTATGGTATGGTTTCGAGGATGTCGCTTTTTAAAAACAACTTTTTATTAATTACAATAAGACTTTAATATTCACTTAAAACTTATTATAATTATTTAAGTTCGTCTCATATGCATTGAGATGCGAACTGAGTGAAACCTCGATTAACACTGAGCTCCTGCTCTTTCTTCTCTAGGTACATGAAAATGCTTACTGTGCTAAAAGCTAAACTGTCAGCATTAAATATAGCTAAGTCTAACACTAAATCTAGCAAAGTTTACAATAATTGTCTATATAACTTATATATATATATATATATATATATATATATATATATATATATATATATATATATATGAGGGAGAAATCTCGTCAGCAGTGTCCGAGGATGGATCTGTGTTGTAGGGCCTATAGTAATTTTTAATTTGCATTGTTATCTTTCCACACACTTTGCGGTGTTTAATTAGGCCATCTCAATACCCGTACACGAGAGCGGTATAAATAATTAGTGATAACAATTAATATAGATTTAAATTATTATTTTTTTACGGATTTTCAATTTGTGCAATAATATGAAATTATCGGTAATAAACAATTGTCTTCGCACACGTTTATGCACCTGGTAGTCGATTGAAAAACAGAGATCGAAAGACCTTGAGAATTATTCATGAGATTTAAAACCTTATGTAGTTTGTCAGTGGATAATAACGTATACTCAAAGAAGTAACAATAATTGTAGCACACACCTGCTCGCTAACAGGTTAAAAAATAATTTCCAAACAGTGACGAAATAGCTAACATTTAAATAGCTTACATTTCTATAAGCAAAAACAAAAAACAATTTTCGTAATAAAGAAAAAAGATTCGTTCACCTTAAATTTGCTTAAAATCAATTTAAAAACTGGTGTAATTTAACAAATTTATAAACCTTTAAGTTAAACGTTTTTTAAAATCAGATTTCACCAATAACATGCTCATTTAAAGTCTGCATAAATTTTCAAATTTAAAAATTAATTAAGTCAGCACCTAGGTTTATTCATTTGGTATTTTAAATAAATCTTTAAAGTTGTAAAGGATAATAAAGATTCATGCCAAAAAGCAGTGTAGAAAATTTAAATACATAATTATTTCTGACGAGCCGGGAAAATGTAGTTACAGTTTTTTTATCGTACATTAATTTAAAGTTATGAAGTAGATTAATAAGCCAACTTCCACTTTTGAATCTTTTCTGAAGCACGAACACTTTGAATGTGTAGCTTTAGTGGCTCATATATCCATTAATAATCCTTACTGATTACAACTTCGAAACTAACTATAGTTTAGAGACAAAGTTTTAAACACAGTTTATAAAATATGAAACCCTCCAAGTGGAAAAAGACTTTTTTATCGTAGTAAAGTTAATTAATTAAAAGTATCAGAAGAGTATAGGTAAAAGTTTAAAAACTAAAATACTAAAGGCAAAGTTGAGAATAAGTATTTTATTAAATATAAACAGTCTTTTGTCAAGCTGGTTAGGGTTTTATAACATCTTTTCAATAATAAATACGGTAATTGCACTAACTTCAGTTATATATAAAAGTGTAATACAAATTTTAAGAAAAAAGTTATTTTAGAACACTAGAAGGCTTATCTTGATTTCGGAATCGAAATGTACGGTAGGAAAATTTGTGGTACAAATACTTTGTTTTAACATTTTACCGGCTAAATTTAACTTCATTTCCAAGTACCCAACGAAAACATTTATTGCAAAAGCTATAATGTTTTAATATACATCAATATTGTACATCAATACATGTATAATCAATATTTTGCTCAAATTGTGATTATACTTGAAGTGTTGAAATTCAAGTTAGCAAATTTGAAATAAAAGAGAAAACGAATTCACCTTGATGTTCGAAATTTGCTTTCGGGTTTTTCCATTTACTCCAGACAGTATTTTTTTGTTTTTATTTGTATCAAACTTTTTCAAGTTCAAACGGACTTAAGTAATAATTTTTCGCATATAAGCAGTACGATTTCGAGAAGTAACAAAAATTTCAACTTTTGTTTGTTAATAGCTAACAATTTAAATTATATTTATAACAATAGCGACCACACATTTTATTTCAATATTAAAGGATTATATTTAAGCTAAAGATAATCAAAATCATTATTGGTGATTTTGAAAAATGTTGATTTAAAAATATATTTAATATATTTTTAAATATATTTAAATTTAATTTAAAATTAATTTAAATATATTTAAAAATATATTTTAAGAACAACCCACCAGTTACCATGAAAAATCATGTTAACATTTTGGAAAGTGAAATACGAATAATTTTGTCATTTTTCTGGAAGATCAGTACATACTAATAGCGCATACTATTGTAATATGTTTATGAAAAAACAGAACCTTAGTTTTACGTTTTCGAACTCAATCACTCTGTTTCACGATAATGCCCAACTTCAAACCGCTTCAGTAATTCGAGAAACACCACAAATTACACCGGAATTCATCTCCATATTGTATTAATTTAGCTCACTCAGATTTGATGGATCTTCTCGAAGAAGCACTTCGCGGTAAGAGGTTTAATGACAAGGACTACGTCAAAATGAGCACTGCAAGCATGAGACTGTAGCTGACTTGAACTTTCAACAATAATTTTGTATCTTACTTTTTTCAAAATCTGATTTCACCACCATAACGAGCATTAAAATTTTCATATATGACTTTTAGAATTTTCAAACTATATTGAAAACAAAACAATAAAATCTGAATGATGCAAAAGGTTGCACGGGCCCACTAGTAACTTTTAAAACAGAAGAGTGTGTATTATTTCCCTTCAACATTCTACAGACTACTCGGGCATGTGTTTTCATAATCGTGTGACTTGCAGTATCAGTACAGTTATGGAATCGAGAACAAAATAGGATGCTTTGGCGGGCGGTTGAACTGGAAAACATTAAGTTTATCTTATTGGGTAGAAGAGTAGCTCGAAGTTCATTTACATTGTGGGTCAATGGGGCGGCAAATGATTCGATTATTCTGGTACAGTCGAGATCAAAAGTGGTCCTATGTTCTAGCTAAGCGAGTGATTTACGAGAGTTATGGAACAATTCATGAATGTAAATTTATCTGATTCCAATAAAAATATTTTGTCACCCTTTAAGTTGTTAACTGGAACTGTTTAAGAAATTTCACGATATTATCTAGAAATGATTTGAAACAAAATTAAATAAAATTCATACTTTTGCTTCAAAGGAATATAAATAGTAGGCCTACTATACAACAGAATCCAACAGAACATCTAACAGTACGAGTAACGACACTAGTATGGCACCGACAACATATGCGAAAGCCTTAGGTAGAAGTTTTTTCCGGAACAGCATCAATAGAAAAGAATCTGGAAATCATATTAGAAAAACTAGATGAACAAGACACACAAATAAGTTAATATTTGAAAGAATAAGCAGATAGAAAGCAATATGAATAAAAATAAGAAAAAAATGAAAACATGAACCATACTTCATGAATAGCCACTTGGAATGCTAATGGACTTTCTCAGCTAGCCATGGAGTTGGAATTGTTCCTCATTAATGAGAAAATTGATATCTGCTTGGTGTCAGAAACACACTTCACTAATCAATCCTATTTTAAAATCAGAGACTTTTGCCTTTATCATGTGGATCATCCTTCAAACAAAGCCAGAGGAGGCTCTGCTGTCCTTATCAAAAACAACATTAAACACTATGAAAGTTTTGAAATAAAGCTAGAAACAATGCAAATTACAACAGTTGCAGTGAAATTCAAAAACAAATACTTTAATATATCATCTATATATTGTCCACCTAGACATAATCTAAGAAGGAGGACTATTTAAAGCTTTTAATACACTAGGACATAATTTTATAATAGGAGGTGACTTCAATGCAAAGAACACTTATTGGGGGTCACGATTGACTACTGCAAAAGGTAAAGCATTATACGAATCGGGGAGAGAAATTAAATGCGATTTCTACTCCACCGGCAAACCAACTTACTGGCCATCGGATTCTAGAAAGATCCCTGATCTTCTTGATTTTTCATCGCTAAAGGCGTGTCGGATGGGTATGTGTGTGTTGGTGAAAGTTATGAGTTGGCTTCTGACCATTCTCCAGTTATTATGACAATAAGTGGGAATATAATAAAAAGATGAACTTCCTAAGTTAACAAATCTTAAAACTAATTGGGATGATTTTAGAAAGGAGTTGAGTTGTAGAATAGAACTGCAAACATCTCTTAAGACTCCTGATCAATTGGAAGACGAAGTAGAGGCTTACATCCATAATATCCAAAAATCAGCTTGGAATAGTACACCTTGGTTATCCAAACCTAAGAGTAATATCACATACCCGATAGAAGTACAGGGATTTGATTCAGAAGAAAAGGAAAATCCGTAAAAGTGGCAGAAAACTCAGAGTGCCTCAATATAAATCTGAGTTAAATGAACTGAACAATAAACTTAAGAGATTATTGAAACAAATTAAAAGCGAATCCATTTCTAGATATCTTGAAGGGCTATCGTCAGATAAGGATAGTGACTACAAAATATGGCAAGCCACTAAAAGCATCAAGAGACCTAGAAACCATATTCCACCAATTAGGAAGGTTGACAATACTTGGGCAAGAAGTAATAAAGAAAAAGCTGATTTGTTTGCTGCTCACCTAGAGAACACATTCAAACCATTTGAGGCGCAAAGCAGCATGGGTGAAACATTAATACCAATAGAAAAGAACGACCTAGTGGATATTGGTAAAGTAACATACAACGAGCTTGTAAAGGTAATAACAGGTTTAAAAGCTAATAAAGCTCCTGGTTATGAATTAATAACTGGAAAAATTGTTAAGGAATTACCAGAAAAGGCTGTTCGAAAATTATTACATTTGATAAACGCCTCTTTTAGGCTAAGATATGTCCCAAGACAGTGGAAATAGCAGAGGTTATAATGATACCTAAGCCAGGAAAAGATCACAGGAGAAAGCATCTTACCGTCCCATCTCTCTTTTGCCAATTATCTTAAAAGTCTTTGAAAAACTCTTGGTAAAACGCCTCAAACCTATTATTGAAGAGAGAACCTAATCCCACATCATCAGTTTGGGTTTAGAAGTCAACATTCGACGATTGACCAAATACATCGGATTACCAATGTTGTTGAAAGAGTACTTGAAGAGCGTAAAATCTGCTCATCACTGTTTCTGGATATGGCACAGGCTTTTGACAAAGTCTGGCATGAAGGCTTATTATATAAGTTACAAAGAGATCTTCCAAACCAATTTTATGAATTACTGAAGTCATACATGTCAGAAAGATGCTTTAGGGTCAAATGTGATGGTGAATATTCTAGAATAAAGGATATAGCTGCAGGAGTTCCTCAAGGAAGCGTATTAGGACCTATTTTGTTTCTGTATATACAAGAGACATACCTCAAGATTCCGATACAGTAATTGCTACTTTTGCAGATGATACTGCAATTTTGGCCGTTGGGGATAATGTAGGAAGCAAAACTGAAAATTCAAAAATCTATTGATAAAGTCAGTATCTGGATAAGGAAATGGAGATTAAAATTAAATGAATCTAAATCAAACTACATAAACTTTACCAATAGAAAGATAAACCCAACCAATATTGAACTAAATGGTCACTCATTAGCTCCTGTTAATACAGCAAAATACCTTGGGATGACGCTTGACGCAAAACTTCATTGGAAAGAGCATGTCAAGAAGAAAATAAAGGGATTAAATATTAAATTCAAGAAAATGAATTGGCTGCTTGGTAGGAGATCTACACTAGACCTACACAATAAACTTTTTAATTTATAAGCAATTACTCAAACCTGTTTGGACTTATGGAATACAGCTGTGGGGGTGCACGAAGAAAACAAATGCTAAAGCTGTTCAAGTATTCCAGAACAAGGTTCTACGTAGTATTGTTAATGCACCATGGTTCGTGCGTAATGATGACCTGCATCGTGACCTCAGGATGAATACGGTTTCAGAAGAAATAATGAAATACGCAATCAAGCATAAAAACAGACTACAAAAACATGTCAATCCTGAAGTGTTACTTTTGCTTAAAACATATCATTCCTAAACCGTACGTCTTTCGTATGGAATTCGATTCCCGAAACCCGTGTAAAATAAATGTTGGAAAAACTACACAAAAAAGTTTCTAAATTCAATTATCCCCCCACCTCGCTAAAAACAATCTTGTTTGAAAATTATCAGGCAATCAAATTCTGTTTAAATTTTAGTCAATAAAGCAAATATACAAAACCTGACGGCAATCACAGTTATTGTCGGTTTTTAAAATAATTCTCATACCGTAAATTCAGGGGGTTTACTTTAAACATGTGTAGGCTTTTATTTTGGAAAAAGTCTGTAGGAATTCACATAAATTTTGTTTTGGTAGTTCAAACCATATGAAACAAAACAATTAAAACAGATTTTAATAAAATAAGATTTAAAAGTGTTTCTGTTACGTAAAAAAAGGGCTTGAACATATTTATTTTGTAAGTTTTAAAAAAGTGTTCGAGATAATGTTCTAGTAATGCCGAATTACAAGAAATTCAGTCAAGTTGTTCAGTTTCCAATGTATATAGATTGACATATATTCAAGTCAAGACTAAAACAACCTTTTTCAACTCATTAAAACCGTGTTAGACCGGTTTTAAAAATCTCTCAAAATTTTTACGATATCCATATTTTTTTTAACTTCGTATATTAAGAAAATAAAATGTTTTTTTAGGATACATTTAATTTTTCAAATAGTTGTGTTAATTTTTCCTATTATATATATATATATATATATATATATATATATATATATATATATAATCTGTACGTATATATAATCTGTACGTTCGTAGATTTTAAAAAAGCGTACGATTCCATTGATCGAAAATCTTTGTTTAATATCCTGGAAGAACATGGACTTGATCCTAAAACACTGCGACTGATCAAACAAACACTGACAGGAACAATCGCTAAGGTGAAATTTATGGGGGAAATTTCTAAACCCTTCCTGATCACAACTGGAGTTCGCCAAGGAGATGGACTCTCGCCTCTCCTTTTCAATCTGGTGTTGGACAAAGTTATCAGGGAATGGGAGAAAGAATTAAAAATTGAAGGGCACTGGAAACCAGTTCGACTTGGAAGACCTAAGGACAACACAGAAATCGCGTGCCTAGCTTTTGCAGATGACCTGGCCATACTCACAGATAATGAAACAACAGCGATTAAACAGATAGAAGTCCTAAAGGAATGTGCAGAGAGGGTCGGTCTACAGATCTCGTTTAAAAAAACCGAATTCTTCTGTACAAAATTAAATATTCAAGAACTAAACACAATATGGTAAGATAAACAGAGTCAAGCACTTCAAATATCTGGGAGAAATTCTTGAACCCACAGTTGGCGAGAAGGCTGCGCAAAAGGTTCGGCTATTGAGAATGAAGAGGGCTCTCGGTATAATGCGTGATATCTACAATAAGGGATGTATGTCGACGCACACAAAAATCAGACACTACAACACAGTCATAAAACCGGAGGTATTATATGCAAGCGAGACGCTAGCACTCCACACAAAAGCTACCATGGAGGGTATTTTGAAGGAAGAACGCAAAATCTTGAGGAAGATCCTTGGCCCGAGATTAACAGAAGATGGATACAGATTGCACTCCCGGAAGACCACAGAGAAGATATCGAACTGGCAGCAGATATCAGAAGAAGGAGGCTTCGGTTCTATGGACACATCAGTAGACTCCCAACAACGAGACTTGCCAACAGAATCCTTAAGTATATACAAGGTGTCAAATCAACAACGTCGTGGATCGCACAAGTCAGAATAGACCTACATGACGCAGGAATAGACTCAACAGATGTTGAAGACAGGCGCGCATACAGGAGAAAGATGCTCTGTTGGAAGGTCCCAGAGAATGAAATCCCAAAGAGAGCAGGGGTAAAATGGACGGAGGAGCGGAAGAGGATCCATGGGGACAGGATGAGGGAGGTGTGGAGGATTAGAAGGAACAAGACATGAGTCGGAGTGCTTTGCGTGATCCAACAGGGTCTATGCGCAGATAATAATAATATATATATATATATAATATGTATATGTATATGTATATAACACACACACATATATATATATATATATATATATATATATATATATATATATATATGTGTGTGTGTGTGTGTGTGTGTGTGTGTGTGTGTGTGTGTGTGTGTGTGTGTGTGTGTGTGTGTGTGTGTGTGTGTGTGTGTGTGTGTGTGTGTCTTCTTTACTTATTTGATTCAATTTTATTTTAAGTTTCAAGTTGAACTTCACTTTACATCAAATGGGAATTAATACTTGGGATTATAGCAGAAAGTTAAATCGAACATCGAATAAATAATATTTTGTTGTTAAAATAAGAAAATTGCAATTAATAAAATGTAAATTAATAAACATATGTTTTTCTGTATACAATCTTATTGAAAGTAATGGTCACATTAAACGAATCAATATTAAACGAATCAATACTTCAGATTGGTAGTAGAATATTGTGCATTAATTAAATTACTGTAGACATCGTAAACCAATTTAACTTGTTTCAAGTCAAGAATTCTAATATTGTTTTATCTCTAACAGTAAGATTTGATTCATTTTTTATTTTTATGAATAATTTTCGCATTCAGAACGATAGTTTATAGTTGACTACATATTTATTATTTATTGGCTGAATAACCTTGCTTCGCAATTAATTGTATTTTAAAAATGTATCACGTTTAATATATATCGTAATGTTAATGAATTACAAAAAGTACACTGACCGACAAACTGTCTATGTGACTATTGCATTATCATATATGTGCTTAAGAAATATTCGTGTGTTACTTTTTGTGGTAAATAAAGCATTATTATTATTATTAATGTCAATGAACAATGTTGAGGTTATGTTAAATCAAACAATCCATTATAATCGAATCGAATGACGTATGACTGTTATATGTCATACCGATACGTAGTTATACGTCATGTTATACGTCATGTTATACGTCATGTTATACGTCATGTTATACGTCATGTTATACGTCATGTTATACGTCATGTTATACGTCATGTTATACGTCATGTTATACGTCATGTTATACGTCGTTATACGTCATGTTATACGTCATGTTATACGTCATGTTATACGTCATGTTATACGTCATGTTATACGTCATGTTATACGTCATGTTATACGTCATGTTATACGTCGTTATACATCATGTTATACGTCATGTTATACGTCATGTTATACGTCATGTTATACGTCATGTTATACGTCATGTTATACGTCATGTTATACGTCATGTTATACGTCATGTTATACGTCATGTTATACGTCATGTTATACGTCATGTTATACGTCATGTTATACGTCATGTTATACGTCATGTTATACGTCATGTTATACGTCATGTTATACGTCATGTTATACGTCATGTTATACGTCATGTTATACGTCATGTTATACGTCATGTTATACGTCATGTTATACGTCATGTTATACGTCATGTTATCATGTTATACGTCATGTTATACGTCATGTTATACGTCATGTTATACGTCATGTTATACGTCATGTTATACGTCATGTTATACGTCATGTTATACGTCATGTTATACGTCATGTTATACGTCATGTTATACGTCATGTTATACGTCATGTTATGTTATACGTCATGTTATACGTCATGTTATACGTCATGTTATACGTCATGTTATATACGTCATGTTATACGTCATGTTATACGTCATGTTATACGTCATGTTATACGTCATATACGTCATGTTATACGTCATGTTATACGTCATGTTATACGTCATGTTACGTACGTCATGTTATACGTCATGTTATACGTCGTCGTCAGGTGTTATACGTCATGTTATACGTCATGTTATACGTCATGTTATACGTCATGTTGTTACGTCATGTTATACGTCATGTTATACGTCGTCATGTTATACGTCATGTTATACGTCATGTTATACGTCATGTTATACGTCATGTTATACGTCACGTTATACGTCGCGTTATACGTCATGTTGTCATGTTATACGTTATACGTCATGTTATACGTCATGTTATGTTATACGTCATGTTATACGTCATGTTATACGTCATGTTATACGTCATGTTATACGTCATGTTATACGTCATGTTATACGTCATGTTATACGTCATGTTATACGTCATGTTATACGTACGTTATACATCATGTTATACGTCATGTTATACGTCATGTTATACGTCATGTTATACGTCGCGTTATACGTCATGTTATACGTCGCGTTATACGTCATGTTATACGTCATGTTATACGTCATGTTATACGTCATGTTATACGTCATGTTATACGTCATGTTATACGTCATGTTATACGTCATGTTATACGTCATGTTATACGTCATGTTATACGTCATGTTATACGTCATGTTATACGTCATGTTATACGTCATGTTATACGTCATGTTATACGTCATGTTATACGTCATGTTATACGTCATGTTATACGTCATGTTATACGTCATGTTATACGTCTATCGATAATGTAGTAGTTCAGGCAGACATAATTGAAGGTCCATAAGCTCTAAGCTTCTGCCTATATGCAACTGCATTGAAATAATTAATACGACAATCAAGAAATAATTATTAATTTGATTCGATGACTGAAATTGCAAAATGCTGGTCTAGTGTATAAAGTGCATGAATGCAAAATTTCATGCAATTCATATAGTGTTTAGTTTCTATTCCGGACAAACGTAGATATTCTTGATTTTATAGATTATTACAGATCATCCAGACAATTAACGAACATGATACGTCGACGTTTTCTATTTATAAAGAAAAATGTTTAAAAAAATATTTTTTTTGTTGACCGACTCAATACGAATTTTACAAATTAAAAATAATAATAATAATATTTTGGAAATAAATGGTGTGAGAATTAACAAAAAACACCGAAAAACCGGAAGCTATGGCAGAAAGCACCATAAAATTTGCATAAAATAATAAAAATGTGTCCATCAGATTTGGATTGATCTCTAAATTATTTTACTGCCTATATTAGTGCCTCAGCTGATAATAAGTTATATGTGTTTTCAAAGCTAATCGAACAGTATTTTAAAAAATACACTTCCCCGAACGTTTTGGATATGTTTATAATTATAAGGATTTCTTTCCAAAATAGAACGAAATTATACAAATTTAAAGTATTTATATATAAAGTATAAAAATAAACACCACATTTATAACACAATTTATTTGCATGTGTAAAGCCACAATCTAATTAAGTTTGTTTTATTTTTATTTCGCAATATTTTCTCCCTTCAATGCTTGCTAATTAAGTACACTTCAGCGTTATTGATTTACAATAAATACCCATTAAAATTACATTCTGTTTGTGATGTGAAATCAACCAGTATTGTGTTAGAGCCAAGCAAGAGTGTAACACAGAAAATTGAGAGTATATTAATTTATCTGTGGACAGATATGTTGTAGTAATAAACTTTACTAGGGGCCTCTCCGCTCCTGATATTTTTGGTCCCTGAACCCCAAGGGAGCGATGCCCTTTACAGGAACTCTCATTACTATTTAATTCCAAAGTAAACCTACATTAGGTTAATAATTTTCAACCATTTATATGCACGAAATACTTTGAGTTGAAATATTTTATTTCTCACAATTCGATATAAATATAAAATATGGCGATTGAGATAAAATATAGGCCTACTTTGAAGTCTATTTTGTGGATATATTTTTTTTAAAGTCCCTTCAGTCAAAATAAGTAATTTTACTTGGTAAATAATTTTAGTGTGTGTGTGGGCGCGTGCGCGTGTGTGAACAATATTAAGCGTTCTGAAAAAATATAAATTCCTATCCAAAAGGAAACAAACTTGCTATTTTTTTAAATCAATCCCAATAAATTCCGAATTATAAATATTAAAATGTGGAATTATATAGCTGTTTCTTTTTTACATTTGGTTTACAGCGCTTACAAAAACTGCCATTTTGAATAATTGGGCGACCTACTGTTTATATATTATATGATAGTTATGTTAATTTCTAAATGATATACCGATTAAATTGTTAAATTGTTAATTATGATGTAGAACGTTTGGTGATGTCATTAAAAAAAGCTTTATTAATAGAACGCCTGCAATATTAGTGTAGACTAACAATCAGACTTGTTTGTACAACGATGAAGGCGTAGATATTTTTAAGAAAATAACTTTTAACATTTTGTGGCCTGTCAAGATAAGTTTTGCTTTATACTAATGAAACAAAGATTGTTAATAAACAAACTGAATTAATTTCACGCTAGATTTTGTTTTTCTATTCATTATGTACCCCATAACGTCTAAACTTTAAGTCATATAATATTAAATCTTGACAGGTTTTCATATTTCTGAGATTAAAATCTGAAAAAGTTTAGGTTATAATTTTTTTTTCACTGTACGAACTACAGAAAAAAAAGAAAATGGCCTCTTAACTCGAAATTATTTTACTAGATTTTTCTAAAATGTTTAACATATATAAAAATCATCCAAGTGTATCAAATTAAAAATTTATTAAAACACGATTCGTGGGTAAATGGCAAACATAAAACACCCTACTACAGCGGTCAAGGTTAAAGTTTTTATTTTTTTAGGCCAAAATTTAGAAAATTTCAAAATAACGATCATTAAAAATCTTTAAAAAATCCAAATAATTTTATCTCATTAACTTTTGAATATCTTATTTTATCATCGTAGTTTTAAGTTAACGCTGATAATAAATTTATTTTGAAAATCTACTGAAATTAACACATTAAAAGTTGAAATTAATTTAATTAATTAGTTTTGGGTATATTTTTTGTATTTTTAATGTAATTTAGCAATTTAAAATGCTAATTTATGTAGACTTTAACGGTGATTGTGATTACGAAACTATGACAGATGATGGGTGCTGAGATTGGTTATGGTATGTTTTTTTGTGTGCAAGAGTAAATTATGTATGATTCAAATTTCGTGTAGTTCGATTATATTTCATAAAAACTGAATCAATACACAAGTCTCTAAATACTTGCGATTACAGTTTAGTTATATACGTAAACCATAAATTGTGATTTTAGGATGGGTTGTTATGAAATTGATTTCTTCCTTAAAAAGCCTCAAGGCATTGCCGATATTGCAATAAATGGCAGTGATCGTTCAAGTTGGCTCCTTAATACCCTTCCTTATGTGTGACAAATTGGAAACTTTTCTGACAGCAATATTGTGACATGGCGAGAAATAACTTTAACTAAACATGCCGGTCAATTTCTTCTTATAAAATTTTTATTTTTACAATATATAAGGTAAGATTCTGATCTTGAAAAAAATCTATAATGAGATTTTGACTGTAACCATTTTTAGGTCTAATGAGCGCTGATAGATTTACTTGGCTATTTTTGCAGCTCATCGTTGGAGACTAAACTAATGGACAAAATTTTTTGGAGTATTTACATCTGTTTTTCCTAACTTCAAACATTTTATATTTCCTGACGCGTTTCGGAATGCTTCCATTATCAAAACTTTTTGCTGTACTTAAATTACAGTAAACTGTTTCGATAATAGATGTATTTCGAAACGCTTCGACAAATATAAAATATTTGAAGTTAGGAAGGTAGATGTATGTATTCAACAAAATAATAACGTTCCTAGTGGAAAAAGATGATTACATGACGGATTTAATAGATCTATTCTCATGAGGTATATCAAGTAGATTTATTTATATATCGGTAATATTTTTCAACTTTTCGAAAAAATGTTTATCAGAATCCTTTTTAATAAAAAAAATTAAAAGTAAGATTTTCTAAAGCCATACTTTAACAATTTTTGATGAAAGTTTGCACAATTGTAGTCTATAAGTATCCAAGTAAAACGTATACGCAGTTACTCCGCCGATGAGTAACTGGATAGACTGAAAAATCGACAAATTTTCTCAACATCGGTTCAATAGATATTTACAAATAGGGGGTAAATAAGCAAAAACGCAAATAAAAATTAATCGGTTTATTTTGGTTTTTTTATTTACCAGCAACTTTCCCTCGTTTCAAATTTGGTGTACATCCCAACTTGTTTGAGTTATGAATTTGTACATATGGCATACTTTGGGCAAAATATGACGAACCTATTTTGATAAATTGGATAGACTGCACGATTTTTTTGTAGTTAGTTTTCGAACAGGGCATTTTGGGGTAACGATGGAATTTGAAGAAGTTTGTTTAATGCTTTTGCAGTATTTATTTAATCAGTTAATCAGGTTTTCAGCTGATCTACGTTTCGTAGATAGGAATGTAACAAACATTATGTCTTATTACTAATACATAATTCCTGCATAATAGCGTTACTGTTCACTTCTAGGCTTCTAGGGATGCAATAAATATATTTGTATTTTGTGTTTGCTTTAACGACGTGAACAACCGATATTGAGAAACAAGGCTAAAGTGATCAAGCCTTCAAAACACTTTATTCTCATTTTGCAGAACTTTGTTAAAGAAACCTTGTTTACGCTGCAGACATATTTTTTGGCAACGTAGAACGAAATGGGAGTTTGTTTTTTTTTATCGTACTGTGGGTTCAGAGAATGTGCTTTCAAAAGCAAAGAAGGAGCTTATTTTGAATAAACAGTGAACCTTCTTCTTTACCCTTAATACTTTGAAATACTTTATTCAAATATTAAGTCTCCAATCTGCTTGTAGGGGGAATTCAAATTGTTTTTTTATCCGCGATTTGAACAGTGCGTAGAGAAGCTAGAGCGAAAATTAGAAATAAAGAAAGAGAAAAAAGGGAAATTGGGTAATCGTGAGAGGAAGGAGTGAGCGAGTGTGTGATTGCGTGCGCGCGCGCGCGTGTGTGTGTGTGTGTGTGTGTGTGAGAGAGAGAGAGAAAGGCAGAAGATCAGACACGATAAAAAATTACTAACGGTAGTCAAGATTTTTTAATGATTTACTTCCTAATCGTAAATTTACATCAATTTAAGTTGGTGCACTGTCTTCATCTAAGAATCGTTAATAAAATTGGATTAAAATTTATTGTACTATTTTAAAAAGTTAGGCTACTAGATTTTTTTATTTTTCATTAGTAACGATCACAATATTTGTTGTAAAGTTGAAAATTTAGTCGAAACTTTTAAAGCTAATATATTGTTCATAGCAACAAATGAATTTTGAGGGAACAAAATAAAAATAAACGACCCGACATTTGGTGAAAACATATCCACATTAAAAATATAAGAACTTAGTAATAGACATCATGTATATATCTATATGTTTTGAACAATGGGAGCCTCAAAACTGAAATATCTGCTAAAATATACACATCGTTTTACTCATTTTTATAACTTTTTTAAATTTAACTTTTTCATGTCAACGAAGGCTAATGCTGACTAGTTTTTAACTTGTCAATACATAAATTTAGAAAAGTTTTTCCATTTACGTAAAAGTTTAACAGAAAAAACGAGAAACAATTAAACTTTTTAAACAATGTCTTTTTTAATTTGATTTGGAACTCGTTGTTATCCAATAGTACAGAGTAGGTCCAAATTTTCAACAGACGCTCGGAACATGTTCGATAAGACCACAACATTCCCCAGGGACATATCCTGGTAGTTTATTGTTTCTTGCAAGTAAATGGATTGTTTGTTCTGCAATGAAGCTGAACGCTTTTGGTAAAAGCTTGGATATGTGTTTCCATAGAATCAGCAAAGTCTTTTCAACTGTTTCAAAATGACGGGGATTCTAAACCTTTTAGAATCATGACCTTTCTTATCTTATAATTATAAAAATCCGTTTTTAAAAATCGTAATCAGCGTTAAAATCAGCATAAATCTTATATTTTAAATTCCATTGAAAACAATATTGTTCTAACGGCGGTCAAAGTTTATTCTCGTACGTTAAATACAGAGTGATTAAAATTAAATACAGATTGATTGAAATTAAATACAGTGTGATTGAAATTAAAAACAGAGTGATTGAATTAAAAACAGAGTGATTGAAATTAAATACAGAGTGATTGAAATTAAATATAGGGTGACTGAAATTGAATATAGAGTGATTGAAATTAAATACAGAATGATTTAAATGAAATACAGAGTAACTGAAATTGAATACAGTGATTTAAATGAAATACAGAGTAACTGGAATTGAATACAGAGTGATTGAAATTAAATACAGAGTGATTGAAATTAAATACAGAGAGACTGAAATTAAATACAGAGGGACTGAAATTAAATACAGCGGGACTGAAATTACATACAGAGTGTTTAAAATTAAATACAGAATGACTGAAATTAAATAGAGAGTGACTGGAATTAAATACAGAATGACTGAAGTTAAATACAGATTGATAAATACAGAGTGACTGAATATCATACATTTCCAAATCACTCTGTATGTAAAAACAGATTTAATTTATAGTGTACTCAGTATTTAAAGTATACAGTTTTCGGTAAGATACAGAACCATAGTACAGTCGTAGAACAGAGCCATAATAGTGTACAGAGCCACAGTACAGTAGTAGAACAGAGCCATAATAGTGTACAGAGCCACAGTACAGTAGTAGAACAGAGCCATAATAGTGTACAGAGCCACAGTACAGTAGTAGAACAGAGCCATAATAGTGTACAGAGCCACAGTACAGTAGTAGAACAGAGCCATAATAGTGTACAGAGCCACAGTACAGTAGTAGAACAGAGCCATAATAGTGTACAGAGCCACAGTACAGTAGTAGAACAGAGCCATAATAGTGTACAGAGCCACAGTACAGTAGTAGAACAGAGCCATAATAGTGTACAGAGCCACAGTACAGTAGTAGAACAGAGCCATAATAGTGTACAGAGCCACAGTACAGTAGTAGAACAGAGCCATAATAGTGTACAGAGCCACAGTACAGTAGTAGAACAGAGCCATAATAGTGTACAGAGCCACAGTACAGTAGTAGAACAGAGCCATAATAGTGTACAGAGCCACAGTACAGTAGTAGAACAGAGCCATAATAGTGTACAGAGCCACAGTACAGTATTGGACAGAGCCATAATAGTGTACAGAGCCATAGTACAGTAATAGTACAGATACGTTGTAGTTTAGGAAACCATAGTTTACGATAATAACACCGAGCTCTTTTTCGAAATAAGAGACGATTGAAGACTAAATAGAGAAAATCAAAACAAAAACTTATATACTTTTGAAAAGTGTATAAACGGTTAACAGAATGTGTAATTGCAACACATATTACTTGCAATTACAGTATCATTAAGAACAGTTTGCATCTTTGAAAATATAATTAAGCAAATATTATATCCGGTTGATCGAAGTAATTTAAAAAAATTGCAGTATTTCCAAAGTTAAGATTGCCCGAGGCACAGAAACAGTTTGCAAACAGTTTGCAGTGAGAGTTAAAGAAACATTCACTTTACGATGACATAAATAATTTCGTTCTCTGAAAGTGCACAGAAAACATTCACTAAATTTCGTAAAGGCTGTGATAAAAAAATTGCAGTATTTCCAAAGTTAAGATTGCCCGAGGCACAGAAACAGTTTGCAAACAGTTTGCAGTGATAGTTAAAGAAACATTCACCTTACGATGACATAAATAATTTCGTTCTCTGAAAGTGCACAGAAAACATTCACTAAATTTCGTAAAGGCTGTGATAAAAAAATTGCAGTATTTCCAAAGTTAAGATTGCCCGAGACACAGAAACAGTTTGCAAACAGTTTGCAGTGAGAGTTAAAGAAACATTCACCTTACGATGACATAAAATAATTTCGTTCTCTGAAAGTGCACAGAAAACATTCACTAAATTTCGTAAAGGCTGTGATAAAAAAATTCTCGATGTGCAAAATTTTCGTATTCTACAATAAAAATATAAAACGATCTAGGATCTAAAATAGTTAACTACAAGGACTTTACGGCAAATGTTATCAGTCATCAACATACTACAAAAATCCCATGTCTAGATCCTAAGAAATCAAGCATTGAGATTTCCCCCGCTTCCGTTATCTAGTGGAATCCTCACTAATCAAAATTAGTTTTAGTATAAAAAAGAGTCATCGTATAAAAAGCCTAAATGTTATAATAAATTATGTTATTAACTTTAATAAAACCGAATATTTTGTACTTATATTACAAAATAAATGTGCTTATGGTTTAATTTTACTTTACAAACACAAAAATTGCCGATCACTAATTGTGTACGAGCGTTGTACGTATTTTGAACCCAACTCTGTTTTAAAGGAAACGTTTTTATTAGTGTTGCAGGCATTAGTTGGAAGCGTGACTGGGTTAAATAAGCAACGTAACTGGTGACTTGGGTGTACTTTTGGCCAAATCCTCTAAGTATGGAAATTTCTAGCTTATTTGCTAAAACACCATGAAATGTCCATTTAGTCTCTATTCTCTAGAGTAATTTAGAGCAGTTGTTGTAGTCAACTTATGTCGGGCTGAAGTGACTAAATAAATGTTAGGCGAACAGCACTAACATTTTCTCAAATTCATGATCATGTGGAATACTTATTTGTTACTGTATACCCGAAAATCTCGATTCGGATATTACACGTGAGAAAAAAGACAATTATTATCAAAAAAATCGATTTATGAAAAACAGCTAAACGATTTTATTCAATCTATAATAATAAATACATTTTTACGCCACAACCAATTAGCACCTTGGCCTCGTTGCAATACGTGGTTTGTGCATCGCTATTACCTAGCCATAATTCAATCGCTTCTCAGTTTACCGGAACAATGCTGAATGAATACAGAAACCACGGCCGAGACCGCATTTTAAATATATTCGAAAATTGAAAATATTTCCTTCAGATTAACTTTCACATTCTTAAACAAATTTGAAAATCTTAAACACCACTTGATGAAGAAAATACCTTTTATTACGGTAGCGAAATTACATTTTCAAATCTATATAAGATAAAAAAGTTAGGTTTTTTAAGATTTGTGATTGTAGCCATTTTGAAACTGTTGAACGGAATTGGCTGGATGACGAACTAGTTGAAGCTATATTACTGAAATCGATTTTTTGCCATTTAAATCAACTTAGATGACAATTGCAAAAGCTAGAGTGCTAAAAGAAACACACACACGCGCGCGCGCACGCACGCACGCACACACACACACGCACGCACGCACGCAGGCTAAAATAATTTTAACGATAGCTCAAAAAGTGATTTAGAATTTATGATTGGGCACATTTAATAGTTTCGGGTCTGTATCTCAATAATGGCCCTGACCAACATCAATCGTATACAAATGCGCTAATAATTGGAAGGTGGTTATTAACTGATTAACTAACTGATTAAATATTGGAACAAAAGAAAATATTGTTCCTTAAAACAATAATTTTTTCAAACATGCAAAAGTATTTTTCTTAGTTGGTAAGTTTAATTCAATATAATTAATTAGTCTTTAACTTATAACTGATAATAATAACCAATAACTGATAATGACAAATAAGAATGTATTGTTTTACAGTTATATTAGTTTATATTTTCTATTTGTCAACAATCAATGTTTTTGTTTGTAAACGTGTGAAGATATTCAAACTTTTTGTGAAAATGTGTTTTATTTTAGTTACTACACTGTATCGCCTATTGTAAAATGGTTTGCAATACACTTACAGTTCATCTACGGTTTAACGCATTTAATCTTTTAGCTGATTCAGCGTCATATTTATTAAACTCTTTGGCCTGTTTTAAAAAAGTTTGTAATTTAAAAATTATATAAATGTGAATGCAGGTTATTTTATAAACATGAATGTATTTTTTATGATTAATTAATGTTTGTAACCATTTCAGGATTAAGCTTACTTTTTGCTCAAATGCTTTTAAAATCATTTCAGTGAAATAACAGAGGAGAAAATTTGGTTCGGTTAATGGAATCGCGTTCAGTCGCGACTTCAATAAAACCGTATTACTCTAGAACAGCGTGATTAACAATATGCATTTTTTTCCCGAAAGTATTGCTTTTTCAAAGCAATAATTTTTTTGCGATCTCAAAAAATAACAGCGTAGTGATATTTACAAAAAGATCCATTTTGGGCTGGGTTTGAAGTAGTTATAAAAAAGTTTCAACAACGTTATTATACATTTTTTGCAATGCAATTTAAATGAAATTTGAAAAAATTATTTTTTTAAGTCTAAAGTTTTAGATAGATAAGAATGGACGACCAATCTAAGATCAAATTAGTCGTCGAAAAGTAATGACAATACACCTAGAAAAGAAATAATAAATTAAACGTTTAGTTTGAAGGAAATAACGTGTATCAAAAGTTTAATATGTATAATTAATGACACACTATTTCACATTATTTTCCTAATAATTACGTAATTAGGTCTATATAGAAAGATCGATTTTTTAAAAATCTCTACTGCAGAAAATAAAACTGTTGGTTATATTGTTATAGACTTTCCCCCATCTTAGGCCTAACCATACACTAATGGGAAGAAAGGCGGTGGAGTTTATTAAAGAAGTAGGAAAGAAACAGTAGTTGTATTCCGTTGTTTTATAGTTAGATAGTTTTCTGTTCATAATCTTTGAAAAACTAAAACGACTGGTTAGTCCAAACGAGTCAAAATGGACGAAAGGCAAGACAATGATATGATTGGAAGCAATGCATATTCACGATAAGATATTATTTGTCCTAGTTACCAACATTTGAACAAAATATAATAAAACTTATTTAGCCCGGTTTTTCGACTTAATAGTACGTAGGCTTGCATTTAATAAAACAATGCATGATAAACATATTTAATTACTGAGTTATTTAATGCCATTAAGTGTTTAAAGAATAAAAACGTTAAACTAGAAATTAATATGGTTGACATGTAAAAAGATGTTAAAAATTAAATTAGAAACAGGTTTCCAGTTATTTTTTACAAATGAACAAGTTTCTAACATGTAAAATTATTAATATTAGAATTTCTATTTAAAAAGTTTCTTGATTTTTTTTTATTGCTCATTATAATGTTGGAAGTAGACAAAACTTTTTATTGCTCTCAAAATAGTTGAAGTGAAATAGTTTAGCTCAACAAGTAAACTGTGCAAACAATTATAACATCGTTCCTTAGTTACAAGTGTTTGATTTCTGAAAAGCCGTGTTTGATCTTTAAACAAGTTAAATAGTAGTACAGTTTACAGTTTTCAAGGTGAACATTTAGCAGACTTTGAATTCAAATGTTAGTAGAAATAAACATTTCGTGTAAAAATAATTATTTCCACGGAACTGACTGTAAAAAAAAAACATTTAAGTGTGTATGTAACGGGGAAAACTGCTCATGATGGCTTCTTTACAGCTGATCAGCAGCTTACCAAGCAACTAACTAATACTCTATTAAAAAACATAGTTGCAAACATAACTGAACAGTTTGTGTCAATATTTTTGTTACTGTGTTTGCAAGACTGTTTATTAAATTAATATTATAAACTGGTCTATTTTTAATTCCATTTAAATGGTATTTGACTTACATTTAATTTGAATTCTTAGTAAATACTAGAACAGCGTTCCTTAACGATATCCTATTTTTAAAATTTGTTCCCAAAGTATGCAATTTTTGAAACTTTCTATGTTATAAAACAGGACGTTGTTCTGAATTAAGTATTACGGTAGTTGAAAAAAATCAAATAAACTTTGAATAGTTCACAAACGTACCCCAAAAAACAATTTGTACCTAATACAGGTTATATTATTGATTTTTTTTTTTTTTTGTATTTTAAGGCGAAAAGCACATTGAGGCTATTATCGTCTCTCTAAATGTTAGTGTGAGTGTAAAGTGTTAAAATCGTAAGTGTAGTGTTGTAAGTGTAAGTGTGTTTTAGACTCGGGTACCGCGAGGGACGTCTAAATCCTCTCAATAGGTGCAGCTAGTCTAGAAAATAACAACACAACATAAATAAAACTAACAATAAATTTGAAAATATTGTTTACGACAACATAAAAATATTCATGTAACATTTTAGATAAAGCACATTTGAAAATATATTAAGGGGATTATGTTGAGATACTTTGACATTTTGTTGATAAGCGGGTAGTGAAGAATTATAAATCTGCTAATCAGCGTTAGCTTAACACATTGTTGAATAAAACAATGCTATCTTTAACAGCAGCTGTGTTTCAATTAATAAATCAAACAGATTAAGTACATTATCTTGCGCTTACCGTTATTTTTTAAGTATTAAAAAATGATAATTTATTAAAAAATATTTCAAGCAAAATTTAGTTGTGATTCGTAATGTAATCACGAAATCAGCATAATCCCTTTCTTGTTGTTTTATAATCTGTGCTTATTATTGTTGTGTAATTATGACTAAGGCTTAGTGTTATCAAATTATTTTCTAATATAATAATGTATCTATTATTATAAATTTGGTATATTTAATAAAATGTATCAATATCAGGAACTTAAATGACTAACATTTGAATAAAAATTAATTCTGAGTAATTAAACTATACAGGTTATTGTCAATATTTACCAAATCAGATATATCTGAGCGTTATTAAATTTATAGACTAATAAAACTTTAATGATTCTTATTAATTTTTGAAGAATTTTTTAATCAAAAAAGGCTTGAAAACATTTTTTGAAAAATATAAAAAATGCTAATGCATGGCAAATGCAGCGAAATCGATTAGTGTCTTTAACCTTCAGCAATATGCACAAGACACAAATTGGGGATTAAAAGAAGAAGAAGAAGTAGGTGATGGAAGGGGAGAAGGAAAAGTAGGAGAAGAAGAAGGAGAAAAATAAGGAGGAGGAGAAGGAAAACGAAGAATAGGAGGAAGAGAAGTAGGGAGAAGACGAGGTAGAGGAGGAGGAGAAGGAGGAGCAGGAGGAGGAAAAAGAGGAAGTAGAGAATGAGGAAGAAGGGGAGGAGGAGGAGGAGGAAGAGAAGAGGATGAGGAGGAAGAGGACGAAGAGGACGAAGAGGAAGAGGAGAAGGAGGAGGAAGAAGAAAAGGAAGAGGAGGAGGAAGAAGAAAAGGAAGAGGAGGAGAAAGAAGAGAAGGAAGAGGAAGAGAAGGAGGAGGAAGAGAAGGAGAATGAGGAGGAGGGAAAGGGGAGGAAGAGGAGGAGGAAATAGAGTAGGCGGAGGAAAAAAAGGAAAGGTAGGAGGAGAAAGAGGAGTAGGAAGTGAATTCCACAAAATGTTTTCTGATTTTATAGATAATGACGTGAAACTTTCCACCTAATAATGTCTCACGAAAAGTTTTAAGCTTTTAAAATTTCTGAAAGATTAACTGACAAGAGAGAAATCCAAATTTACTTACTTCCAGTACTCTATTCAGCTAATTTCATCCCAGCAATAGTTTTGATTTACATTATTAAAATAAGCAGAGTACCTTAAATTGCACAGCTCTGGATAATTTTGCACAAATAGAATTACTTAGAACATTCATCTCCGTTGAAAATAATTAGAATGTCGAATAGCAAGAATGGCTTCCAGTGATCATACGGGGAAGTACTGATGACTAATCGCTGCTTTAGAAATGTCTTTTAATGTAATTTCTTTACGAACGTTGAAAGGTGCGGAGCGTCCTATCAGTCCACTTATTATTAATTAACTTGCTACCCACCGTAATGAAAGCTAGACTTATTCTACTTTCATATCTTTAACAATCGTATTAAAGAAAATAAAATACAAGGGAACACGTCACGCAGAATGAACAATTAAAAAAATAATGGTTTTATCTTATCTTTTTTGAAAATTTAATTTCACCATACAGCTTTCATTAAAATGTGCATAATTTATCACTTTGTTTTATTTTAGTATTTTGAATGGAATTTGGAATATTACGATAATAAAACCATATTTTGAATATTGTGTGAGATAAAAAAAATAATTTCACACTAAAGGTAGTAACATATGATTTTTTAAAAGTTGAGTGGATTTTTCTGAAAACCGAACTTGTCCGAGCTATTACTAAAATCTATTTTGGTACCAAATTTAAATCATATCGGATCAAAATTCGACTCCTACACACATGCGCGCACACACGTAATTTGTAACTCTTTAAATAAAGTGATCAGCTCTCATTACTAGGCCTGGTTTTTATGCTTACTATGACGGCTGCTCCATTGGTTTATTTTTCACTGGAAATTCGCTATAAAATAATAAAACTGAAGCAAATAATAATCTGTTTAAGTCAAAACTTTATCTAAAAATACAGTAATAATAAAACAATAAGTGGTACAAACGATAAGCTTCTGAACGTCTGCAATAAACCGTTACATCTGCTTGCACATCTCAGTAGGGGGAGAAACCATTTTGGTTAAGTATACTCATTTTTCTTTATGATATTACAGAGATAATATCTTTAATACAGTTATGTACTTTCGTTTATTTAGACAAATGAATGCAATTAGAAAATTATTTCTAACTGTCAAAATATATGTTTTTTTTGCGAAAGAAGATTACTTATACAGAATTGTTTGACTAGTTAAAAATTACTATAATTTCAGTGAAAAAGTAAGGAAACCGAATTATGCCAAAACATATAGTATTCAAGTATTCCATTAAAAACGTATAAAATTAACAAATCTTTTAATTTGTTACAAGACGGTCTTTGTCTGTTAAGTTTTATCAATAATATTCAGGATTATACATTATTATTATTATTAGTTTACGTTTACATTATTATATTATGTTATCATATTCCTACATGCACTAATTAATGTACACTCACTGTATATTAAGAATATTCCTAGATAAATTCTACGAATATTGCAATAGAATATTTTGCACGAACGTTGTCAGATTATTCATTAAAATATTTCGATTTTATCTTTTTTTTTGAATATTCATGATATTTTCTTCGATATATAATATATATATCAAAGATTAAATTTTTGATCAATTATATTATTCACATTATAAATCGGTTTATATCAGTTCGACACAATTGTTTCTAAATAAAACTTTGTTCAGATGTTTCGCCAAAACGTATCTGGCAACTTCGAAGTTATTCTCGCTCCAAGTCTGAAGTCGAACTTTCATCTGGAGTTCAACATATTTACAAACACAATGTAGGAGGTACAGGCATGCAGAAGCTATAGATTTTTACATTACTGTAACGTTTCTGTTCTTGGTTTTTAAATACAAGTTCTGAAACTGAAGACAGAAACATGATATTGCACTTGTAAACTAAGTTAATCTGTCCTGTGGCCATTAACCTATTTCCTTTCACATCTCCCACAGGTACAAACAGGTTAAAAGTAACAGTATATATATATACAGTTCATAGAGATACCATTTTACTTACATTATTCAAGAAAAGTGTCTTTAATAGGGTTATTAACATTAAACAGTATACAAATAAGTGTATTACTTCTAACTACAAAAAGCCATGAGAAAATTTAGTACCATAAAATAACGATTTTGAGGTTTTGTGTATCTACCGTATTCGTTTCAAGGTGCGGAATCCAAAACGTAGTACAGTAGTGTGTACTTGCATGTCTGTTCGCTCATCCCACTGTCTGTTCACGTAGCTGGAGATTTTATTTCGAGAATTACTAATATTCATATTTCGGTAAGGTATTGCCATATTTCGGGACCATTTTTAAATGTTGAAAAAGCGTCTTTAAAGTACTTTTTTGGTGAAACATTATTAAAAAATGAAATTTCTCAAAACGTTTAAAAAGGATTTTAAACAATAAGAAAATGAAGGATGGCTATATCTGTTAAAAATCTAAGAACTATCGAAAAAAAAATAGAATTGGGACTAATTTATTAAAATTATTTTTTCCGTAAGTTTGGGTATAGTCAAAGATGCTTAATTCAGTTTAGCAGTTCGGTGGTAAGGGGAAACAAAGTTAAAACCCTGATCGTCGTCTGATTTGTTTTGCTTTATTCGATTGTACCTTCAAACTTCAACTTCGCATTTCAAATTTGGTGACCTAGATTACGAAACTTAAAGTGACAGAAATTAACAAAATATAATGAATAAATAATTTGGAAAGTTAGACTGACATTTTCCATTGTTTATTTTTTAGATATTTTGTGAACTAGAATTTATAAGGAAATAATTTAAACAATTTAAAAAAAATACAATGTAAAGTTGTTTAGTGGTAAAAGAAATGATAAACCAAGACTCAATATATAGTCTGTTTCTGAACGTTTAATGAAAATATTTTATTGATTGATCGAATTTTGGAAATGCGTGAATAATAATAATTCAATTTAAGCCATTGCGCCAAATAAAAACAAAATATTACTATCCGGTAAAATTATTTTATCAAATTATTTGTTTCACTCACTTCATAACATTAGAATATTAAAGAATCTTCATAATAGTAGAATATAACCAATATTTTGATTCCTTTTCATTCACAAAGGAATAGCTATTCACAAGGTAATAGCTTGGACAAGTTGGTTTTCCGGTAAAGCATGTAAATTTGTTTCAAATCGGTTAGATAAGTAATTTTAAAAAATATACTTTTTATCCTAGAATATTTTTTGATTAGGCCTCATTATCGAAATCAGCGTAAAAATTTACATAAATTTAAAAAAACATTTTTTATTCAATTAAAAAGAAAGTAATTCTTTCAAATTTTATTATTACTAATTTTGTACTCCTTTATTGTAATACTTCATGGTTTTTTATTACATTAAATATCAAGTCAAATTTAATATGATTTAAAAATGTACTCAATTTGTCTGTAATTTCTTTTATTTTTGCACTATAATAATAGCCAAATGTATGGAATTTAGTAATTTATTTGACAGAAAAACTAGGTATGTAATTATGAAATTATTTTACACTTTGTTTAACGTATTTCTTTATTTCATGAAATAATTCAGGAATTCCATAAAATACCTGAATTTGAAACTTAACATTAGTTAATCATTAAAATACAATACAGAGTGATGTGTGTGAAAATTAATCCGATAGATTGACTTCGTACTAAAAATAACTTTTAGCAATCGCGTAAACTGCAGTCGTTGAAACATTAGTTTAATTTTACATAAATATTATTACGCAATGTATTATTTTGAAAATTGTTTTTCAAATATTCTCTTTGTCCTTCCATATCCAGTATGCAATATGGAGGGATGGAGTTCAGGAATTCGTTACACAGCTAAAGTTTAATTCGAATTTAATGAAGTAGTGGCGCCGTCTTCTAGAACATAAACTACTCAACTGGAAAATTCACTTTAATCAAGTTACTGTAACACATTTATTTACATTATGTGTTCTTTAACATTGTGAAAGTTACGGGCTTATTATTCCTTTTTAAACAGTGAACTTACTGTGAACAATATATAAACAACTTGTACACACTTACCAAAAAACAAAAATCGAAGTAATTTTTCAAAATCAATTGTTCAAATTTGAGTTAATTCAAGGTAGTTAATTCAATTCGAGTTAATGCACCAAGAGTCTTCATATGCGATCAACATTCTAGAGATTCTGAAAAAATCAATAGATTTTACAGTTTTATTGATTTTTTCAAATTCAATTTATTTTTGGTTTTATTAATATTAAATTAAAGAAACGTTAATTAAATAGTTACTGCTGTTTTGTTCATTTTTATTGTTTTTTTTTGAAAAAAGAATTTGGAAAAATTAGAAAAGTTTCAAAGATAAGGAGCTTGGTCTGCATTTCATCGATTTCGGTCAACTATATGGTCTCCAGTGATGTGCACGGGGCACACGTATTATCAGGCCACGTAACATCCAAGTAAAAACCACGTTTCTGACTCATGGTGTTCGAAAACGGATATGAAAATAGATTACATTAAAAACAAAATTAATAATACAGGAGGTTTATTGCTTTTTTTAATACCAGTAAACTTTTCCAAATGATCAGAAATAAAAAGTAATTGTGTCACACAGCTGTTTCGCTGAGAAGATGAAAACGAATCACATAAACCAATATTTTAATAGACGAGCAATATTTGTATTGCGCAATAAACGTATGAACATAAACCTTGAACATAACCTCACACTTAAAATAAATCTGCTTTTAACATCAGAACATTTCCAGTAGAATCCTCCTTATTACTTGTACAGTAGCGGAAGTGAAATATTTTCATTTTGTCTTACTGAAGAAAAATCTAGGTTAAATTACATTTTAGTTCAATAAACATTAAACATATTTTACTATAAGAATGCAGAATATTATTCTGTTTATTGCTTTTCCTTGAGACACTTTTTTGCACTCAAAATGGGTTTAAAAATATTGTATCAAACTCGGCTCTAAACTAATCGACTAGTCGATCCAAACAAAACGTAAGCTCCTAATCCAGTTCAGGAGCTTAAAAGGACTGAAAAATCAGATTTTTTCAATTTTGGCAATTCTATACATAATTGAAATCATTACTGTAAATTTTAAAGAACAACATTGAAAAAAACGAATAAAAAACTTTTTTTAATCGGTGTGATTTATTTTCTCGATTTATTCTTAAAACCATATTGTTTAAGAAAAAAATAGGACGTTCTTAATTATTTTAGTCGATACTTTTCAAATCAGATTTCGGTGTATGATTCAACTTCAAAAATTTTTTTAATTTCTTCAGTCTACTCTTTTAGAGTATATATATACTGACAGTGTACACACACACACACACACACACACATATATATATATATATATATATATATATATATATATATATATATATTTGTGGGTATCTGGGAGAGTTCCCCTGTGCCTGTGAGAGTTCTTTTCATTTTTTCCTAACCCATATTTCGTAAGTAAGTTCCTGCCATCTCAACTCTTATTATGAATGAATGAATGAATGATTTCCTAGGTTTATTATTACATTGCTACCTTTGTTGATCTATTGCACTGCCGTTATATATTCTTGAATTGCTCAATTATAGCGCCTTCTCCAATCCTAGTCCCAACATGAATTCTAGGAGTTGGAGAAGATTCAACGTTGTTAATTCCCCCTTATCTAATTGGTGACTTTCCAATTTGTTATTGAAGTCACAGATTTTGAAGTAATATTTGTTATTGAATTTCAGATATTTGCTCTGTTAATTCTCTTTCAATTTCTCCCCTTTCTCTGCATTGACGGATAAAGTATCTTGGGAGGTTGCCAGGTAGTCCAGGGCTCCGTTTGATACATAATTAGCCGGTGTTCATTCCATCAGCAAGGGTCTGTACACTTTATAGTTAGCCAGGTTGTTATAGCGTAGTGAGTGTGTGTGTTTTGAATAGACGAATGAAAGTAGTTTGAGTTAGTGGTACTGTGGAATACCTAAACTTATCATTTGCTCACTTCAGCTACCTCCGTCGGATATTGTGTACATTGCTAACATAAATTATTTATTTCATCTTTATTAGCAAATCGATTGGAAAATGGAGTGGCCATTATAGTCAAAAATAAGGAGTTACTTTCAAATGTTTGTAAGACCAGAAAAGTTTCTGAGCTCTAAAACATATTTGAGAGGTCGTTAAAGTTACAATTTAACCCTAACAGGTCGTTAACAGGGTTAAATTTAACCCTGACAGCTGTTAAATTTACAACGATTTTAGGCAGTCATATTCTGATGGCGGTCAACGTTCGTTTTGAAAATTTACAATACTTTCCTGTAAAACATTTAACGCTTATGACTATGGTGAAATCAGATTTTAAAGAAGTGTAGTTACGAATTTTATAGAGTTCAGGGTTAATAGTTTTGGTAACATCCGAAAAATCGTGTATTAAAATGTTTGTTTATGTGTTGTGAAATTGTTAATCTAAGATTTGCCCACATAACGTTAGCTACGTGCTGTAATTATTTAACTTTATATTATAACACGGATTTTAGGAGTTGATTTTGTAGGCTCGGGTGTTTATTAACTTTAGTTAAGGAAACCTTATAAATTAATAATGTTAAATTGCTAACGAACTAACCGGCTCACTAAGCTGGATCAGTTAAAACATTAGCTGACAAAGCCGAATTCTTTTTTTTTTTTTAACAGTGAGAACTGAGACGGTCCAGATAATTCGGCTCTCTTAGTACACGAAGAAGTGTCAGCCCAGGCAGTTTAACAGAAATGTTTTAAATTCAGATCCTTCATTGCTTTCCTTCAAATTATTGACACATATTTACTTTAAGTTTGTTGTATAAGTAATTGATATTATTTTAACATAAATATTTAGGACAAATGAAAATTTAATTTCACAACAACTAAAAGATTAGTAATTTTAATACAGTATAATTTATTCAAAATTAATTTTGATCAATAAGCCTACCCAATAGTTTTTTTCTTAACGTCAATACTCTTTGTGTCAGTTAGACTAATGAAGACGATGAATCAGAGTTAACGGTAAGGGAATGCAACGGGAGTAACTGCAGCTAGAATTAAGAACCTTAAGGTTTTAGAGAAGCAGCAGACTGACCGGTGCTTTACCACATCGACCACCGAGTCCCCCTTACCCATTAATCGCACTTACACAAATTACTGCAATAATAAATGTTGAAGGAACAGGAGAGAATAGCGTAAAGAATGCGAGTGGGAAACTTTTCGTCACCTACTAGGCCACAACCATATTCGGCCACAAAATTATTAGTAATAGGCCTACTAATCATATTATAATTAGGTAATGGAGTAACTGAGTAACGTCAGTGACTCGAGTGATCTGAACTTTCGGTTCAATCAACTGATATTTTTAACTGAACTCATTCATTTCAGCGATCTGATTTAATAAGATGGGTTTATTAAAAAGATCTGTTTTGCTTATCACCTATTTCTTTACTATTATTTCTTTCGATAACAGTAAAACAAATATTTATAACAAATTTTAAAACTGAGTTTCTAAAAAATTCTTGAAAAAGTAAAATTTAACAAAGAATGTTTTTGAAAGAAATCCTTATAGGATTAAAAAGGTAGAGCGAGAATAATTGCCAGATTACAAAGTGCAGAAAATAAACATGTTTTTCTGAGAGATACCTTTATTGTAAGTAACTGATTGTTTGGTAAAACATAAGCAACAATTTGCGACATTTATGTAAAAGTAAATCAAAATCATTAGATCAGATTTTGTGAAAATCTGATTTTTTTGAACTAAACTTTTTCATAAAGGAATATTTTTTTAAAATTAAACTGACATATGGGTAAACTACACCTACATGACAAATTTCATAAAAATCGTTTAGTCTCAACATACATAGATTACAAGCAATTTCAAATACAATTAACAACCTCTTTTGTGGACAAGGAAAAACATGAAAACGACATAGCCAATAAAATCTAAAGATTAGGCTTACTTTAAAAAATAAAACCAATTTTAATTTCACAGTCGAGCCGCTAGATTATATTTATTTATGTTAGATTATAGACTACTGAGGAGAGAATAATTTAGGCTTACTTTAAAAAATAAAACCAATTTTAATTTCACAGTCGAGCCGCTAGATTATACTCGTATTTATTTATGTTAGATTATAGACTACTGAGGATAGAATAATTTAGGCTTACTTTAAAAAATAAAACCAATTTTAGTCGAGCCGCTAGGTTATATTTATTTATGTTAGATTATAGACTACTGAGGAGAGAATAATTTAGGCTTACTTTAAAAAATAAAACCAATTTTAATTTCACAGTCGAGCCGCTAGGTTATATTTATTTATGTTAGATTATAGATTACTGAGGAGAGAATAATTTAGGCTTACTTTAAAAATTAAACCAATTTTAATTTCACAGTCGAGCCGCTAGATTATATTTATTTATGTTAGATTATAGACTACTGAGAAGAGAATAATTTAGGCTTACTTTAAAAAATAAAACCAATTTTAATTTCACAGTCGAGCCGCTAGGTTATATTTATTTATGTTAGATTATACACTATTGAGGGGAGAACAATTTAGGCTTACTTTAAAAAATAAAACCAATTTTAATTTCACAGTCGAGCTCAATTTAATCACAGTCGAGCCGCTAGATTATATTTATTTATGTTAGATTATACACTATTGAGGGGAGAACAATTTAGGCTTACTTTAAAAAATAAAACCAATTTTAATTTCACAGTCAAGCTCAATTTAATCACAGTCGAGCCGCTAGATTATATTTATTTATGTTAGATTATACACTATTGAGGGGAGAACAATTTAGGCTTACTTTAAAAAATAAAACCAATTTTAATTTCACAGTCGAGCTCAAATTAAGTTAAGTCTATAGTATTAAATTAACAGCTTCTGTATTTCAATCGAGATTTCATTTATTTGTTCTAAATGATTGAACAAGTAGTCTTGAGTTTAGGAGATCGAAAACGCATTCAAGGTACTGTATGGTAGGTGTCCCGCAGGAAATCAGTCGGAATGTGCTTGGGATAAAATCTGCTGGTTACAGCTTCTTATTGTACAGAAATAGCTTTCTTTAAATTACACATTGTACACAGTGCATTGTTTGTACGTACACAAACATGTTTAAAATATTTTCTTTTAAAATTAGGGGTTCTCATTCCTTCGATCACCAACCTCGAGATTCCGCGGCTTTTAAATAAACGATTTCCTTTCGCAATCATTTTATTTAAAATCAAAGTGTTTTAGTTATGCAATATGTGCCTAAGCTTACGATATAGTTATGAAAAATGTTAATTAAAACAAAATTAGTTACAAAGACAATTTTAATTTTTTGAATTCTTAGTAGTTAAACACGTAAATATTTCAATACTAAGAAAGTACAAATAATAATAATAATTTATTTGTTATTATTTATAATTATCGTAATCAATGACAATAAACATAACCTCAATTGAAACAGTATTGTGGAATAAAACAGCTTTTGTGTTAAATCAGCTGTTTAAATGAACATTACTTTTATCAACTGCATCATTTTAATAGCTTGACAATTTTTTCGTTAAATAATAAGACGAATTTGTTTTACATTTTTAAAGTAATGTACATACATTGGTTTGTGAAAGTAATACTAAGAAATTCTTATTCTTTAATAGATCAAATTGACTATTTTCCTTTTTTCAGTTATAACTATTGAAAACAATTAATAAGTTAGTACTTAATTTGTGTTTTAAGAAAATATTCTGTGAAATGTTTGTTTTGAAAAATAAGGCTTAAGGGGAAAATAAGGAAATTCCTTTGAAGATATTTATTACTGAAACATTTCAAGTTAATGTTGCTTTTAAGTAAATATTTGAGAAAATCGTTTGATGTAAACTGTCCTTGAAGAAAAACGTTTAATGTTACAGGCCCATGTATTTAATAACGATTTTAGGCTGAAGGCAAATTTTATTCGGAAAAAAATGCACAATCGTTTAGAAACAGTCTTGTCATGACCTCAAGAAGACAAAATTATACGTTTTTTTACAGAAACAGAACTAAATAATATAAAATTAGATTTAGTAAAAAAGGTTAGAATTCATTTTCGTATTGTTTATGAAAATTTAACATGCAAAGTTATACAACACATTGTTGAAGGTGAAATAAGATTTTCAAAAATCGCTGCTCGAACCTGCTTTGTTGCCTCGTTGGAAGTGTTTTTTTTTTCAGAAAATAACAATATCTCATAACAAATCAATAAGTTACAAATAATAATTTTATAATAATAATCAAAGTTAAAATCTACATAAATTGGTATTTTCAACTTAAATTTACCGTAACATTAAAGTATACATTACACTTCTTTGAAAATATCATTTTAATATTGTAATTAGTGTTAAAACTACACGAATTTCAATTTTTAAGTGTCAATAAGTTAAAAAAAACACAAATTTATGTGTGTGTATGTATATATATATTTAGTTAATACTAAATAATTTGTTTGATGTAAATTAATTGTTTGTTTGATAGTAAGTTTTTTTCATTTTTTTCTTCACTGATTTATGTAAAAAAAATAAATTATTTGCCTTAGTATAGTTATATCTTTAGCCATATCTCAAAACATAACCTAGAGCTCGGGTTCGACGCTCATTTCAAGATCCCGGGTCGAGATCTTACCATGACGGTTGTTCTAATGATAATAGCTAATTTTTGTAATTAAAGTTTTCTGTTAAGATTTTAAAGTACCGACATTTTCAAACGAATATAAAGGTTTATTAAAAATAAGTTATTTCTGTAATGACATTTGTGCAGAAATTTATTTCTGTAACACGGTTGACAAACTTAGCTAACTTTGAACTCACTTGTGCCAATTCTGCCTGACCTCCATTTATTAACAAACCTCCTACACAGTACTTACATTACTTTCTCAAACAACCTTCGCATCGTACTTTGAAACGTTCAAGTTAAATTTAATTACAAGTCAGAGTGAATAAAACAATATTACTGAATTAAAGGGGGAACCTCAATTACTATAGTGGAAGTCAACCCTAAAACGGAGTTCAAAATCAAAATACTAATTACTAATCAGTGCTAGTTATGCGTACTTCAATAGCAAATATCCATAGGAAACGACCATGGTAAAATCCAGAGCCAGGACAGTGAAATTATAAAAAGAATTATGAGTTTAGAACATTATTTGACGAAAATTGAAAATTTGTTATGTGAATGTCAGCACGCTCATGGTTGGTTCCGATTTGATTCAAACTTTGTATGTTTGATTTTTTCACATGTATTCGACATGTATTTCACACGCAAATTTTTATGTAAATTTTAGTATGTTGTACTAAAACAAGTTTGTTATTCAGTAAAATTCGTTCAAAAGTTTCAAAACATTATTTTTACGACCCTTTAAAAAATGATACAGAGGTGAGCATCGGCGCTCATTTCAAACCTTACCATGATGGAGGCAAGGACGAATTAAAGGCAACCTCCCCTCCCAAGAAAAAAATAATAAAATAAAAATAAAAAATATAAAAGGACTCTATTTTACTTCCTTAAAGTAGAAGTATCGTAGCTTCGAGGAAAAGAGTTAAGGAGGCATTTGAGGGATGCGAAACCCACCACATTATCCGGATTTCAACTTTGTACTTATATGGAATTTTGTCTGTAAATGTATATGAAATTTTGTATGTACATATATACAGTATATACAGTACATATATACAGTATATACAGTTTGTGCATTTTGTTGTTGTTGTTATTTTAAGGCGAAAGCACATTGAGGCTATTATCGCCTCCATAAATGTAAGTGTAAGTGTAAAGTGTTAAAATCGTAAGTGTAGTGTTGTAAGTGTAAGCGTGTGTTAGGCTCGGGTACCGCGAGGGATGTCTAAATCCTCTCAATAGGTACAGCTAATCTGCACCCCCGGCGGGGAAATGAAATTTTGTCCTAAAATGTATATGAAATTTTGTATGTACATATAAAATGTGTATATAAATTTTGCATGCACATACAAATGTGCATTTTGTAACTCTTGTACTAAGTGTGAGGACGGGACATAAAATTAGATATTTTATGTTGATTCTTTCTTCCTTTTCTGTGTTAACTGCAACAACAGAAAGATCTTCTTCGACTCTAAAATTGATTAAAACGTGATTGAGAAACTGTTGCGGTGCTTAAGTGGACTTGCTTCGGCTAATGAGGATGATCGATCAGCGTAAACGGTAAGGGTGATGAAGCAACTCGAGTAATTGCGGCTATAGGCCTGTATAAAAAAAAATTAGGTAGGTATATGGAGAAGAGGGGAAAAAGAAATGTTTTCTTTAGTACAACTTTTGTTTCAAAATGAATGGCATTGTAAATAATTGTATTGAAAAATAAAAATATTTCTTTTTAATGGACATTTAAATTTGCATATATCACTTTCCTGATGTTTTTTTGTCTATTTATTTTACATCAGTTTTTACTCACTAGTGTGTTTCGCCAATACCAGTTGTGAGCTGACAATGTTTCCGCTCTATGTTTTATCCCTACATTAGATTATTTAACTTGCGATGACAACACACCATACGGGACCACCATCTTTATTTTCTTTCCGAAGAAAGCCACATTTGCTTTACTCACATTAAATATCTCACTAATCTCGGTCGAGATCTCATAACCTATACGAAGCAAACTACTACTGTACCAGCAATGACACTTTTCTAATGTTATTTTAAAAATAAAAGTATGTATAATTAGGAATTTAAAACTAATAAAACCCAACTTTCAAACAAGCTAAAAAAAATTTAAAGAAAACTATTATACAAGTTTTTTAATGCCTGTTTCATTATTATGTTTGAATTTGCTTCTAAGTTGATAAGACTTATATGTTCGTATGTTAAAGGAGTGTATATTGAGCAAAATTGTGAGATTTTGATATAAAGTGTCAATTTCTTGGGATTTTCTTAAATAAAAATTATTTTAAATATTTTTCTGACAAAATACTTTATGAATTAACAAAAATCGAGTTTTATAAAAATTGGTTTTAACCATTTTAATCACACATTTATCATCCCCAAAACTGTTTTTGTAACTATCGACAAAAACCCATATAATCGGTCTTATTTCTCAAAACCGTTTCATCAAAATTCGCTTTTATTTTGGTCATAACTTTAATCAAAGAACTAAAAATATAGTTTAAGTAAAATTGTTATATTTGAGGTTTGTATTCACTTTTTTCTCACGAACCGTAAATTTATTTGAATTATTTGTAGCCGGAGTTGGATTATGAATCTTTACATTAAATGAAATTGTGATTACCGATTTTGAGAAATTAATCTGATTTCGCAATTTTTGTTGATAGCTTCAGAGAAAAATTGTATTTTTTGGAAAATAATTGTATGTGAGAAGGCACCTATTAATTTGTATACATAAAACATACATAAAAAACACAAGACAAGATTCTGCTTTATAAAAGCAATCCACCTCTTACGAACGGTATTTTCAATAACTAATGTAGAAAATGTTTGAATGAACAACCCTTAATTGAATTTACCCCATTATACAATTCCAAGTGGTTACACAGACATCTATATGACACAATATTATTTGACGGTATGAACATTAAGGTAAAACCTGTGATTGAAATCGTTAGAGAATATAACAAAGTGGAAACTATGATTAATCATTGACAATATGGTTCTACGATATAGCGTTGATGTGATTTCATTTAGCAAGTTTCCATAGCAACATTACACAATGTTCTAGAGTGTTCGTTGTAATACAAGGAAAACCATTAGCCTACACATGTTTGGATTCAATTTTATTTTAATCTGAGGAATTATTTTAATTAAATGAAAAAACTAGTTTCAATGTTTACTAATTCTGTTGAAAATGAGATATTGGAACAAGTACGAATTAGCGAGATATAAAAAAATACTCTCCAGTTTTATTTTTAATTTTTATACACTGATTTATGTAACAAAATGTTAAATATTTTACAAATTGGGATTAAGTCCTAAATAAATGGTGCTGAACCTGCATACGAGCTTTATCAGCTTTAATTAATTTCCTAAAACATTTGGTAAAAAAAAACCAGAAAAATTCACGTAATTTCTAAAAATTGGTATATCACACTTTTCTCAAAATTTGATCATAAATGAAGATTTTATACATCAAATAAGTGTACTTAACTTTACGATTCCAGCGTAATTGGAAAAAATAAAGCAAAACCAAATTAAACGGTCAAGGTTTGTTTTTTATTTACTCCGTAATTGTTTTCATTAAAATTTGCTGAAATGATCTAAGTTAAAAAAGCTTGATATATACCAAAATTTTAACAAAATCTAAAAAACCGATTCCGATAAATTACGTTCATAATTTGTTTTTTTTTCAATTGGTGCTAAATCGAATTTGTTGATGCTTAGATTTTGCCATTTTTTAAAGTACTTTTAACAGTTTTCTGGTTTCATACAATTTTTTTAAATTAAAATGGTTACGAGTTAAGAGCAAACCATACCTGTATGCCAAATTGCAATAAATTCAGCCAACTACAAAAGTCTTCAGCTATTTCCACAACAAAATAACACACAAACAGACGGTCAGACATACAGATGAAAAATTCTTCAAGGACTCGGATAACACGAAAGGTTAGATCCATCGAATACCCATTATCGTAATACTCTCTTTATAGTTCGTAAATTGACAACGTAAAACGTCACAAATCTGACGGCAAGCAGAGCCTATTTTAGCTTTCATCAGCTCTGATGCGTCACTGATTTTAATGAAATGCAAAGCACACGCCATGACAAGATGCACTCTTAATTGCTTAATTGCTGTTAAGGAGTGACGCACTCTAACTATATCACTTTAATTAAATGGGGGTTAAAGTCCTCCAGCTATCCTGGGTTAAATATTTCCAGCTAGCCTAATTTTAAATGTATGCATTTTTGAAGTGTTGTTTTTATGGTCGCGAAAACATTTTTTCGCGTCACGCTTGATTCAGTAACGCATAACTCACAGCATGTATAATTGTTTTTGTGTATATGTAGACTTGAAGTGACTACTTCTGAACAGCTGATTTCGCACAAAAACTGATGCTTCAATATCATTTCAATTGAGGTTATGTTTATTATTCTTGTTAATTTAAAAAATGTGTATTTTCTAAATTTTGTATAGTTAAATTGTTTAATGCATATGACCTATACCAATTTTCACTTTTGTCAGCACTACTCTAAGTGCTGCATGTAATTTTTTTAATAGTGGTTACGTAGGCGTAATAGAATTTTCAAAAAAGTGTAAAAAGTATACTAATACTTTTTTTATCAATTTTGAAACTAATATATAGATTGTGTGAGTAAAGTACTTGTTCGAGTAATTAGTACAATCTATTTAGAAACAATATTGTTTATTTCATACGAACAGCAACACGGGGATACGAATATTTTTTAGAAAGTATTTTATTTACAGTCGGTTTTAAAATAAAACTCTTCAATTTACGATATATTTTACTTTTGACAGATATAATCCTATTACCATAACAAATAAATAATTTTAATTTCATCATTCGACGCCAAAGGGAATCAGACGAGTTCATGAATAGAAAATATTTCACTTATTTTGTCTTTGTGAAGAGACTGACGTTTCTCTTTAAATCATAAAAGAATTTTCAGGAAAGCGTTTCATTTCATTTTGATTTTTTATCTATTGAAATGTTCGTCTAGTCTCCATAATATAATTGAATGTTATTATTTGGAAAATAAAGTCAACGAGAGAATTGCGTATCTCAATTATGCTATATATTTTTTAGAACTGAGTAATATGTCACTTAATCAAAATACTTTAATTAAAATGTTACATTCTGTTTTAATATTATCTTTCGTGAAATATTAAATTGTAATAAATATAAAATATATTCAATAAAAAACAAACATTGGTATTAAAGTTTCGATAGATAAATCAAATCATCTCTAAAAAAAAGTTGACATGATTCATGGTTGAAAGATTGGACTATAAAAAATATGCACAGTACAATGTGCAAACAGAACGCTGAAACAATTTTATTACAAACAGGAGATAGCGCTAGAATGTGCGTCTCTTTGTTTCCGTCTCTTTTTATTTCCCTTCCATTCTCATCAAGAATAAATAGAACTCCTTGCCACACATACTCTGAAATCATAAACTGACGTCAACAGAACTTGTAGTTTCTCAATCAACTTTAAAACAAATTGTGCAAAGCAAAATGAAAATAATTGAAGCAAGTTTTTAAAATCGTTGCTGGTTAGGCGGAGTCGATGCATTTGAAAATACAGAAACGATTGAGTTCGGTACTGTTTCCTTTCGACAATGGAGGTGTTATTTCTGATCCGAATTTATTTCAACGGTGCAAACACTGTTTTTGGTCAAAGCATGTTCGTAACCCGGTAGTATAGTATGTAAAATTGTACCATATTATGAAACATCTTTACATTATTTTATCGTGCGAAGTAGGTTATATAAAAGGAAATTGATCACGAAAAAAAATCGATTTTGAGACTTTAATGATTATTCACCTTTTGAAGTTTACCGATAAGAAAAAATGCATTACTAATTTTGAATAAATTAACAGATTTTGGTAAAATGTGTCAAATACCGTAATCTCGTAATCTCAACTCTTCTAAATTTTTTGTTTTCAAACTGCCTTGGTTATGAAAACCTTAAGCAGCAATGAAAGTAGTATTTTCTGAATATGTGTTTAATGATTCTAATTTAATTTTGCTTAAATGCAGTATTTACTGCATACGTGTATACATGCAAAACAAAGTATACTTCTTTCTTTAATAATATAATGAATGTGAGATTGTTTTCGTTATATTTTGTGTGGAATTTTAAGACAAATGCCGCACACACATACTTCACTTGCTTCTTATTGATTTAAATCTAATTTTCCCATTTTTTTTTATTTATCCAAATTGTTCTAACTATGATTTCGATTAGACAGTAACCAACGAAAGTCGAAAACCTGTATAATTTTTAACCAGTTAGAAGTAACTCAAAATAAAGATTATAACTGAAGTCAGTGTAATAAATTGTGTTTCGTTTATACAATTTTCTCATAATTGAATTGAATACGAAAAAGATTGTATAATGTTTGTGCGCCATTTATTTCCAGTTTGTCATTAAATAAAATCACAGACAGTAAATCTTCGTCGCTCTTTTACTTCCTCACTGCTTCCTCCTGCTGTACAGCGACTTATCTCTTTTGATTTTATTGTTTAACGACTTCAGAGTTTGTAACGGTATTTTAACAGCTCAGGCAAAATGTCTTTATGCTGAGCAAATGATAATCTTTATTATTAACGAGGTACAGAATAGTTTAACTGTAACACTACAAGGAAAATACAAAGGAAAAACAAAACCACAATTTTTGTGGAATTGATACCACAAGGAAAATACATTTACATAGCATGGCATATACACAAAATTATACTGAGATGATCGAAATGCCTATTAACAGAAATTTCAAAACAGGATGTTTCGAATTATTAAATTATAGTAATGACGAATTCCCATTGAAAAATGAACTATTACAGTCATGGTAAGACCCAGACTGGACCTTTAAAAATGCACCCATGTTGACCTCTAAACCAGGTTTTGACTTACTAAATGTTATCTACTCTAACATATCTATAACATTATATGTTATCTAACATTATAAGTTTAAAAGTCACCCATCAATTGGGATTCAAAACTAATTATTATTTTGCCGGTTTCCCTAATTGGTTCATTAAAATTATTTTCCATGTATAATTAATAGGATGTTAAATAAAATGACGTTACAATTAAAATCCTTTGAAAAAGGAAATCAAAGTGAAAATATGCATACATTCAATTTATTGAATGCTTTATGCGCGACTAATGCAAATTTAATTAATTAAATGTATACTGTATTTGCAATTCCATTAATTTATTATGAGCTTGATGCAATCACAGAGGGAAAAACATGTTGAAACATAGCAATGTCACTGGAAAAAAAACAGAACTTTTTGAATATTTAACTAAAAAAAGATTTTAGGTTTACCGAAACGTAAATTAAACAATACAACGGCTGAAAAAACTACTAACTGATAATATTTTGCATTACTTTACATGATGACGTGCAAACAATACGTTATTACGATAATTTTTTTTTGTGTTATAAGTTTGAAGTAGATTTGTTATAAAGTGTTTTTTAATTTGTTTATTCAAAACAAATTTATACAAATCAAATTTAATTTTAAAGACACACATGTTGATCAAAATCTCATATTTCTTTTTTAACGAAAACAAGTTCACTTAGGCTATACAAGAGCCCAACTTTGATTGGATTAGTCAGCTTTACACAAGTTATGGATGTGGGTGTCCACCGTGTTGCCGATATTTTTGTCAAGATCATTTGTCTGGATAGTATCTACGTTCACGACAAATTCTTTATATTTCGTAAGTTCTGATCATTTTCACTGCTGGTTATGAATCGTGTTTGCGATTATGCACGAAGTATGTAAATTGTGCCTCCACATCGTGTTAAGTATGTCATTATATACATATGACTGTTGTGAAAAAAATTAAGTCTTTAACCTGATTCGGAATTTGAGTATAACATAGACCTATCCGAAAATTAAGTTGATTTTGCAGTCTATCCCAAAAACTGAGACGAGGAGCCCTCTTACCGTTTCCTCAATAATACGTTTGTAAACACTGCAAATCCAACCGAATACAGTCTGTTTAACAGAACAAAACCTTTCTTCTAAACATACATTGGAGAAGAGGTTTTGTTTACCATTAGCAGATGTTTGCCAAGCATACATTCTCTTCTTCAAATATTCAATGATTTCAAATCTACAGTGAAATTTGTAAAAAGGCAAAAACACATAATAATTTCCATGGGTTTGTTTTTTATTTTTACAGTGCAAAGTAAAAGTACATCGCTTTGCGTACATGCAAAAGCGTACATCGCTTGAGACGAAACTAATTGGTCAATTATAATGAAATTTGGCGATGTTTTTGAGTACTTTTTGAATCAAAAAGAAAAAAAACGTAAACATAAGTTTTCCTTAAAAATATATTTTTGTCCATAAATAAAAAAACGTATAGGTTAAAACAAACTGAAAATAAACTCTCAAAATCTACTTATCTATAAATAAGGCTTCGTATAGGTTGAAATAAACTAAAAATAAGCGCTCAAAATCTACTTTTGTCTATAAATAAGGCTTCGTATAGATACAAAAACAAACTAAAAATAAGCGCTCAAAATCTACTTTTGTCTATAAATAAGGCTTCGTATAGGTTGAAATAAACTAAAAATATGCGCTCAAAATCTACTTATCTATAAATAAGGCTTCGTATATGTTGAAATAAACTAAAAATAAGCGCTTAAAATCTACTTCTGTCTATAAATAAGGCTTCGTGTAGATACAAAAACAAACTAAAAATAAGCGCTCAAAATCTACTTCTGTCAATAAATAAGGCTTCGTATAGGTTGAAATAAACTAAAAATAAGCGCTCAAAATCTACTTCTGTCTATAAATAAGGCTTCGCATAGATACAAAAACAAACTAATAATAAGCGCTCAAAATCTACTTTTGTCTATAAATAAGGCTTCGTATAGGTTGAAATAAACTAAAAATATGCGCTCAAAATCTACTTATCTATAAATAAGGCTTCATATATGTTGAAATAAACTAAAAATAAGCGCTCAAAATCTACTTCTGTCTATAAATAAGGCTTCGTGTAGATACAAAAACAAACTAAAAATAAGCGCTCAAAATCTACTTCTGTCAATAAATAAGGCTTCGTATAGGTTGAAATAAACTAAAAATAAGCGCTCAAAATCTACTTTTGTCTATAAATAAGGCTTCGTATAGATACAAAAACAAACTAAAAATAAGCGCTCAAAATCTACTTTTGTCTATAAATAAGGCTTCGTATAGGTTGAAATAAACTAAAAATATGCGCTCAAAATCTACTTATCTATAAATAAGGCTTCATATATGTTGAAATAAACTAAAAATAAGCGCTCAAAATCTACTTCTGTCTATAAATAAGGCTTCGTGTAGATACAAAAACAAACTAAAAATAAGCGCTCAAAATCTACTTCTGTCAATAAATAAGGCTTCGTATAGGTTGAAATAAACTAAAAATAAGCGCTCAAAATCTACTTCTGTCTATAAATAAGGCTTCGCATAGATACAAAAACAAACTAATAATAAGCGCTCAAAATCTACTTTTGTCTATAAATAAGGCTTCGTATAGGTTGAAATAAACTAAAAACATGCGCTCAAAATCTACTTATCTATAAATAAGGCTTCATATAGGTTGAAATAAACTAAAAATAAGCGCTCAAAATCTACTTCTGTCAATAAATAAGACTTCATATATGTTGAAATAAACTAAAAATAAGCGCTCAAAATCTACTTCTGTCAATAAATAAGGCTTCGTATAGGTTGAAATAAACTAAAAATATGCGCTCAAAATCTACTTTTATCTATAAATAAGGCTTAACGTATAGGTTGAAACAAACTGAAAATAAGTTTCCAAAACCAGTTTCTTGAGATTTTGCTCATAATTTTATCATAAATGAAAATTTGCTAAACTGAAGGTAGCAAATTTTTAAGTAAAAGGAACTTTAAGTTCAGAAGTAAATCTAAACAAATAAAAAACAGACCAGCTGTTGTTAGTTTTGTGTTTATATTTAAGATTTACGTTTGTTTTCAGTTTCCAAAAATGTTACACATCGTGCTTTTTCATCAGATAAACTTTACTGAAAAACTTTCACTTGTATAATGGATCTAAACACTCTATTTTAGTAATGAACATTGCAACGTCCACTTCATTACAGTGATGAGAACAGGAAACCGTCTAAGTGCTGTCTGGAATTGTTTTCAGACGTAGAAACACTTTCCAAATTTTATTTCAGCCCATCCCCTTAGCAATTTCGTTCCTTCCCCTTTAAACGTTTCCGTGTTCAAAGTGAAATAAGAGAAACCGGCAAAGAAAGCGATAGAACCCACAGCCATTTTAAGAAACGTTTTTTTAAAGATTAAAACAATTGGTGAACAAATATTAAACAAATTTCTCGAATCTAACTAAATTAAAGTTACTTTTAAGTGGTGCAATTAACACACTTAATGATCCAAATGAAACGTACAAATTGTTAATATTTCAAAAACTAATTTCAGAAACTCTTGACCAAAAAAGGACAGTCGATCAATATCGTTAAACCGATTATGATAGAATCAGATTTTTGTTAATTTTAAAAAGAAATTTTTGTTGAACCATCCAATTTACATTGTCTGCAGCAATATTCACTAAGAATACACGACCGGCCGACTACCCGTAAATTATCTGTTAATTACATTGTAATATTTTGTGCGCAATTAAACGTAACATATTAAATTATAATGGAGAATATGTGCATATTGCAAGGCGCATAGATTAATTACTACGAGAACAGATTAAGCCTAAATTATAAACAACAGCAGATTCATAAAACAGAAATATATCACTGTGTTAGTAATTTGTATAGTTTATTTGTAAAATATATGGATCTATAATTTTCTGTGAAAAGGGCATCAGTAGTCATATTTAGATAATCATAACAAGCTTTTGGATATATTATTAGTTTTGAAAATGACATCACTCAGTCTCCAAGTTCATATTAATAAAACAATTAAAATAATGACCGACAGCGTTATGAATGATGTTCGCCACTTCAATAGAACCAAACCTCATGATTTGCTTCAGTAAAAATAATGAACTGACCAATGTGAAGGGATCAATTTGTTTATGTTAACCCTAAAATTGTGATCATGATAGATATAAATCTTTGGTCGATCCTAATAGGGTTGGTGCAGTTTTGTAATTCAATGTTAAATATATATATTTTTAAATTAATTCCCTTTTCCATCCAAAAAATTGAATCCCAAACAAATTGACTCATGCCCTTTTCAAAACCACCGATACAATAATTAATTATACTTATTACTTTTACGTATTACTTATTACTTTTGTGTGTCACTACCACCTGTCGAGCTTTGTACATTTTTCCTATTATTACTCTTTGAAACTTTGTTTACGTTTTCCAAAATGTCATTCAATAGCTATTACCTATATTTTTTAAATTTTTCTTTAAATATTTCATGAGATATTGTGATAGTAGACAAAATTTGTTCAATGAGAAACGTCGTGCCAATCCTTTGAAATATACCGTAATAGTAAAGCAGTATAATGGATATAATCCGATTTGAGTCAAACAGAAAACGATTTCCATTTACGTTTGCAAATTTAATACACTGCAATTACTTTCGCTCGGTCTAAAAGATTAATCACAAAATCGAGCTCATGAACTAATCACTAAAAACACTCAGTACACGTTATTACTCCATCCAGTATTTAGTCACCACGTAATGACCAAAGCCTAATTAGTACTGACCGACCTTTAATATTGACTCCTGAAATATTCCCAGTCGTTACCGCTTACCAAATGAAGGCTATATTTAGTTGGAGAAGCTACAAACTTGAAGACTTCTCCCTTAATATTCGGGTACTCCCTTAATATTTGCCAAATCAAAGCGAAGTACTACTGAATACAGACAGCTGATTTTAACCAAACAGTTAATTAGCTGAAGTAGTCCAGCAGAAACGTAGAACTGATTCGTTTAATTGAATAGAAGTTACAAGCTATATTGCTTCAAAACACTTTAATAATATATTTTTTATTTAAACCAAAACATTTAATAAGTCTATATATATATATATATATATATATATATATATATATATATAAACTTTTATATATACATATATAAATATTTATAAATATATAGACTATATAAATATAAAACATTATATATATATATATATATATATATATATATATATATATATATATATATACGAGGGTGGTCTGATAAGTTTCCGACCTCAACATGAAGATAGCAGCACTCGTCGGTGGCAGCACTCGAATTTCGTTGTTCATCTGTTGACAGTTACTCACCAAAGTTTCAACCATTTTGGACGCGCAGTTGTTATGTAATAGTCGTTTGAGTGAGTTGATGTGAGTATTTTTATGAAAATGGACAAAATCGAGTATCGAGCTGTCATTAAATATTTGTTTTTGAAAGGCAATACGCCAACGCAAATCAAAGATGAGTTTGATTCTGTGTATGGGGACTCTGCATCATCATTTACCACAGTGAAATTTTGGGCAGCTGAATTTAAACGTGGCCGTAAGAGCTTAGGAGACGATGAACGTTCGGGACGTCCAAAAACTGCAACTACCGACGAAAACATCGCCAAAGTTCACCAAATAGTACTAGATGACAGCCGAATTAAAGTGAGAGAGATAGCAGACGTTATGAACATGTCAAAAGAACGTGTTTGTCACATATTAAATCAACATTTAGACATGAGAAAGCTGTCCGCGCGTTGGGTGCCGCGTTTGCTCACGTTAGACGAAAAACGTGTTTGAATGAACATTTCCAATGCTCTGTTGGCGCAGTTTAGGCGCATTAAATCTCAGTTTTGGCGCCGATTAATTGCTGTAGATGAAACTTGGATACACCATTATAGGCCCGAAACAAAAATACAGTCCAAACAGTGGACTGCAAAGGGGGAACCGGCTCCGAAAAAAGCAAAAACTGTTTTTTTTTGGCTGGGAAAGTGATGGCGACTGTTTTTTTGGGGAGTTATTTTAATCGACTATCTTCAAAAAGGAAAAAACATTACAGGAGCATACTACGCATCATTACTTGACAAGCTGAAGTCAGAACTTGCGGAAAAACGGCCACATTTGCAGAAAAAGAAAATCGTGTTTCACCAAGACAACGCACCGTCTCACACCTCAGCGGTTGTCATGGCGAAAATCCACGAATTACGGTTTGAACTGCTTGACCATCCGCCTTACTCACCAGATCTAGCCCCAAGCAACTTCGTTTTGTTCCCTCATCTAAAAATTGCGCTCGGAGGACAGAGATTTTCGTCAAATGAAGAGGCCACTCACCTTCGTGAACAATTATTTTGCAGAGAAAAACGCCGAGTACTATTTGGACGGATTACAGAGATAGGAGCATCGCTGGGAGAAGTGTGTAGAGGTACAAGGAGACTATATTGAAAAATTAAAAATTTCTGAAAAAATGTCTTGTATCTTTGTTAGGTCGGAAACTTTTCAGACTACCCTCGTATATATATATATATATATATATATATATATATATATATATATATATATATATATATATATATATATATATATATACAAGAACAAAGTTCGAAATAATTTTTCGATTGTAACGTCGTTCTCAATGTATTCACAGTATATTTAACGTCAACAAATTTGTACATTACAGATAGAAATTATTACAAATTTGTTGACGTTAAATACGTAATGTTACAAGTGTAAATTTGAAAGATATTTTATCAATCATTAAATAGTAATACAAAATATATGTACTAAATGGTGTAAGATAACAAGTAGGCCTGTTAGATCTAAACAAAGTTGAAATGTACGTAATAGTGTATAAAAGTATTTTTGTTGTTATGAACATGTTTCTTGATACATTAATTACAAAAAAAAATATTTCATAAAATCATTTAATAATAAGCTGCTTAATAAAGCACATCCAATTAATTGTACAAAATTCTGGTTCGGAAACTATCGACACAAGACCGCTAGATCATATTTTGTATCATGTAAAATCACTCATAACTCAGAGTACAAAATTCTGGTTCGGAAACTATCGACACAAGACCGCTAGATCATATTTTGTATCATGTAAAATCACTCACAACTCAGAGTACAAAATTCTGGTTCGGAAACTATCGACACAAGACTGCTAGATCATATTTTGTATCATGTAAAATCACTCACAACTCAGAGTACAAAATTCTGGTTCGGAAACTATCGATACAAGACCGCTAGATCATATTTTGTATCATGTAAAATCACTCACAACTCAGAGTACAAAATTCTGGTTCGGAAACTATCGACACAAGACCGCTAGATCATATTTTGTATCATGTAAAATCACTCACAACTCAGAGTACAAAATTCTGGTTCGGAAACTATCGATACAAGACCGCTAGATCATATTTTGTATCATGTAAAATCACTCACAACTCAGAGTACAAAATTCTGGTTCGGAAACTATCGACACAAGACCGCTAGATCATATTTTGTATCATGTAAAATCACTCATAACTCAGAGTACAAAATTAAAAAAAAAATTCATTCACAACACGCGTAAATTAGAAAAAAAGCAAACAAGATGACTACCAGGGTTTATTTTCGGTGTTTTCTATTTAAAATCAATTCATAAGTTTTTTAGATCTCAAACCTGGAGCAGTTAGTTGACTTGTGCATCTTTATACATAATTTTGTGTGTGTACAAATTTTGAATTTATTTTGGGGTGGAGTATACTTTTGATTGAAACAACCTGTATATTCCACATTCCCAAGTGGAGATTTGTTTTTTATAATAAAAAAAATTGTTATTTAAGAATCCTAAATAATTTTAGCAGCAATTGGTTGAGAATGACACTTTCGGTGAGTTTAGACAAAATTTGAATCTGACCAGGTTTGTACACGAACATGTGCACACAAGTTGTATACGGAGAAATGTTTTTCTTTAAAACTTTCCATACTATATAACTTGATAGATGTAAACACAACACTATACAGAATGTTTACAGTTCTGTTATATTTTTGTATATTTGCTACTAAAAAATATTATACGAGCTACATATGCGGCCGGGATCAGTATTAACAAAAACAATTAGAAATATTTGTTGGTAGCCACTATTAAAGTTTTGGTTGCTGTCTTTTGACGTATATATTCTAATCTGTTTACAAAAAGCATGCTAAACATACTAATCTGTTTAGGCTACTAAAGATTTGTTTGCTCATATTTTATGCATAGATGAATCTGTTTACAAAAAAGTAGGCTAAACATACAATTCGTTTTGGTTACTAAAGATTTGTTTGCTCACATTTTATGCATAGATGAATCTGTTTATAAAAGAGTAGGATAAACATATAATTCGTTTTGGTTACTAAAGATTTGTTTGCTCACATTTTATGCATAGATGAATCTGTTTATAAAAGAGTAGGATAAACATATAATTCGTTTTGGTTACTAAAGATTTGTTTGCTCACATTTTATGCATAGATGAATCTGTTTATAAAAGAGTAGGATAAACATATAATTCGTTTTGGTTACTAAAGATTTGTTTGCTCACATTTTATGCATAGATGAATCTGTTTATAAAAGAGTAGGATAAACATATAATTCGTTTTGGTTACTAAAGATTTGTTTGCTCACATTTTATGCATAGATGAATCTGTTTATAAAAGAGTAGGATAAACACAATTTATTTAGGCTACTAGAGATTTGCTTGCTCGTATTTTATCCATAGATAAATCTGTTTACAAAAAAAAATATGCTTAAAGTACAATTTGTTTAGGCTACTAATTTTTAAATCTGTTTAACAGATTTTGCTTAAATTTTGGTCATATGTAAACAGCTTACCTCATTTGAAATATTGTAAAAGAATTTAAGGTTCGAGAGTAAACAGTAGAACAAACTCGACTCGATCAAGGTTTACTTAGGTTTATTTTACCACATCTACTACATACCAACAAATGTCTTTAATTTTAAATACGCTACACTGTACTGAGTTATGAACCTTTATTTATTAATTTGAGCAAAATCTTAAAACATATTTACAACTAAGCGGACTGATTTAATCACAAACACGTCCATTGCATACGATCATAATATTTGTGAAAAAGCAAAAAAGTAATATATTTCCTTCAGTCTCCGATTCTATAAGTACGAATATAAACTTCAAATACATAAAATCCTAATCTTTAATCTCTGTTTATTTTTAAAACTGTACAAAGCGCCTACGGTTATAGGCTATTTACTGCACATCGAGAATCAAAATTAAATGCAGTATAAGCGGCAGAAGGGTTCTTGTCGCCTACGCTAGGATTTATGCAAAACTAAGCTCTTAAAGGGTTTAACATATTATCAACCACGTCTGTTTCTGAGTGTGGCAGGTCATCCATTAACTGTGAAATGTTAAACAGCGAGTTTAGTTTAGTAGTTAAATTTGTATTTCCTTATTTACAACATTGCAATAAAATCTGTAGTACGTGCAGCTAACTTGTTCAGGTGAAGAAAATAAATTTCCAACAATAATTATTCCACTTCTGAAACAATAATTTCCGCATCATAATCAGAACTGTACTTTCAAATTACACTGAAAACATTGAAACGAACTCTGGACTGGCATGAGGATTACGTCAGTATTCTTAATAGAATTTAAAAATTTTAAACGCCGATGTTAACACTGATTAAAAGTTAGGCCTGAAATACTTCAAAAAAGTGTAAGGTTTTACAATGATCGACATTTTGAAAAGTTAGAACGGATTTTGCAAACTAGTTTATATTAAGTTTTGAACCACTTATGCTAAAAGTAAGTGTATATATAACAGAATAGATTAACGTAATTACTTCACGCCAGTAACTTGAAATAAAACTAATGAAGATTGGGATCAATGTAACACACGGAATAATTGAAACTGCGTACAGATCCGATTTGAAGCAAATATCTATTTTACCGGCTAAGTTACAAACTTTCTCCTCAACACAATAGACTAAATAATATTAAATTCTCAGTCGTTACTGCTTACCAAATGAAGGCTATATTTAGTTGGAGAAGCTACAAACTTGAAGACGTGACATTCGGGTACTCCCTTGATATTTGCCAAATCAAAGCGAAGTACTACTGAATACAGACAGCTGATTTTAACCAAACAGTTAATTAGATGAAGTAGCCCAGCAGAAACGTAGAACTGATTCGTTTAATTGAATAGAAGTTACAAGCTATATTGCCTCAAAACACTTTAATAATATATTTTTTATTTAAACCAGAATATTTTATAAGTATATATATATAAAGTATTAACAACCCCTCAAAAAGAGACCTAGATGTCCGAATCAGAGTTTATTCGACGTCCTAGGTATCATTCTTATTATGATGGCCATTCCAATAGAAAATCGCTAAAACAGAGAGCAGTATTTCAGTTAAGATACTGTTCTATTTTCTTTTAATTATCGTATTTACCTAAATCAAAGCTGAATGTTTTATGGTCTGTACACTTAAGCTGTAAATTATAAGTATTAGTTTACAGTTACTCCCGTTGCTTTAATTAACCTTACTGTAACGCGGATCCGTCGTCCTCATTAGTTTAACTGCAATAAAAGTGTGGGTGTTACGCAAAACAACAAAAACGTAGTTACATTAAGTTATAAAATATTTGTTCGGATAGCTGTGAAATTTTTTGTAATCAAAATTACACCAAAATGTGATATAAGATTTAAAAAAAACCAGGCAGGGTTTTTGGACTCTTTGTCAGTAAGTTTCGTAGTGTGTCTTATTAAGATACTCAGGGAGTAAATAGGGAGGGGAGTTAAAAATAGTTTTTTAGAGTTCGAGCACCGCATTAGTGAAATACTTAACCTCTCTTATTTTGATAAGGAACTGAAGACAAGTGGATAATATTACGTTCCCGTAATAAAAATTTGGCAAGTCTTTAATTGTTTGCTAGCTACAAAGGAGAAGGGGTGTGGGCCGTAACTAATTTTGCATCGCATTACACTTAGGCTAACAATAGGTTGAGCGCCATGTTGTCTTTAATTATAATATAATCTGTACACCATTGTTTTAGGCCAAGACAACGAGAATGCCTGTGCGTGGTTACGTTGTTCAGGGTGACCAAAGAAATCAAAGTGGTTGCCTTCAAAATTTATAATTGTTTTTGTTTTTAACTTGCCATATTAATATTTTAAAGAAAAACAAATAGTGACAGGAAAAATAATTAATTAATTACTTCTGTTTCGTACCATAGAAAAAAACGGAGGGATAGAACATTTATAATGATAAATCACATCAACTTTAAGGAAGGCAAACAAAATCAAAACTAAACTTAAATCTACCAACCTTATCCAATATATCACTTTGTAATGTAGCGATGCCTTCTGAGTGTTATTTAACCACAAAACAAATTATAAAAAAAACAAAACTAAAATATATTTTTCTGTTTGATAATAGAACCACTAAAAGTAACAAATAATCTAATCAGTGACGTCACTATAACTATATAAAGTACTAAACGAGGGTCTTTTACAATAATCGATCATTGGATATCAAGTAAATTTACATAACCAGACTTCAACGAATTAATCAGGTTTATTTTAGCGCTAATCAGAGTTTCGTAGTTCATCCGATATTTTTTTTATTCGACCTAGGTTAGCCGATATTTTTTTTATTCCCAAAAACTGAGTGTGACTACTAGATCGGTGAATACACCAAAGTTAGCTCTATGTTAATTTTTAAAAATTCTCTCCTTATTGTCACTCCAACGAACAAAATAGGCCTTTTCCGAATGAAATTTATAAGAAAGTTCGCGTATGTACGTGACTGTTATAAATCCAAACATTAATATACACAATTTCACTTTCCATACGATGTAGCCTCGCGCGAACTAGCCTTAGCCAGACTAGTCAGTCGTCGTCCAAATCGTTCCCTCTGAACAGCTGTTTGTTTAGGGTATCATAGCCTATTTTTATTGCATATATTTCTATATACGATAGATATAGGATTGATGACTTAAAATGTCTCAATAACTCACCAATTTTCATGTCACCAAATTGAATTTCGACATATGTTACACTCTATGACACTTTTGCGGTAAAGACGACTCGATTGACACCTCATTTTGTCAAAGTTGGTTCAATAAGGGCGATGCTACAGTGGAACATATACAAATATGCATACTGGCTGCCAAATACATAACCTTCCTTTGCTTTGTCGCATTCGGTTAAAAATCCTTTATTATTTTTTTATTAGGTTTTTGGCGAAAAACACATCGCCCAAACAATTCTTAAGGCAAATAAATAGACAAGAGCTGTAACAATTTTTTTGAAAAACCCCAAACAAGACCAGGTAAATTTTCAACTCAGCTTGCAGCTTACATAAACTATAAATAAAAAAGTAACTTTGTATAAATTATATATGTAGAAGCCAAATATAAATGCATTATATTGAAATTATTTAAAACACTTCCGAGATAGTTACTTGCAAACAGTTCAGGGCAAACTCTGGTATTTCGGATTAAGAGCTCTAATTAATTAAAAGTTTACTAAATGATTTTAACTAAATTTCGCTTCCCCTAAAATAAATTATAATTAAAACATTTAAACAAGATTGTAATACATCAACGTAAATTTAATGAAATTTTTAAAGATGAGAATTTCTTAATCGGATATTTACTATTTTAGTCATACGTGGAATATTTTTACTCAGTAAAATAAATAAATAAATACATTTCAGGAGTAAATAAAATATGAAAAATAAATCTTGACCACCCTATAGCCTAAATATTATTTATTTTTCGACATATTGTACTCGCTAACTGTAAATATTTTTTATTTTAAATTTTTTATACTGACTTCAGTTATGGTTATTCATATAACCAAAATTATAGCATAATCTGATATAAAAAAAGTTTTAAAAACTAGGCAGAGTTTTTGGATTTTTCGCCAGTAGTTTTTGAAACGTATTTGTATACTTGAAAACAAATAGATATGGGAACACTTAACTGTTTCTTGACCTCTTGAAATCATTAAAGTGAACATTTGTTCAAAGTTCACAATTTTCTTTTACTCGAAATGAGGAATCAGTGAAACTTTTAAAGATAAGCTTTACTTATGGATAATAAACACTCTAGTCGAACTATTACTTGGAAAAAAATCATGCACGCAACTCTCTCGCTGACATGATTAAAGCGAATACCTAAAAATTACATCATACGAGTAATAATTTTTAATTTTACACTTTTTTTAAATTTTATTTTTCCATCACTGTTAGAGTTAAAATCTGTATTTGGGGATTTTGAAATTTTTACATGCTAGTATTTGCATATTTTGAAGTTAGGCTAATTACGATGCGGAAAAAAATTATAAAAAATGTTTAAGATAAAACACACTAATTTTTTAACAGGCCGCCATTTTGAAACTGTTGAACGGATTTTACTGAGCAACAAACTTGTAAAAGTTACTATTACCAGAATCAATTTTTTTTAGAAGAAACATCGTTCTGATTTTTCGCCAAAATCGTATGTGGTGTTTTCGATGTAGTTTTAGCCCAAATCTGCTTTCGACTTCAGAATATAAAAGCACCTCGATCGAAGATAGCAGAAACGATTTTGTCGGAACTATGTTTTTTCTTAGAAACAGTTGTGTATAACGAGTGTACACCGGTTTTTAATGTAATTCACATTTGTCTATCCGTGAAGGACTTTACACACACAAACATAGGCCTACTTACATACATACATACACAAACAAACAAACAAACACACACACACACACACAAGATTAACGACTCTTCAAAAAGTGATTGAAAGGTCAGCATCACTTAAAATTTATAATTCCTTGTATAAGTCTTGCCATGTTCATTAACAAAAAAAACCTTGGAACCCTCTAATAAATACTATAACAGTGACAAATTTTAAGCAATCAATCATAATGTCAACTGTGACGCCTGTATGTCAGTAATGAAAGCTTATCACGATGAATAATGTGAAAAATGACGAGAACGCCATAAATTACTCTTTAATTGAACTGCAGCTATAATATTTTATTGTTGAGGTTATTTGAATTTATTAAATCTTGATAATCAATGGGTCTTTCGATTTACATCCGATCTGTAAATTTCTAATCCTTACTCCCAAATACGCGACAGAGCTGAGGTGATGTTCTTTATTAGGCTTTTATTACACATAAGGCTTGATATATAGGTTAATAAGTTTCACACATTACTCAACAAATAACTGTATAAAACTACTTGGATTCCATCTTACAGTTATAAACTAAGTTTGCAACACTCACACATTATAAACTATATAGTAGTGTCTTCAGTAGAAGGTAGTTTAGTTGGGGGGGTGTAGTAAAACTAAAGTAATAGAAATCAGTTTGTTAAAGAGATTAAAACTTTACATTATCTGCTACAAATAATTTTCTATGCTTTGTCGATTTGTTTTCCAAGTTTAGCCACTAACGAAAACTTCAGGGGTTTCTAAATTATGTACACGTTTGTTCTTTAGTAGTTACATTACAATTTACATTTTGATAAGCAGTTTAATTTGTCGAAAGAAGAAAAATTGTTATGTTTCTTTGGAAGTTTAAATTTAAATACACTAAATTTCAATATAATTTCATCAACATTCCTTAACACTGATTTTAAGAAAATACAATTGTTGTTAATGTAAGGCTTGAAAATTCTGGAGAACAAAATATGATCACGATGTAGACTGACTACACCAACAAATATAAATGGGTGGTCTATAAATTATTATTTACGTCCTCACCAATGTGCAAAACAATCTCAGATGGAGAGACTTCAGAATGAAAAACGTTTTAGACTCACGTGACAGAAGTAAAACATTATACTACCAAATCCGAAATTTTAACTACCGATTGAAAGTAATTTAATAAAGCGTATTAAGAAAATCAATTTAGATTAAAAACTGTTTTTTATAAGCTTACGATTTTCGTAAGTTAAAGAGAAAACAGAAATATCGAATTTATTTAAATACGAAATTAAACTCCTGCAGAAACAGAACTTTACAATTCGATAAGCAATTCTGTTTGATGTGGATAAATTTAATCATGTGACGATTGTGCTATGAGGTAAACAAAAGCTCAGCTAGATTATAAACCCTCGAAACATTAACATTAAATGATAGCCATTAAAATGATTCTACTTTACTACTTACAAATAAATCTACTTTTCCTGTTACTGGTGTATTGCAACATAGTCAGGTTCATTTTCGTATTAATGGAACCGTTTAAAGGATTTTGCTCAATGAAGGTTTTGAACAAACTTGTCCACGATTTTACTTTAAAAAATCGATTTTTAAACTAATTTTCAATTAAATCTGTATAAATTACCCGATTTCAAACTATATTCGTAGAAAATACGAAATGAACAATGAGCGCTACTAAATTTTTTTGGTAATATCAAATTTTAAAATGCTCATTTACGCATTTTTTAAATATTGTTTGAATGGTGAAATCATATTTTCAAATAAACTTATGATTTTTTTAAAGATTTGAAATGGTTATTTTAAATTTATGAAATTATGTTCATTACAAAATTTTTAATTACCTCTCAAAACCTACTTCTTACAATAATTAACTGTCCTACAGCTCATTTTCCAAAATTCACTAATAAATCATTCAAGCTTGCAATATTATTCATTCCCAATAAAATTTCTGGAATTGTTATGGAAAAAAATATACATTATGAGTATTCGGATAGAGTAGCAACTTTATAATTTATTAATTAGACAATTCTCAGGAGATTGAGGACGACAGTTATGTATCCAAAAACAGGTAAGAACAACCAGTAAAGAATAAAATCAGGTCGCTGAACTTTAGACGTGCCGAAATTAATAAAATTCTGTTCCAAGAAAAGCTCAGTGTTCAATCACTTTTATAAAGGCAGACGCACGTAACTTTCAGCGACGCAATCAAATTGAAAGCATTATTTATTTGTAACATTTTATTTCGCTTTCATAACTGCCCCAGCTGGCAATCGTGAACTTTGATTTAATAAGTTTTAAATCTTGTCGAAAAGTGATAAAATCAGACTGAGCTGAATACATTAAACCTAATTGCGCCTTCTAAAAACCATTTTTATTTGCCCTTACTTTACGGAAAATTTGAATATATTTAAATTAATGTAAATGTTAATCATATTCTTGATTCAAAACATCGGTCCAATATGTAAAAATAGGTTCACCAAATTTCGCTCAAGTATTTGTCAAACGCTATTTTTATCGAGAAACCTAGTTAAAAACGAAATACCAAATTTGTGATGGTACTTGCTGTTCGAATAAGTAGCAAAAAAAAGTACAAGAATGCGATCAGTTTCTTTATTTACTCATAAACCGTTAATTTATATTATTTCACATTAACCGCTACACTTACTTATGTTATTAGCTAATATTAGCAAACATTTTGGTTTTCGACAGCCCTTAATTTGCTTTTTTCCTTTTTGGACTACTGTGATGCATACGTTCTGTTTGGGTATTAATAGACTATATTTTAGCAAAATTTAATCATTTTGAGAAAATCCAGTTTTTTAAATTTTTTTAACAAAAAACTGATTAAACAAACTTTTTTTGAAAAATTAAAAAAATACGAGATACTGACAAACTAGGTACTCATCAGAATCGGTCCAGCGATATAAAGACATTCTCACAGATATACAAATATCCAAGTCAACAACACTTTTTTGTTCTCGAAACAAATGTAATCCATTAAAAGATTTATCTGAACACATATTTGTGTTGTATTTCTGCGTACTTTCTTAGGGAGAAAGAAAAAACAGGCACACGAATTAATAGGCAATATCCGTTTCACACGTTAAACGAGACGATTAGATTTGTTGATCATATTATTAGACAAACTAATTCGTCCTTAAGTCAGTAAACAAGGACATCATCCTGTGAGTATTCTGCACAAACTTCAGCAATCTAATCACGTGCTAATTTAATCAAACAGTCAGGTTTGTGCAACTAAACAGCTGTACCTGTTGATTACACAACATTAAGTTAACTCTACCAAGTTTGTAACTATCTCAGTTTGCTATATAATAGCCTACAATTAATTTAATCGGCAAATATACGTGTTTGATTAAATATCCTTAAATTGCACTTATTTCAACTTACGGCGTATACATGTAGGGTTCAGATAATGTAAAAAAGTAGGGTTTTAGGCTCGTTACCCTCAAATGGTTTTGTTTTGATTTGCTACTCGGGGTAGCCTGTATAAGTAGTATTGAATGTGGGCGAGAGAACTTTGGGGTCGACGGACTCTTGTACAGCAAGCACAGAGCACTTAATAAATTAATGGAACAAAAATATTACAAAAAACTTTTTCGCGCTAAATAATACAAGCAAAACATTACTCTAGTATGTGTAACAAGTTTGAAACAAAAGACATTTACAGTTTGTGATGAAACGAAAAAAACAAAGCTTTACGACAATCAAGTTTTATTTCTAGTGTGTTTCTGTTTATTACTGAACCGAAAACTTAGTTTATTTCAAATTTGATAAACAGACTTCAGTCATTTAGATTTATATGAAGATTTTAACCCTAATTACGATGATGAAATCGTATTTTAAAAAAAAATGTAATACAAAAAAATATTCTTCTAAACTATTAGAAATAACCATTTTGAAATAGTTAAACGAATTTCACTGAAAAACAAACTAGCATAGCCAAGACCGATTCGATTTTTGTGCAAAGTTTGAATCGATTTTGCAAAATCGGACAAAGATTGCCAACGCGAGAGTACGCACGCACGCGCGCGCGCGCGCACACACACACACACACACACACACACACAAACTTTAAATTCTGAGCTCTTATTTCAAGATCCGGGTGTGGGTTTTACCATTACCTTATTTTCCAGTGGAAATTCGCTAATGAGTACACTTTGTTCAGTATTGCTTCTAACCTAGGCGATACTAATAATACCTACCATTGAACACAAGGCTCTTAACCCCCCCCCCACTTCATTGTTTGTTTCTTCAGCGACACTTAGAATTTGCATATTAATTAAACACTAACTTTAACCAATTGTCTTTACTTTCGTCTGATTTAAATAATTATTGTATAAAGTTTTATAAATGTACTTGGTGTTTCATTATTGTATGATAAATTATGACCATTTATTTACTTTACGAGTATATCAAACTTATTTTTAATATTTTATAAATTTTGTTGAGCTTAATTTATTATTTGGATTAAAAAAATGTATCAAGATAAATAGACTTTATTTTATCGAATATCCATTGGAAAATGAACTATTGGAGCAGTTATCATGGTAATAACCGAACCTTAAAATTAGCGGTGATCCTAACACACACACACACACACACACACACACACACACACACACACACACACACACACACACACACACACACACACACACACACACACACACACACACACACACACACACACACACACACACACACACACACACACACACACACACACACACACACACACACACATATATATATATATATATATATATATATATATATATATATATATATATATATATATATATATATATATATATATATATATATATATATATATATATATATATATATATATATATATATATATATATAAAACTTAACAACAATTAACAAATCTAATTTTTATGTTGGCCTATTAAAAGTTAACAACTATTAACGTTTAAGAGTACTGTTTCTAGACAAGTTAATTTACTGTTACAAACAATTCAGCTGATCTTGTAGAATAAAATTAATAAATAACGCGAACCTTTTTTTTCTCCTGTGCATCTCAACGAAAGTATCTTTCCATTTCACCAATTTATTATATATATAATTCCTTAGTCAATTATATTACATAATTTTGTCTAGCATATAACACATATAATTTATTAATGGTATTTAAGAAATTATTATTATGTTTACATGGAAACACAATATAACGACAATTAAATCTTACTTTTTACTTATTTAACTTTTTCTTATTAAAAGTTTTATAAAGAATACTAAATTACCAAATTTTACTTTACAATCATAGATTGAATGTTTACTAATTAATATCGGCGCATAATATTTCATTTTCAAAATGTATATTTTGAGAATTAAATTGAATGCGTTCATTTTATTGGTAATATTTGTGCACTTTTTAGGCTCGTGTCGGCCAATTTATAATTTATTACCGAGCACTGAAAATTATGAAGAATATGATCTAGAACAAACAGGAAATCAAAATCCATTTGGTAAACTAATTTTATCAGTTGATTCTTCACAAAATGAACGACAAAATGAAAGCCTAAATATCGTCCAGTCTTTGGAATCGCCGAAAATTGACAAAAGAGAAAAAGACGATAAAATAATTATGTACAACGAAAAACTAAGCGTAAGTATGTTATCCACAAAATCTTATTTGAAAACATCTGCTACACCAGCTTTCTCGACGCGGAGTGACGAAAAAGTCGGGAAAACTTCAACAAATCAGAAATCGCCAAAACCTTTTCCAACACTGTTTCAGGTAACTACAGAACATTCAAGCAAAAAATCTACGCTAAATTATAAACAGTCTAACGAATTAAAATTAAATTTATCATGGCCAGAATTTTCAAATGAACTTCTGGCACATTATTCGTCAAATCCTTTTGAAATAACTCTTGGTATACCAAAAACTCATTATAATAATGAAAAATTCAAGATATTTTTACCAAAAAAACAAGAAGAACAAACCACACTGCCGTATTTGCTGTCGCGTTTAAGAAATAAATTAGTGGCCTGTGGAGAAAAAGCTTCAGCACTGAAGAGCAACGATCGGAACACAAAATTCCCACCAAGACTTCAAGGAAGCAACTGTATGGCGGATAAATTTGGTGAACAAGACGGGATGCATTATATGTCGAAACTGTTTCCCATATTGTATCAAACAACCGAAAAACCTACAAGTAAAAAATTTAACTTAATAGATTTAAAACTGAAACTTTCACAGTTGTTAAAGAAGACTACGCATAAACCCCTTGAAAACGCTCTTGGACTTCCGAAATCTAACATAAGTTGTATAAAAGTTCCTTTAATATTTTTGTCACTACAGAGAACATTTAACACAGAAAATAAAAAAATATATGAAAAAGTTAACGAAAAGTGGTATATTCATAAATTAGATTCGACAAACTCGCCGAAACCTTTCCCTTCTCTGCTTGGAACAACAGAAGAATCACAACAATTTAGTCACAAAACAAATTTCATAGATGGACTCTCGCATAAGTTAAAATTAAACTTAACAATTCCACCAGTTTTTAAAAAAACTACGTCTAGTCCATCTCTTGAAATCGTCCTCAATCTTCCAAAACATTCTAGTAATAAAAGCAATTTGTTACAAACAAACTGTAATTCAGACAAACATGAAACCTTGGACTTTCTAACCGGACATGATACATCAAATAAAAAAGAAAATTGTACTAATAAAAATCAAAACTTAGGGTTGATAACAACTCAAAAGCCATTTCCAACACTATTTCAAGTAAAAGGAGATACTACACATCACGAACATAAATTAGTAGAAGAATTGTCGAACAAATTAAATGTAACTTTCCCTCCATTTTTACATAAAAATGGAGTCTTAACTAGTCATCCATTTGAAATTACACTTGGTCTTCCAAAACATGCTAATAGTGATAAACGTCCTTTACTACAACCAAACTGTAAACCGAAAGAACATAAAATATCGGATTTATTTACCGGTCACGACAAATCGAAAGAAAACCAAAATTGTTATCATAACAATCAAAACTTGAAACTGACAACGCAGAAACCATTCCCCACGTTGTTTCAAGTAAAAGAACAGACTATGCATCATGAACCAAATCTTATAGATCAACTGTCGAACAAATTGAATTTAAATGTAACTATTCCGCCGTTTTTAAAGAAAGTAAACCCATTTGATCACACTGTAAACCCGTGCGAAATAACTCTTGGTCTTCCAAAATCTGGGGACAATAATAAAGTTCACATACTTCCAAAAACGACATTTTGTCCAGAGTATAAACCTGCCAATAATAAAGAAATCCAAACCAGAATTGTTTTTGTGACTTGCAACAATGATAAACTAGAACTGGACACACAAACGACAAGCCTTATAACTGAAACTAACACAGAGCTAACAACCGATACGGTTGACACAAATATTGAAGAAACAAAACAGAATGGCTATAAAACAGAAAGTGACAAGTGTGAACTTATATCGACAGCTGATATGACCGCACCGAGTGCAACACCTGATACTTATGAAGAAAAATCCACAGAATGGACACGATGTATGACTGTGTGTTTTTACACAAATGAAAATGAATTAAATCTTTCTCTTTCCTCATCTTCCACTGATACACCGACTATAATTTCATTATTACCGACACCAGAAGAATCCACCGAAACTCCAACTAATATGAATAACACTTTACACACAAGTTCTTATGAAGAAGAAATAAGTACAAGTATTTACACTACAATTTTTGAAACTGAATCACAAACCGATATACACTCAACCACTAACACGATTAACACAAAAGGTGATATTTCAGAAGAGGTAAATCAGAGAGAAACAAAAACAAGCACAACGAGTACGGCACAGTTTACTGATGAAACCACAGAGTCACCAATGTACGTAACGCTCTGTTTTCCCATTTACGAAAATAAAACTGGATCTAGCACATTAGCTGCGACTCAAACGACGAGTGAAATATCAGTATTATCGACAACTGAAACATTCATTGAAACTTCAACAAATGTGGTTAACACGAATAGTTTAGAAGAAGGATTAAGTACAACTCAATGTTCGTCAACTATTGTGACTGAGACTCCAGCTGATACGTTGAACACGCTAAATACGAAAGGTTATGAGGAAGGACTAAATGCAACTCAATACTCATCAACTATTGCAACTGAAACTACAAAAAACATCATTAATACGAAAGGTTATGAGGAAGGACTAAATGCAACTCAATACTCATCAACTATTGCAACTGAAACTACAAAAAACATAATTAATACGAAAGGTTATGAGGAAGGACTAAATGCAACTCAATACTCATCAACTATTGCAACTGAAACTACAAAAAACATAATTAATACGAAAGGTTATGAGGAAGGAATAAGTACAACTCCATACTCATTTACTATTATCATTGAATCACCAACTATTATGGATAACAAGAATGATTATAATGAAGGACTAAATACAACTCATTGTGCATCAAATATTGTGACTGAAAGTAGAATAAATACGGTTAGTACAAACGGGTACGAGGAAGGATTAAGTACAACTCCATGCTCATCGACTATTGCAACTGAAACTTCAACAAATATAGTTAACACAAGTGAATATGATGTAATACTAAATACAACTCAATATTCATCAAGTATTGCAAATGAAACGTCAACAAATAATATCTGTAATACGAGTGGTTATGATGAAAAACTAAATACAACTCATTATACATTAAGTATTGCAACTGAAACTTTAACAAATATGGTTAATACAAATGGATATGATGAAAGATTAAATACAATTCAGTACTCATCAACTTCTGCAACTGAAAATTCAACAAATATGGTTAACACGTATGGTTACGATGGGCTAAATACGGCTCAATATTCATCAGCTGTTGCAACTGAAAGTTCACTAAATATGGTAAAAACGTTAAACACTAACAATTACAAGGAAGGACTAAATACAACTCAATATAGAACAACTCCAAATAACACATATTTCAAAACTATTAGTATTTATACAAGTGGTACTAATACACAAATGGCAAGTAAAGAAGGTTACGAAACAACGACTGACAAATTTCAAGAGCTGCTATGGACAACAGAAACATACAAAACAAGTAAAGCAACCACAGCTATTTTAAAAAATAAAACAACATTGTCGCCAAAGTTTAAAACTGTATGTTTTCCTGTATCTAACAATAGGAAGCAATATGGTATATCGACTTCAGAAAAAACAAAAACAAAAACTTCTAAATCCTAATGGAGCTTAGACTCAACGATGTCAGATTTACTTATTATTTGTAATCCGATGATACTCTACTTAGTTCCGGAGTGCACTTACCGGAATTCGTTGTGATTTTAAAATAATAATCACAATTTTCCTTTCTCTAGTATTAGATAATGCATGTTGAGAGTGCATTAAGCTAACTGATAGGATAAAATATAAAATGCATAAATGTAAATTAATAAATTATAACATTTATAAGTCTTGTTGAATGTGAATTAACTCTAGAAATATTATATTCACAACAATAGGGCTAACACTTATCATATTATAAATCAGAATACAATACGCGTAATTAAAATGACTGAGCGCCAACTGTAATTTTTTCATAAAATGACTTTTATTAGTCATTAATGTTGCAATACTGTGTGCCATCGAAACTCACAAATTAATTCAAGTAAGATCATGAAAGATGTCATCCTGAATACAAACAGTAAATAGTGAACATATGGAGACCTGGAAAGGATGATCTGAGTTTGACAAACAAATAACCTGTAATGTGTAATGACAACACTCGCCCGAATACCTCACGCTACTGCGGGTCATTTTCCTCGCAGGTTTGCTCGACAGATTATTTCATATCTACTACTGGAATCTTTATTATAGACTCTCTGACTTTGATTCGTTGTTACAAGTAAAAGAAAAATAATGTAATAATGTAACACTTTCACCTTAATTGTTTTATCCTGAACAATTACACCATACATATTTTAAAAATTAAATAAGTAATATGTTTTAAAAAAACAGTTTTTCGTAGTTTTTTCCTGTTCTTGAAATTCATGATTTTACCAGGTCAAGAATTTTTTAGATAAAAAAGTTCTTTTACAGCCATTGTTACCTCAATGTGCTGAATATGATTACATGAATATAATCGGCATGATATCATTACTACAAATATTTCACAAAAGAAAATATTAACAATTATTAAAATTATTATTGACAATTGATAATTACAAAAGTTACGCTGTGAAAGTACACCCTGGGCCCAGCAACAGTTGATACGCACCGAGTCGTGTAAAACGACTACCGGTCGGACTGTTTCTCCTTATCAAAATATGACCTAATCTAACCTAACCTAACCTAAAATTAAATATAAACTGCTTTGAAGTTTTATGGATATAAAGGCATTTTCTAATGTTTTCGTAAAATACTGTATAACAAACACACAGATATTTGAATGTAATACACTGGAGATTTCCCTTATAACCGTTTGTATGCCACTGACACATCAAACAAGAAACTGTAATGAATGACGTCACAATTCACGAAGAAAATGTTCATAATATCGACACGCAGGAAGCTTACATAGTACTTGAGAGTGCAAATGTGTGTGTGAGGGTGGCGTGGAGGACGGTTAAATTAATGAGTCATGTCCGCCACAGCTGTTTATAAAACAAAATCTTGTATTTTTACAGAAGTATGATAGAGAAGCTGTTTTGTCTTCTATTTCTTGGAACTCGGTTATGTCTCATTTCACAGACTTTTCATGTACTTAAACCTCCTTATCTTAAAAGACAGACCAATAAGAAACTTTTAAGATTGTTATTTCCTACTGATAAGTTGGGTTAAAAAAACAAACAGCTTGTAATTGTAGCATCTGTCAATCATGTGATTATTCATTTGACTGTGTACTTTGTCTGACGACGCTCGGCTACAATATGTTCAGTAAGACCCAAATTGTACGCCGCCTCTAAGTACGGCAACCGCTTTTTAATTATTTTTAATAATTCAGTTTTTAAAATGCAGCCTTCTGAAACAACATACCACTAGCATATACAGACTAACCAAATATAACAAGACCTACTCTGCACAGATCTACACAATATCGGTATTTAGTAGGTCGAAATAAGCTTGAAAAATCTAAGGTAAGTAGAATATAAGGTAGGGGCCACGCGAGTGTCCTCCCCACCACTTGCCGGCTATGGTGCGTCATTGGGTCAAACTCAGACTTAGTGTTTAGTAGAAAACAGTTTATAATGTTAGTTTTAGTAGGCCTAACTGTATTACAATAATAATTTTTTTTGTATAACATTATTAAAGCTATTAATTACTTTACTTACTGAAATCGCCCATTGTCAAAACGGAAACTTTTTATTTTATACAATATTACATAATATTAAAGTAAATCATAGCTCGAAAAATTCAAGAGTTATCTTTTATTTGAAAGTTACATTAAACTATGAACATTAAAGCACATTGCACTATGAATTACGTATCTGAGGATGTTCCTTGACAATTATTTGGTTGACTGTGAAAACATACATCTGGAAAAAAAAATTAGCAATAAATTAAATTACAAAGGACCAACTTATGTACAGGCTTTTATGTCCCCTTTAGGAGGAATTAGTAGTAGTAAATAAATAAATAGAATATTAACAAAGTTGACAGCCAATCCCTTTGATTATTATTGCACTCGTTTGTTGGATGACTGTATACAAAAGTTGAGGCGATTTTTTTTTCTTTACTATACCTATATAGCCAGCCATCATCTTCAGTAGATCAGAGTTGTATGCATAGCAAATCAGTCATATAGATTATATATTAAAACATAAATTATATTGTCAAATATACAAAAAGAATGTAGGAGAGCATACCTAATTATAGCTGTCAATTAATTTTTAAAATTTTGTTAAAACATAACTGGTTTCCAGAATAATATAATAGATAAAACATTTATGAAGTTCTCGAACATCAATGGCTTAGTGATTTTCTAAAAGTCGATTTCTCTGTGTTATTAGATAGATAAACAAAATTGTTGTTATATGACTGTTTTCAAATTAAAAATTCAATGTTAGTACAACTTTTTATACATTACAATTTTATGACTTTTATTACACAAAACATTACATTTTTGTTATTTCCTTCTAAACGTTTGATAACTTATTATTTAATTTTGATGGGTGTTGTTATTCCTTTGCAAAAGGCTTCCTTTGTTTTACAATTCATTTTCAGTTCCTATTAACATAATAAGGACTCTGTTGGCCATATTTCCTATAAGACAAATAATACAGATGACACCACTATTATTAAGATAAAGTTATATTTGAAATCTCATTTTAAAAAGTCTTGTATGTGAGAAAGAGATTTTTTTTGCTTTTAAAGGTACAGTAAAAATTATGAAAATAAATAGGCCTAAATAAGTATATCTGTAAATAAATAGGCTTAAAGTAATTGTGGGATCTGTTTTGTAACTAACTTCTCTGAATTTGTCGAAATATTATTGTAACTGACATTTTAATTGATTATGTACCTGACGAAAATTATATAATTACTCAGAGGCGTTAAATAGTTAATTCTTCTAAATGGAAATTGGTTTTGAGCTTAAGCTAAGCATATGGAATTCAGTTGAGAGAGAGAGAGAGAGAGAGAGAGAGAGAGAGAGAGAGAGAGAGAGAGAGAGAGAGAGAGAGAGAGAGAGAGAGAGACGGGGCACTTTGCTCATGGTGAAATCTTCTTAGCTCTTTTGTCAAGCACAGCAGCATATATACATAGAAAAAAACTTGTGTAGATTTTTGGTTGTTGTTATTATAAGGCTAAAAGCACATTGAGGCTATTATCGCCTCCATAAATGTAAGTGTGATTATAAATTGTTAAAATCGTAAGTGTAGTGTTGTAAGTGTAAGTGTGTGTTAGACTCGGGTACCGTGAGGGACGTCTAAATCCTCTCAATAGGTGCAGCTAGTCTGCATCCCTCCTGAGGTAGAAAAAAACTACTTCGATACTAATGCGATAGATGGTTTTTCGTACTCGCTTGAGTATTGAGTTAGTCGCACGAGTGTAAAAACATTTGTCGGTTATGTACTGAATGAGCAAAACTGGAAACCCCGAAAAATCCGCCGTTTTCATTTAAACTAAAAACCTCAGACGTAACAATGATTCTGATTTTAAGCGCATATCTATATGACTGATTTGCTATGCATACAGTATATTAACTACGTGACGAAAATGCTAAGTGTAACGACATATTCATTACAGCCAGTAAAATAATACACTACAATATAATTATTGTAATATTATAGTGTATAATATTATAGTTTATATTATAATATTATATATTATAATATTATATAATTATTATTGTTGTGGGTCTTACTACGATAGCTTCTCCAATAACTCATTCTCCACTGGAAATTAAAAAAAAACAAACATTATAAACTTACTGTTATTCAATAAAACTATAAAAAAACCTAAAAGTAGTGTTTTTTTTCGAAAATAAAATTATTAAAAATATTGATATTCGAATAAAATAAAGTACATTAATGGAAATATCAAATACCATTGAATTAAAAATCTATTTATTGAATACAGTGAATAATTTCTTTTGATTTTAGTACGCTGAAAAAATACAAAAAAAGTTTTTATATACAAATTATTTTGAATTAAATTAGATAATTTCATTTAAATTTAATTTCCTTTTTTGTACAATATAGGCGTTTTTAAAAATATTTTAGTTGTTTTTACCGTAATAAATTACTAACTGAGAAGATTAGACAATTTCTTTAGATTTCTTTAGATTTTGACTTCAAAAGGTAGACAAAATATTTCCAATAACAAAAGATTCAATTTTAAACGACGTCCAAGTTGTCTTTTGAATCGTTATAATTTTGAAAGAAACTCGAAGCGAAAAATACTTTGTTTACCTTCCCATTTATCTGTATTTGAATGATGACAATTTCAATGCCACGAAATTAAAAAAAATGTCTACAAGTCAGCATTTCCTGCTGTTAGAATCGTTTAGTTTTTGGTACACTAGGCCTAATATTAATAAAATTTCTAAATGGAAAACTATTTATTTTTATTATTTTAGCAAACTAGTGCAACACCAATAAGCTATTTAATTTGGACCTAAATTAATACATAACAGTTATACTAAGTTCCATCCACTGACAGTAACCTAGTTCAGAACTAATAGTCTCTTAAATAGTGAGACTTAAAAACTACACAGTTCAAATGGTTTTACCATTTGAATCTTCTAACCATGCCATCGATGTTGACTAGCTGAAGGGCTTCGACATTAATGTGCTGATGTAGTCTTTGTTTGTGACTTTGAGCAAATTTTCTAACTTCACTATCGATAGTTGGAACTGCTAGGTCTTTATACAAGTTGTCATTTCGGATGTACCAAGGAGCATCAATGATACCCCGAAGCACCCTATATTGAAATCTTTGAACAAAATTTCTGTTACTTTGACTGGCACAACCCCAAAGTTAAATGCCGTAAGTCCACACTGGTTTAAGGACTTGTTGATACAGCAACAGCTTGTTGTACACTGATAGAGAAGAACAACGACCCAATAACCAATACATTTTTCTGAATTTTAATTTTTATTCCTCTAGTTTTTTCTTCATATGTGGCTTCCACCAAAGTTTGGCATCTAATGTCATGCCAAGATATTTAGCTGTATTCCCGTATGGGACCACTTGATGATTAATAAAGACAGGTCTGTGCTCGATATGCCTGTTGGTGAAATCAACATGCACAGACTTGGCCTCATTAAGTTTGATTTTCCACTTCTTAGTCCAATTTTGAATATCGTCTATAGCTGATTGAAGTTTTCTGGTGGACTCGATGTTATTTTCACTAACAGCTAAAATAGCTGTCGTCAGCAAAAGTAGCGACAATACTTTGTTAAAAAGTTGGTAAATCACTTGTATACAGAATGTACAGTATTGGCCCCAATACACTGCCCTGTGGTACACGGAAAACTAATAGAATGGATGAAATGATTAAATACCTTGGGTCCATATTTACTCAAGCTATACCTATTATTTTTTAACTCTTATTCTGTTAATAATAGGCTGCATTTACGTATGATTATTATGTTTTGAGAAGGTTTTGCACAGGTTAGCTCTATTGTGTGAGTAGTTCGTTAAAATGTTTTGGAAAAAAAATAAAACAACAAAATATAGATCAATTTAACTTCTCTGGTGAACAACAGACAATTTAACTTACTGTGTGAAAGTCATCATGAAATATCCATCATCAGTTTTAAATAACAGTCATTCTCTTCACTTCATGTATGACGCACGATGTTTGTTTCGATTTCGCTAGGGATGTTTTCATATTATCTTCTTTCGACTAAAATCTCTTTTATGTCTGGATCTGTAATCAGTTATTAATACTACCATTCTTCACCGTATTGTTTCCATCTCTTCCTATTATTCTTCCCACTATGCTAAAAATATTTAACTCTTCCTTTACATGTTTATTTTTCACTATTTTATTTCTTGGATATTTTGTAATTTTTGTTAAAAAACATTATCTCAGTTGCTCGGGTTTTACAGATATATGTTTCGAAAGTACACAAGTTTCACTACCATAAAGACAAGTAATGTACTATAATGTATTAATTATTGCTCCACCAGTGATTTCATAATACATTTTACATAATAACATATATATATATTATATATATATATATATATATATATATATATATATATATATATATATATATATATATATATAGAGAGAGAGAGAGAGAGAGAGAGAGAGACAGAAAGAGTTCCACCGATTTTCCATCATCATTTCAATTGAAAGTTTTTTTTAAAGCCATTTTAACTGACAGTAATAAGTTACATCCTTCAGCGTTGTTTTTGTGCAAATATATATATTTAAACGAAATAAAAATACTGAATTTTTATCTCAATGTCAAGGACTGTGTCGTAGATAACGTATATACACCAATGTACACCAATAAAGAATTTTTCCACCTATTTCCCATAGATTCAATGGGAAATTAATCACCTATAATTATCATTTCAAATGACAAGTTTTTTAAAAGCCATTTTACCTGAGTAATAAGTTACATCCATCAGCGTTGTTTTTGTGCAATCTCCTTTCTCTGCAGCTAAATATTTTAGGTCAGTAGTTATAAGAAACACAGTTTCTCGAAAATTGCTTTGGCCTTGATTGAATGGTTAATTAGATATTAAACACATATTTCGTATTTAGCTTTTCACGACCTAAATGAAGACTAAACTGAGACTAAATTAAGATTGCAAAATCAGCTGACAATAAACATCTGACTAGTATTAAAAAATCCAACAATTAAATTAAACAGGTGATTCAGGACTTTTTATATTAAGTTTAATGTCATGTTAATTGCCACAATTTAAGGGCTACTAATCTGCAACTGCGAGAGTAGCGAGTTGGGTTATCTAGTAAACGTTACTTAAGAACTAGTTCATAAATAACTATCACAAATTAATTACTTTCTTGAAATTTTCTTCAATAAAGTGAACAAATATTAATTAAATTACGTTTCTTCTTAACTTTCAAGGGAAATGAGAGAGAACTAAAAATTAATTACAAAAAGGGCATGGAATAGAAATAAGGGAAGTTTTAGTAACAAAAGGGCTGTTCAAACTTTCATACTGATACAAATTTGACAATGTTTTGACGAAATAATAATATTTCAAAACGGGAGCCTAGTTATTTGCATTTAAATATTGCGGCTGATTACAAAAAAAGAAAATTTCTTTCTGACAATGTTTCTATAAAATAAAAAGGAAAATACCAGAATGATTATTATATTATTTGAACACAATTAGAAATTTTTGTTTAATACTTTTATTAATTCAGGCTTTTATTAAAACATGTTTTTATAAAGGTTTTATTAAAAAGTAACTAAAATGTTTTACCTAATAATATAACTTTCATTATCAAACCATAGTAGGCCTATAGAATTTCATTCCATAAATATGACATCACGTTGCTGATATTTTCGATTTTTTCACATTTAATTTATTTACAAAAAGCAAGATGTTAATAGATACGCATTATTTATATTTATTTAAGCTTATAAGAAGTAAAGTTAGGATTATATAATCCTCTCTCTTTATAAAGTACACACACAAAACATGTACACAAACATATACATTACCTAATAATAAAAAACACATGTTTTTCAAAATCGGCTCTTACAATTTTTATCAATTTTTTCTGAAATATAATCCATAACTTCCCAAATAAAACATATCTGTTATGAACGTTCCAGTTCGGAGGTTATAGAAAAAATCTGTACACTGACCCATTATTACAAAAATGTTACATCAAATTTGGTTAATATTTTGTATTTGAAAATCCATAACTCAATTTAATGCAGCAATTTTGAACTAATAGAAACTTACAATTTAGAAGTAAATTTTTAAAAATAAAAAAACCGTGATTATCCAGTGAAGGCAGCTGAAGTAAGCAGCTGATAGGCTTAGCAATTTGACCAGTTAATTATAAAGTGTAAAGCGACCCATGCTGTTGGAGAGAATGCTGATGGTGTTTCAGAGAACTGGGAGACCTGGCGACCTCCTAGTGTACCTTCGCCTTACTCATGCACTTGTGGCATTACTTATGACTGTTTTGTACTTTACTTGTGTGACTGTTTGGGTGTTTCCTAAAATAACAATATAAAAAAGTATGAGAGGGATCTCAACGACAGTAAAAGATTGGTCAATGGAGCAGAAACTTCGTAATGCGAATCAAAAGAATGAAAAATTGAAAGGGAGTTAGTAAATAAACAATCTGAAAGCACCTCAGTAAGGAACTGGAAAATCACCAATTAGAAGTGGGGAATTTAGTAAAGAAACTAGGATTGGAGAAGGCGCAGTAACTGAGTATCTCAGGAATATTGAAATGGAGCACAAAGTTCATTCGTTCATTCAAACCATGATTGGCTTGGAGTTATTTTTTTTATTTACTCTCGTACCAAAATTTTCTTTATTTAAAATGTAGTACATTGACGTGATAATCTTCCACATATTACCAAATGATAATGTTTTGGCACCATTTAATAAAAACTAAAGATGCTAGGTGGCTTAAAGAACGCATTTCAAATTCTAACATCAGATTTTACGTGTTCAAATTGACACATTAAAATGTATACGGTGTCAGTAAAAACGTGTATTTACAGTGCACGGTAACGTAAATCTGCTCTTATTGAAGTAATAAAAAATTTACTGCCGCGTGCCAGGGAATACACAAAATAATGAAAAATATTTTTCCCTTTCTTTAAGCCCTATCTTTCTGCCTATATATAATCGACAAAATTATATTTTAACGAGGGTGATTTTCAAAAAGGAAAGGTGAAAAAGTTTGTAAACACCTTACCGTTTGAACAGTTTTAGAAAGAATGGTTATATAATAATTTCTCTCTCACTATAAAAAATATTATAGAAAATATTGTGATTGTGAAAAAATCACAGTACTCTCGATTTTGACAGACATAATAAAATATTTCTAGATAAACTGAATTAAAAAATCTTTCTTTTACACACACACACACACACACACACACACACACACACACACACACACACACACACACACACACACACACACACACACACACACACACACACACACACATATATATATATATATATATATGAATACACATATATTATATGTGTTTAAAAATTACACACAGGTATATTAAAACGACTTGTTAAAAAACTTAAAAAGAAATGAAAAATGTTTTTCTCAATATCAGTGCCCTGGCGAAATATCGCTCTCCAAAACAAAATGCTTCAGTATCAACACGAAACATTCGTTTTTACAAAAACAGAAAATCAGCCTAACTTATCAAAATCTAAAATTAGCCTCATTAAATGTTATATATATATATATATATATATATATATATATGAAGATTTTCTAAACCATGAGTATAATAATTTGAAAAAAATATAAGCAAAATGTGTGACTTTGAGAAATTAGGCAGATTTTTCGATTAGATTAAAACTACATTCTGAAAGAATTTTTTTTTTTTGGAAATGTAAAAACGTGTGTCATTTTTCGAAATGTGATCCTGTTATCTGTTTTCATTTAACTCCTACATGTAATAGACCTACTCATTAGGATGTAAATTTTTCATTAATATTCACTGAAATTCTAAATATGGTTTTGATGTTTGAAATATTATCATATATTACTTCCGAACGTTTTAGTTATTACGTTTTTTCCTTATGGCTCTGTGGCCCCCGACACATCAGCTTTAAAGCTTTTTATGTACCCCTATCAATTCACCTTAAACCGACTCCAGTGCCCTTAACGAGCTCCAGAATCTTGTGTAAGGTGTCCTGGTTGAACGCCTGATCTGGTTGCTGAGGTCCGTCTTCTTCTTTTGGCCTCCAGGATCTCGCAATCAATGATTATGTGTGCTTTGGTTCCAACATCCTGCCCGCACAAACGACAATCAGGCGAGATTTGTAACAATCCCACCTTATGTACAAGGTTCATTATGTGGCCATGTCCGGTGATCATGGCAACGACCTGCTTCAGTGACCTCCTGTTAAACTGAACAAGTCTTCTTGTCAGTACAGGGTCTGGTCCCGAGAGAAGGCGTTTCCCCAATCTTTGGCCAGGGAATTGCCACTATCGTTTGATGTGTTCATCCCTAGCCCATTTCCTTACTGCTCTGATCGCAGTTACGCGACTAATGCCGCACGCGGGCTCTGGTCCCACTAGTTATTATGTTACTAAATTAGAAGGTAGAACATCAAATAATTTGTCAACTTTATTGCTCTCAGTCACATCCAAAATAACTAAAAACAACATTCAAAATAAAACTTTTTTATCCATTTCGATTTTGAAAAAGAATATTTGAAACCGTTATTTTTTCTCATATTTTGGAAGAATTTGATACAAATGTTAGGTTTCTTAATTTTTCGACTTTACGTGTATACATTTAAGTAATTAACCAGACAGATATATGTTAGCGTGAAAGCAGGAAATCTTTGGTTATAACCACGGGGTTTTGATAAATGGTGAAAACACATTATACAGAAGAAAGTTGTATACAAAGAAACTCACTTTCAGTTCGAAGAATTCATTTTAGTTCACAACTATTTCTTTTAAAAGAATTACTTGCTCACATTTTAAATTCTGTATATTAATTTCAGTTGTGATTCCTTATGAATGATATAAAAAATAAAAATTGTTTAATAATAATAACAAAATGTGATCTTGCTCTTAACGTTAGCTGAAAACAAGATGAAAGAACCACAAGAGTATCGTTCTCACTTTACGATTTTCGGTTCAGTTGTAACCATGATGGCCGCTCACATAGCTGAATTTTCATTGGACATTCGCTATACAATACTATAAGAACAATCAAAATTAAAATTTAACTTTTCAAATAACAAAACGAAAATCACTCTGAAATATTTTTGGCAGAGGCCGAACACTTTTGCTAAATTCGATTTAATTAATAAGAACACGGAATGCAAAGTGAGGTGATGGAAGAAGGGTTGGATTTTGAAGGGTTGTTGAAATATTAATTATAAAACAAAGGTGGGCGGAATACATGACACGAGCTTCTGTTTATTCAAGAATTTACGCAGTTGATAAGCGAAAGTTATAAATAACTGTTTGTGCTAACAATACATGAACGTAGTGTTTATTTCAAACACATTCTTCCAATAAGTAAAAGGTAAAACGGTTACTTCAGTACCTAACAGTTACATTAGCACGCCAATAAGTTTTATTCTGAATTAACCTAAAATTATCTAGTCGCTGTTACTTTGAAGGCATACAATCAATCCTAAGTATTTTGTGTTTAGATAATTTCCATTGGTAAATGATATATTGGAGAGGATACCGTGGTAAGACATTTACCAGGTCTTTAAACAATTTAGAACCTTTAAATCACATCGATCTTGGCCTCTAAATCATTCTTCGGGATCATGAAAACACTCTGCCTTGATTATTTACTTTCTCACATTTTAAAGCTTTAATCTTAAGGTTCAAATAGGTTATAAGATAATCTCACCGATTTACTACTAACATTTATACTAACAGTACAATACCGATAGTACTAAGTACTGTAGTAGTGTAGAATTAAATTAGATGCTTGATATTAATATATTTTCTTAAACTTGAAATAATTTTTATCTGTATCGATTTTTTTACTAATTTAAAAATCTTAGATATAAAATTAAGAGATTGGCATTAAAAGTAATGAAGCAAGAAGTATAGCTCGGACATTAAATTTCGGTAAAATGTAAAGTAATAAAACTTTACTGCTATGTTTTTATATTTTTCGACAGAACTGCATGTGAAAAAATAAAGCTAAACTTTATGAAGAATATTGAAAAACGTAATTAGGATTTTAAAGATTATGAAGTAACAATTAGATTGCAAAACCTTTTAATTATGAGTGTAACAAATAAGTAACTCAAAAATATATTTATATTTAACTACATTATTACGGTTAGAGAAATCGAGTTATCTTACAGAATATTTGTAACAATTTATAATTTGTCGATGTTTTTACATAATTATTTTATGAATTTCGGCTGTTTTAATTTGAATATATGCACAAGTAAATAAACGAAAGCAAACAATATTTTATACACTTTTAACATTTTTTGTTGTATTCTTTGTTGGAGCTAAGCAAGGAAAAATCCATGCATTCAAATCTGTTGTAAACAAAATGGACATCATTCAATTTCTTACAAATAAAACATGCACAGTTTTTTATTTTATTACACATAAAATATAAACAATCTACTTTAATGCAAACAAAGTGTAATAATATAATTTTGTTGCAAAGTAATATTAAGTAAATTTCGTTGCAAATATATTTATTCGTTAAAAGTCATTAAAAGTCTACATCGTTCAATTTTGTTACAAATAAATTCTATATTATGAATCAGAAAGAAGGATATTAAACAAATTTTTTGTAATTAAAGTCCATATCATCCAAATTTGTTTCAAATAACATTTGCGATCATGCAATGTTTTGTTGCAAAAAATATCTACATCTCCCATTACGTTGCAAATAAAGTATATATAAAATAATTTTTGTTAAACATTAAGATTACATCACTAAGTTTCTTGAAAATTTGTCTACATCATTCATTCAATTTGATTATGAATGAAGTGTGAAATACAAAATTTTGCAGAAAATAAAGTTTATATCTAGTAATTTTGCTGCATACTAATTCAATTTTGTTAACGCATTTATAATTCATTAAACAGTAAGTGCTTTTTTTCTGCCAGACATATAATTCACGTATAATATTAAGGGAAGATTGAAAGTTTTGAAAGTTTTGATTTTGTTAACATGTTCGCGTGGGAGTTGAGTGTTTGTGGTTATTGTGGCTTATAAAGTTTGACGTAAGCAGGGGGGTCTTTTGTTTGGTTCGTCATAAACCTTCACTCCAGACCGCGAGGTTTTGGAAAACAAATTTGATTCTGTACAAGTGAAGTCGGTTTTATTTTATCATATATTTCGGCATTTTGGTAAACTGTGTGCGTTGGATTTTAATTAAACTACTCAAAGGAACACATAATTATGCATTAATTGATCAGGATAGTCTATTATTTTTAAAGCAATTTAAATATATATAAATCCATAACTCAACATTTTAACGATAAACTTTTGAAAAAAATATGTAATAAATAGTCTACATAGTCTACATTGATTCGAAATTTACACTTTCCAGAACAGATTGAAGAAAGATTGTAAAGTGGATTAGAAATGGATCATAAATATAATCTTCTCTTTATTTGTTTCACCCAACTTTGGGCTACACTAAATCAATCACTTTTTAATGTTCTGTGCCTTCCTTGTAGTCCTACAAGTATTGCTTCATTCGTTGTGATCTTGCTTTTCTTTCTTCGTCAGAGATTTGGATCGTTCGCTTGGATTTGACTTTGCCTTGGAACCGTTGCTTCTTTTCCTTGGTTATTGTTTTGGCTGTTCTGTCCATCAGTATAGTGTCAGTGATTTGTAGTTCTGTTATGTCTTTCTCTGTTTCTCTAAACCAAAGTGGTTTGGCTCTTCTATTGCGAAAGTAGTCAAATATTTTTTTGGTTAGTCTATTTTTGTCCGTTCGGAGGATGTGCCCATAAAAATCAATTCTCCTTTTTCTTATTGTGTCTGATAGTGTTTCAGTTTTTTGGTAAAGAGTTTCATTACTGATGTGGAGTAATTGGTTGTTACGGAATTTGAGGCCTAAGATTTTTCGTAATATCTTTCTTTCTTTGATATATAAATATACATATAAATAATATATATATATATATATATATATATATATATATATATATCAATTCTTTCTTTCTTTATTATAAATATAATAATATACATAAAATATATTATTTGTATGTGTATTTAATATTAATATATAAAGGGTAAATTAATGCTGAAATAACATACTAGGGTAAATTACAAGTTAAAAAAATAATTTTATTTCAAATATTATGTGATATCTTCCACCACACAGATTCTGACCTTCAGAACACTTTTAGAGGAATAGTAATTTTTTTAATAAATGTGTTATAAATTTACAAATATAAATAATCACTAGCTTAGACAAGTTCGTAACCCTTAATAATATAGGGTAATATTTTCTACTATAAAGTAGAAAATTCAATGTTGTTAAATAGTTTGGACAAGTTCGTTATTCAGTAAAAAAACCTTTTCAAAATAGCGGCCATTACAAATCGTCAAGTTTTTATCTCACACAATTTTGAAAACCTGATTATGCAATTGTTTGTGTTAAAGTCTACATAAATTAGAATTTTAAATTGTCAAATATTTCACTGAATGTATAAAAATTTATCTCACTGTAATTAGAGCTTATTTGGGTGTTTTCAGTGTAACTAAAAAAATATAAAATCTAATTAAAGCGGATATGGTTTTAGCGCTGATTGTGTTTGTAAAATAATCTGATTTTCTAACAAATTTAAAGATAAATTATTATATTTGTTTTTTTGGGTTTGTTTTTTTAAATTCGTTTTAATGAACTTCTGACTTATTATAAATAGTATAAATATAATAATCATCTATAATCACAGTAAGTAGGACGCGAGCACAAGTAGCCTACATTGTATGATGCGACACATATGCGCCAAGACGTGTTAGAGACGTAATCTATCAATCCGGAGTAATTAATCTTGTTGCAATCGAACCCTCCATTAGCCGCTGCTGACATACACAAACATGGCGTGATTTTATTTAATCGTCATCATTAGAAGTGGAGGAAAACTAATCTGTCATTAATTCTTGGTGTATTGGACTTTAGTTAAAACGCTATATACATTAATGAAAAACGTCAAAAATGTTTTAAAACACAACACAAAATTTCTCACGTTCAATTATTTTCCCCTTGGAAAAAACGAAATTCAGACTAATTTCACAAATTCAGATAATCAGATTTTACTCAAATTATTATCATGTAAGAAAAATAGTACTCAAATAAGTGTAACAAATGTGAAATTATGGAAATTTACGGTTTAAAAACAAATCGAGAAAATTTAACGACTGTTTGTATTTATTTTTTTAATTATTAACTCCAGAACCGGAAATAACTTTTATTGCAAATTTCAATATACATATTGAATATATAATTGAAATATACATATTTCAATTATAAATCCTCATATCTGACACAAACAATTTTATATATTGAATATACATATTCAATATATAATTGAAATATACATATTTCAATTATAAATTCTCATATCTAACACAAACAATTTTATATTAGGAATTGCCCATCGCGGCTTTGTTTAGCTCACGAAACTTAAACTGTTTCAGAAATGTAATAAATTATAAACATTAAAAATATATTAATAAAACTAACAGGATACCATATTGTATTTGAAGCAGCCAGCTATTGGTCGCTGATAAGAAATTGGACCATGTTTACAATTTGGATGTATATATTGAATGAGACATTTTGCTAATGTGTTTGGTCTAATTCACCAAACTCGTGATTATTTCACAGCGATTATGAAAGCAATATCACATCCGGAATTGTTATGTTTTATTGACTTCAAACACGTTACACTCGAATTAGAATGTCCAAAAACTCATAATATATCATAGTGGTAATTCATAAAAAATATGACACTTATGTTTCCCATTGCAAAATTGTATACCTCCTTTTTACTTCTTCAGGTTGTGAATTCGGAAAAATGCTGAAATACATGTTTTTTTTGTGTTTTAGAGTATTTATGCTGAGTATTAAAAAATCCAAATTAATTTTTCCCAAATACTATTTTATATTCCCCTTATCTTTTTATGAGCTACATTATTGAAAATGCTGAAATATGTGTTTCATAATTTGTGTTTTAGAATGTTTTTGTCAAGTTTTAAGAACATTATTTCATTACCTGTGTTTTAGAGTACAGTAATTATGTTTCAAGAAGATCCGACAAAAACATATGTTTTCCAATATACAATGTTGTACGCAATTTTATCCCGTTAGAAGTTGAATTTTGGATAATCGTTTCTTACCGCACCCACACGTGGTGGTATCCTATAGTCATGGTAGTATATATATATATATATATATATATATATATATATATATATATATATATATATATATATAAATACATATATATATATATATATATATACATATATATATATATATATATATATATATATATATATATGTATATATACATACATATATATATATATATATATATATATATATATATATATATATATATATATATATATATAGTACCCTGAAAATTTTATGTCTCTAGCTATTATAGTTTTAGCTCTTAATTGATTATGAATCAGACAGACATTGTTTATATATATATATATATATATATATATATATATATATATTTTAAAAATCTTTCTATTCAATAGTCAAAATGAACCTCAAAATGAGTTCTTCAGATCAAGACAGTAATTCATTTCATGATCACCGATTTGGGTATTCATACGATGGCCGCTCTAATAGCTAATTCTTCAAAAAAACAATAAAAAATTCGATAGAAACATCTTATCAGAAAAACGTACTATGTAAAATAGAAAAAATCTTTTATTCATTAATTATTTTAATTAATTATGACTGTTTGTTTAAATACTATATATCTTAAGTATTGTATTTTCTTTCGTAGGATTTGGTTAATATGGATTTCGGTTAAAGAAGTTTTGATACACTGTCAGAGAAAACCTATTTGTTGGAAAATACGAGAATGTTTCCGGACGAGAACACGTTGTCGTAAAGCAGAGCAACGAAATAGCAAAGAAAATCCTGGAGACCATTTCAGTTAACAGCTCTGAGAGAATCAAATTCCGCCCACTTTGAAAGAAATAAAATAACCGAAACACCGAGTTTGTATTTCGTATGTTATATAAGAACGTCTGCCAGTCGAAAATAAAATAAAAAAACATTATATTTTGTTCTGAGTTATTAATACTTTATTTATTTCTAAAAACATTTCTTTAATTAAAAGTATAGTACAATTAAAGTATCATTGTTTTTGCAGCACTTTTTTAAAATGCAATGGGTATTTTTAAAATAAAAATTTTATTGTATTTTGATTTTAATTACTAGAGTATAATCATATTTTTTAAAATAGGATAAATTTATATATATTTTTTTGTTTTAATTTTGAATAACCTCCAAAACTGTCAAAGCTACAGTTTATTTGGACATTTGCCATAATTTGTGTACATAAAGCACTCTCACATGACGTTTCGAGAGTACGGATCCACTCTCTCAAGTGCCTAATTTATAACCCAAGCATACAGCAAAAACTTAAGCCTAGACGCCTAGGCCTATGTTGGTATACCTAAAAATTAGGAAAAAAATTCAGAGAAGTCATCAAACTTGAAATAAAACTAAACATTTTTTTTTGTCTGAAAATAACGGGCATTTATCTATATATAGCAATACACGACGTTTCGAGAGTATGGTGCTTCCTCAAGTGTTTAAGTTTGAATCTAAACATGCAACAAGAACATAACCCTAGATGCCGAGACCTATGTTGGTATACCAAAATACTAAGAAAAAAACTCTGATAGTATCCTTGAGTGTCAAACCTGAAATAAAACTAAAAAAATTCTCTTGTCTGAAAATAATGGACATTTGTGTATATAAAGCAATACACTACTTTTTGAGAGTTTGGATAAACTCTCATTCTCAAGTGCCTAACTTAGAACCTAAACATGCGACAAGAAGCCTAGGCCTATGCGGTATACTTAAAAACTAAGACTTACACGTGATCAGGAAACCACGACCCACCTAGAAAACGAAAAGGAAACGGAAAACAAGAGCTGACAAAAACTGAATCGGGAAAGGTTTGTTTTATCACCAGCCTGATGCTTTGTATCTACCAACACAGGATGGAGGGGTTACCTGATCAAAGTTATTGACACCTGCCGTTCTCCTCTCTCAATATCCTGGGATTCAGTAAAGATCTTAAACCGTTAAAACGTCAACCTTTTTAAATTTAAAATTATGTTTATTTTAAAGTATAAGTTCATTTTTAGTAAGAGGTAACCATGGAGGACTTATTTCTCGTATTTCGACGGCTGTTAGAATTGTCCATCATTTTCATGTATGAGGCTTCAATTACTTGACGTTTATAGAAGTTATTATTCTCCCGGTGTCACCCCGCAGGGGGGTGCAGACTAGCTGCACCTATTGAGAGGACTTAGACGTCCCTCGCGGTACTCCGATTCTAACACACACTCACACTTACAACACCACACTTACGACTTTAACACTTCACACTCATACTTACATTTAGGGAGGCGATAATAGCCTGAATGTGCTTTTCGCTTTAAAATAACAACAAAAATCTCCCGGTGTATTACATTTGTTCCTTCCCAATTAAACTTACAAATTCCTAATCATATATATTCGGCTATTTTTTGTATTATAGCTTGTTATTTTTGTGAGAATTAATATACTGCTATGGTTAGTGGTCTATGTATTGCCTAACACATTCACATTTTGTAATGTATTTTTCTTATTTCTTTTTTTTTTGTATATCGCCTATAGGAGCAACTGCGGCTCGAACTAAGAACCTTTAGGTGCGCAGTTGAGTGACGCAATAAACTGACCGATGCTTTAGTCACTTCGACCACCGAGCTACAAATGTAGTTTTCAGTGTACCTAGTACCATTTAATGGTGTCGTTTTGACGAGATGTTATTTAATATTGCTTCCTGTATTGAAAGCGGTTCGTATTTTGTATTTTCAGCAACACGCCAAACTTTTACCGATAATCCCGGCACACAAGGGGTCGTCATAAACGCTAAAGGGTTTTCCCTTTATTTGGACTCTTCCTCAGTATTGCCCCTAGCCTTAATAAATTCTGAAACAATGGAATGAGGATATCCACTGGTAAGAGGGTCTTTTTTAATGCGATTTAGTCCTCTATTGAATCATCTTTATCGAGTCAGATATTATTGGTTTTGTAGAGTAAGGTAAGGGATCATTCCTTCTTTTACCGAGTTGGGATGATTAGAAAAATAGTTTCTATACTGACCGGTTTGTAAACGAAGATTTAAGACTATCCCTGGTTTTGCCACACACCTCCGCGCGCGCTCGCACGCACATACACACGCACACACATACACGCGCGCACATACACGCGCGCGCACACACGCGCGCGCACACACGCGCGCACACATACACACATGCACTCACTCATGCACACACGCACGCACGCACGCATGCACACGCACATGCACAAGCACACGCAAATAGCTACGAATAGTAGTTTATTACTTCGTTTTCCATGGTTAAGGAGATAGAATCAAAAGTGATATTAAACAACTAAAAAACTTGTTTTATTACATAAATGATGGCAAATGTCCAAACAAACTGAAATAATAATATAAATATTCCATTAGTAAGTAACAATAGCCTATGCCAAAATGTAATAAAATCAATTTTTGATGCCAAAATTTCATATCTTTAGAAAAAAATTACCTTTTTTATTTTTAGACTTTTTTAAAATCAAATTTCATCACATTAATCAATGTTACAATTTGCATAAAACTAAAAATATAAGTTTCCAAATTTCATTGAAAGTACGAAAATAACCTGCCGGTGATCATTTTTTATTTTCGTTGTATTTTGAAAATTTTAAATAATTCATGTCAATTTTAATGATCACAAAGATTTCAAATCAGATTTTCAAAATGTTAACATAATAAAAATTGTATTATTTGGAAATGTTCGTGCATTACTTCAACGAGAAAGCTGAATGCAGCTGTTATTTGTTCATTTTTTTTCTATCTGTTCTTTCTTTCTAAAGACAAACAAAGTATTATGATCGTAATTTTTTCAAATTTTTTAGTTATATTCGTTTTTATTACGTGTGTGCACATATTTGGAGACTAAATGAATTCGATTCGATGAAATATGGCATGTACAGCCTTCTCAAATGTCGATATTTAAAAAATCTTTTTAAAGTAGTAGGCATAGCCCTATTCACATAAAAACAAAATTTAACAATTTAAAAATAGAATTTTTCAGTAACAAAAGAAAATATGGGGAGATATATTAAGAAAAAAATCGGTTCAACAGTTAATTATGTAAAACGAACAGTAGTTTTTGTTTCTTAAAATAGAATCTTCAGACATTCTTAAAATGTTGTTCATTTATTACTATTCATAACTTAAGTCAGCGTTGAATTGTCAATTCATAAATTTACAATTTAAGTTTAAATTGAAAAAATCGTACATTTTTTTCAAATTTTGTACATTTTCTTGAGTCGTAAATCTTCATATTTGATCAACTTTGAATACAATAGGCTACTGATGAAATAATTTTGAGAAAATATACAGATTTTTTGTGGGTCAATCCTGAACCGACTCACAGATTTTATCTCTACATATGCGTTTTGTTAGAGGGGCGTATTTTATAACAATATTTGACATTTTTTTAAATTTAAGCGTTCTAGGTAATACGTACCTGTATTGCTAAAGTAAAATGTTACACCAACATTAGGAGAGTTTCGTATACAATTAATATATTTAAAAGATAAAACGTAATAACATACTTTTTGAGTTTTATTTGATGTTGTTACGAAAGTGTGTTCCACTCAGAGACAGTGTGTGATAGTGTTAAAACAAAAGATTAAGGTTTACTTCTACAATATATCTAGAGGCAGATTAGTAGGGGTTGTTGGTTAAACAGTAATCCGGCAAGGGTAAGGTTTTACGAAGTTTGTTAGCTTTATTCTAAAGTTATAATTTATCTTTATTTTATTATTGAGAACAGAGAACATTTACTGACGAAGTGCGTTTGCCAGTACTTTATCTGTACTTTGAAACTAAACGAATTCACAAGTTTCGATTGAAATTTGATATCAAGGAATATCGTGGTATCATTTTTTTAATAAACAATTAATTCTGTTCAAAAAACTTTTAAAAATAGAGATGTTTTCAAAATCGGTTAAAAGAATGTTGATCAACTTGTACGTTGATCGAGTATGTTGATAAAGTGGTTACTTTATAAGTAACCAAACACAATGTATGAATCGCTATTTAATATAAAAAACGTTTTAGGAACCGTTTAAAAATATTAAAAATTAAGATCATAATTTTACTAAATTCAGTTTACCAAATCAAAAATTTTGATTTCTGTGTACAAATTCAGTGTAAAAGAAATTTGCTTTTTGAAAGTAGATTGAAAATATGAAAATGAACCAGACCGCCGGCGTACTTTTTTTCTTCTAATTTACTTTCGAATGAATTCCTTTTATTTTAAATTTAGTCTATTGAATTTGTTATTTTTCATAAAGATAATAAAAAATTCAAATCATGCTATGAAAAGCATTATTTTTCATATAAAAAATTAGGAAAATTATTTTATTTCATAAAATATTGACAGTATATTACAAATTGGCATTTTTTTAGCTAATGTTAAAATATAACGTTTTTACAAATTGAATCATGTCCTTCCATTCATTTGTTTTTCGTACAAAAGCAAACGCCGGATTGTTTCGAAAATGTAGTTTACAAATTATCTGTTTACACTTTAATATTCATACGCAATTACAAAAGACTTTTTTGAGATTGAGCACGCTATCTGTGACGTACTATGAGTTAAAAATAGTGAGTTATGTAAGAATGGAAAGCAATTTGTTTGTCCGTCGATCGAAACTCATTAGTCGCGACCAGTGAAGTCCGACAAAGCGAGTTAATTTTCTTCGCCACAATGTCGCGCTCAAGCGTGATTCATGTTTTTGTCCGTTAGTAATACGTCACTCGGGCTCTATTAAACAAGTGCGAGTTTTTACTTTAGTTGATGGGTCAAAAAATTGCAGTTTAGCCATTTAACCCCAGATTGTGTAGAATATAACCTGTAAATAATTACACATATATTAATAATAATTTACTGTTACCATTATCGAAAAACGCGTACAATCGTATGATTTATAAAAAAGTTATATTCAGCCGCCTCGGTGGCATAGTTGATAGCGTACTGGGCTTTCACCCCGAGGACCCGGGTTCGATTCCCGGCCAGGGCTTGGCATTTTCATACGCTATAAATCATCCCATCTTCTGCATTAGCCAAAGAGTGCACAATAGTCGGACGTTAAACACCAAAAAAAAGTTATATTTTCGATCTCCAAAAACGCGTGTGCGAAAATTCTTCCAGGAATATTTTTTGTGATTTAAGTACTTTTTTCTGAAAATAATTAAATTTAATAAAATGTTTGCATTGATTTTGTGTTAATATATTAAATTTTGTGATTTAGATTGTATAAATGATAACTAATTTTTTGTTGCTATTTTAAGACGAAAAGCACATTGAGTCTATTATCGCCACCCTACATGTAAGTGTGAGTGTGCAGTGTTAAAGTCGTAAGTGTAGTGTTGTAAGTGCAAGTTGTATGTTAGACTCGGGTACTGCGAGGGACATCTATATCCTCTCAATAGGTGCAGCTAGTTTGCATTCCTTGCAAGGTGATAACTAAATGATTTGCAAAAATATTTTACTTACATTACTTTTTAAGGCTAGATTGCCCACCATGTGACGTCATCATTGCGTAACATTCTTACCTGTAAAATATATTTTTAGTTGTTATTCTAATACAATCTATACCGACAAAGTAAAATTAATTAGTTTTTCACAGAGACTAAAAGCAGTGTCGTCAGCATGACGTCATGGCAGCTTGTAACAGGAAGGGGTGAAATATGATTATTAGAAGCCAATAAGCAGCAGTCTACTTTGCATTATAATTTACAGTTTGATGGATCAATCTAATAGAAATTGTCAAAACTTATTGTTGTTTAATATAATTGTTTCAAATTTGTTTGACAATGAATTACCAAATGAGAGCAATAAATTAATATATATTAGAGAAGTAGGCATAAATATAAATACATAATACATAGACACAAAATATCCAATATACTCGTATAACGGAAAAAATGCTGTTTTATGATGATGTAGAGGTGGAAATAATATTCAACTAATGAGTCAAATCATGGAGGCCGCTTGTTTTGTTCATTTTCTTAAAGAAATTTTTTTTTAAATATTATCTTTATAATTATTCACAATAATAATTGTAACTATAACATTTTCGTTCAAAAACACTGGAAAACTAAATCTAAATAATGTAACTCAAAAACTGTTAGCATGATTATATGGAATTATAGCTAACTTTCCAATGAAAATTTGTAAAAAATGATACTCGTATATTAATTTAAAAATCACAATAATTTTAAATCATTTTATATGGTTTACATAAAATTAAAAGGTCAAAAACTTTTAAAATATTGTAAACTATTTCTTGTTTTCAAAAATTATTTTTTAACAACTGATTTTAATTTATCTAAAATTTAAATACATGTTCCTAACATAAGCAATATATTCTAATTAAAAGTCGCAGAATACAGTTTTTTGTTAAAAATAATTAATTTTTAGGCCTTAATGAAGGTTTAAAAACTGTAAGAAGGCCAGTTTACCTTCTTACACATCGATATTTCAAAAAATCAATATTTGTTAAAACTCTGACTTAACAAATCTGACAAGTTTTATAATTTTGTGAATAATTACAGTTTAGAGCAACACTTACTTATAGACAGGCGCTTTAACAAATATTTTAAACGTTGTTCACTTATATACGTACAGTTTCAGAAAATATATTTCGTTAAAGTTCTTACTTTTTACTTAATACTTTAAGAAAATACAAAGAAACTTTGTTGCTTGGATTTATTTTTCTCATAAACAAATTTCAAGCTTAAAGCAGCTGGTGTTTCACACTGTAGCAGAGATGTTCCCGCCAGGTGTGCTGTACTTAATTGTGAAAAAATGTAGATAGGGATGCAAAATACAGTGAGCTGTAAGAAATTCTTATTTAAAATGAAGAAAATTCTTGAATATTCTCCTGATACTTTCGTATTTCATTTGCAACGTATAAGAACACAAAATGTTTAAATGTATTTTACTATACGAGTACATTATTTCAAAATATCCAAATTTTTTATAAATATAATATTATTATTTGACTCAAGGTTTGTAAATATTAAAACCATAGGCCTATTACTCACTGCCTGTTTCGACCTTTACAGGTCATTTATAAGTGATATACTGTGTTATACAATGTGTTTCACTTCCAAACCTCAAATTTCAAAATAATGATAGTGTTTAACCTTTAAAAAACTATTAAATAGAATATTTTAATACATTTTACTAGATGAAAGTTTACTTTCAAGTCGTGAAAATTATAGCTCTAACAAAGAGCTGAGAATTCGCAAAAAAGCAACACAATTTAATAACATTATAAACGATCTTTTTCACATTTTAAAATAAAAATACTAAAAGTAAAGCTAACCGTTGACAGGTTCGTTTTTGTATTATAAACGACAAAAGTGTAAAATTTGACATATTAAGTTCTGCACATTACAGTGAAAGTTTTTAAAATAAAAATGTTATACAAAATCCACAACACTTTTTCGTCACCTAAAAACGTAAATTAAGTTTATGGTTAGCCTCATTATTGGTCCCTATGTTTTCGTATATTGATAAAGGAAATTCGTATTTCCTGAACACTTAACTAGTTACACGTTCATTAATAAGGTCTCGGATTCGTCTAAATCTACACACAACTCATCCAGGCGGAGTTTCTTCATTACGAGAGTCCCCCTCGCCTGCGCCTGCCTATCTACAAGAGTGATCCACCCTTTCACGAGTTTCATTACAGAGTTTTATACCTACATTTCTGTATCTAAGCTGTTTATTTTTGGATTAAAATCTATCAGCCATAACACACACGTTTTAAACAAATTTGGATTTCAGGTGCCACTGTAAAACATAATTCTGTAGCTGATTACTTAGGGAAAATATATAAATTCGGGAGGAAAACTGATTATAGTGTTAATAACACATCTATTTAATAAAAAAATATTTCAAGTTATAAGAAAATCGATTTTTAAAAAATGTGAAAATATAAAAAGAAATTGATCAGTTTTAAATAATAACAGTCCGTCATTAAGTATAAACGTAACAAACAATAATTCGTTCAATTAAGGAATATTCATCGGTGGTAGATTAAATTTCTTAAAATAAGTAACGATTGTATGCATCTTTTAATGGAACTATATCGTAACGTCACTGCTGTTTATACATTGAATGATTTATGTATTACGCCAAGTGTAACGTCACTGCTGTTTATACATCGCATGATTGATGTACTACGCCAAGTGTAACGTAACTGCTGTTTATACATTGCATGATTGATGTACTACGCCAAGTGTAACATTACTGCTGTTTATACATTGCATGATTGATATACTACGCCAAGTGTAACGTAACTGCTGTTTATACATTGCATGATTGATGTACCACGCCAAGTGTAACATTACTGCTGTTTATACATTGCATTATTGATGTACTACGCCAAGTGTAACGTAACTGCTGTTTATACATTGCATGATTGATGTACCACGCCAAGTGTAACATTACTGCTGTTTATACATTGCATGATTTATGTACTACGCCAAGTGTAACGTAACTGCTGTTTATACATTGTATGATTGATGTACCACGCCAAGTGTAACATTACTGCTGTTTATACATTGCATGATTGATGTACTACGCCAAGTGTAACGTAACTGCTGTTTATACATTGTATGATTGATGTACCACGCCAAGTGTAACATTACTGCTGTTTATATATTGCATGATTGGTGTACTACGCCAAGTGTAACATTACTGCTGTTTATACATTGCATTATTGATGTACTACGCCAAGTGTAACGTAACTGCTGTTTATACATTGTATGATTGATGTACTACGCCAAGTGTAACGTAACTGCTGTTTATACATTGTATGATTGATGTACCACGCCAAGTGTAACGTAACTGCTGTTTATACATTGCATTATTGATGTACTACGCCAAGTGTAACGTAACTGCTGTTTATACATTGCATGATTGATGTACCACGCCAAGTGTAACATTACTGCTGTTTATACATTGCATTATTGATGTACTACGCCAAGTGTAACGTAACTGCTGTTTATACATTGCATGATTGATGTACCACGCCAAGTGTAACGTCACTGCTGTTTATACACTGCATGATTGATATACTACGCCAAGTGTAACGTCACTGCCGTTTTTCTTACCGCCTAATTTATTACTTTTGGGCATGTAATAAGGCATTTTGATGAAAAAATGACGAAAAACTCAAAATTATGTTACAACATATTTTCCGTTTTTTCAAATTATTCTTCAACTATAAAAATGTCTTATTTCATATTTGATACATCGACTTGATTTATGACGCGTCATACATGCCTACATTCGTGCCAAAAATAATGAAATTATTACGATAAATTATGACGATTTTTATTAATATTTTCAAGTAATATGTTAAAGAATAATTTAACGTGATATTGTTTGCGAATGTTTTTTTGTCATTTATTTATTCTCCATCTCCAACAGTTTATTTTTATTAATCAGTTTCATCCTACCAAAAAACAGCAATGAAATAGTAAAAGATGTTTTTTTAAAATCACTTATTTTATCAGTAAGCTATGAAAAATATTTCGACCTTTTTTGAATACATGGAGGAGTACTTTCTTGCGAAAAAGCGGTTCTTTGTCAGATGTTTTCAATTATAAATAAATGAAATACTCATAAATTTCTGAAACTCTATTATTGTTCGATTATGAATAACATTCCATAAATATTTTTCTTGAAATGCGAGGAAATAGGAGTGATACGCTATTGTAAGTTGCGCTATAATATCAGCACGGTAGAGTAGACTTTATAACTTAAACGTTACAACATGTGAGATAAAGTAAATCTTGTAAAACATTTCACAATTTATTATAGACAACTCTTCTTACTTCGACTTCCATTCTCTTTTTCTCTCTTTATTTATTTCTTTATGGTTTAACCTCTTTATACCACTTAAAGTAATGAATACGAGGGCTCGATGTAACCACATGAAAAAGTGAACTAGATTCGAACTTAAAAATACACCATTCAAGCAACTATTTTCCTCACATATATATTTCCATGACAACAGTTTTTTGTCCAGAAATGTTATTATATAAAACTTTTAAAGAACAACAAAAATATATTTCAATCACAATACTATTTTCATATTTAATTATTTACTTAAAAATTGGTTTGGATTTGTTGTTGTTATTTTAAGGCGAAAAGCACATTGAGGCTATTATCGCCTCCCTAAATGTAAGTGTGAGTGTGAAGTGTTAAAGTCGTAATGTAGTGTTGTAAATGTGTGTGTTAGACTCGGTTACTGCGAGGGACGTCTAAATCCTCTCAATAGGTGCAGCTAGTCCCCTGCGGGTAATCTGACATAATAAAAACTGTGAAATCGACATAATTTCTCTAAATCGGTTTAAAATATTTAGTTCAAACAGAACCATAAATGTAGTCATTATACCAAACATTAAAAAAACATTTCTTGTTGGTAAAAAAGCATTTACTTCTGAACCGTACACATCTACACTGATTTTGGTGTAGTAATTTTACTTATGACTAAAATTAGAGGAAATATTATCAAACGATTTTGAGGAATAAGACTGATTTTGAGAGTTTTCGACAGCCACGAACCAAATTTCTTGGGCCAGTAATCACTTCTTACATATTGTTTGGGTAGAAATAACTTGAGACTTAAGTTTAGGAAAATTTGACCAAAATCGTTAAAGCATAATTTTAAAAAAATTAGTTTTCGGAAAGAAAAGATTTTAGTTTTCTAAAATTTAAAAAACCCCTCAAATTAAGGGCGAACCAGACCTAAATGTCAAATTCCATCTTAATTTAAGAATTAATTTAGCATTCTTCCATGTAAACAGATATAAAGATAAACAAGTGTACAATCATCAAAGGCAAAACCACTTTTGTGACTCAGAGACTTTGAAAACGGAAATATCTACGAAAGAAATATTCCAGTCAAGAAAGATTATTCTTTACAGACACCACTTTGTGCAGTGAGAGTGTATAAAGACATATAGCAGCGATGCGCAGCTGTCTCGGTGACGTGAAGGAATTATTTCAAAAAACTAACAACATTAAATAACATTTCGTGAAAGAACATTTCAAAAAGGAAAAACCAAATAGAAACACAAATTTATAGCGGTTGTAAGAGCTTTGGAAATTTAGAAAAGTTGATAACTTTGTTACTTCCTTTAAAAATCATGATCACTAGAAATAATCTCATTAATATATATTAATAAAATGTAAAATTTAATACTCTATTTTATATAGACATTGACTGTGTTTGCGATAGTAAAATTAAATTTTAAAAAGAAATATAATTAACTATTATTGCTAAATATTAACTTCAAAACGTTTTGTTTTACAGTTACAATATTTTATCAGTTTCAAGGCTTTTATTTAACTGGAGAAAATAAAGAAAATGAAGAGTCTGTTTTTATTTTTAGATATTTTTAATGCTTATATAGAGAAATATTAATAGATGTTCAGCGAACCTTGAACTCGCATTTGACAGCCAACCATCCGTTATAATGTTGTGTCAAAGTCACTATAACGTTTTGTTAAACTTGTAACGTGGAAACAATTATTTTATAAAACATTCCTTCTTTATTAAGTGATATAATTTTATTTAGAACGATATTTTTAAAAACATTGTCAAATAATTGTCATTTCATCACTAAGTCAGAATATGAAAGAGAAGTAAAAGTTATTAAAGAGTAACTGAATGAGTGTTTATTAGCGAATTTCCATCGGAAATGAGCTATTGGGAGCTGATAGGGAAATGAAATGAGCTCCGATACTGTCGTCACCTTTTGAGCGGGTCTTTAATATAGGCATAAAACGGGTCTTTAAACGTAATAGTGTTTGACTATTTCGTAACGTTCGAAATGATGGCCATGTAAAATTTTAAAATAATTATTTTTCGTGTTTTCAAAAACCTGAAACCTGAGCAAAAAAAAATCTGCATGAATGAACAATATAAATTTTCAAAATTTAACTTTGAAATTTTACAGTATCACTTCGTTCATACTTTAATAATAGTGAAATCAGATTTGAAATAAAGTGCAAGATTACAAATGAACTTTATGGTGGTCATTTATACTTTAAAATACATAATAATTCGCGTATTAAAATGTTTGTTTAGTGATGTTATTGAATTATTTTAATTTTTGGAAATTCAAGTCTAACAGATCAGTATATATTTTTTTCATTTAAGTAAGTCCTTTGTTCTTTCTATTAACCTTCTTCAAACCTAGCAGCGTGTTCAAATTTCTTGCATTCAGACATCATCGAAAAATCAACAGTGTTTATTGTTATTATTACAATTGTGAAGTAATCCTATTTGTTAATAATACAGGATATGGTGTTAATAGAATTTGATAAATTTATCAAACAAAACCATTCAAATTAAAATAAAAACTGTTTTTGAATATATTAAGTATTTTAAAAAAAAATTCTTTTAACTTTTTGTTATTAAAGTAAATATTTATTACAAAGGCAGATCATCAAATACGAAGTTTTCAAGTCAAACAACTGTGATAATAAATTTAATATTTTTTTATTTATAAACGTGAAATATAAATTGTTTTCAAACGTTTTGATTAGTTATAGTTAAACAATTGTTTAAAAAATCTGATTAACTGATTTTGAAAGGTTTACTAATGTCGACTATTCATATGCGTCGAGGTTCTGCAAAGAGATTTTCTTCGAATACACGGACATATATCGAAGTTAAAGGAACTTTTTTCTGACTCATTAAAACTTGTAATTAATTTTTCACGATCAGACTATTTTCAAGAACCTCTGTATAGTAAGAAAGTACACACACTCTCCTCTCTCTCTCTCTCTCTCTCTCTCTCTCTCTCTCTCTCTCTCTCTCTCTGTCTCTGTCTGTCTCTCTCTCACTCTCACACACACACACACACACACACGTGTAAAGACGTGGAATGTTGTTGGCCCCTAAGTTATTTCATACACTGGATTTTCATATTGGCAAGAATTCCGTGTAGTTTGTGCAGCAATTGACGAAAGGGATGCGCGGATTGTTGTAACAACGCCTGTAAAATAAAATTCTTCACATTTTCGCGGGAACGAAGTGAGTTCGTCGACCCTTTTACCGCCTTCGTAAAGGATCAAAGTCGCGTGGGGGCAATACCCCTCAACGTGTTATTGGGCTTTGAACGTGAATAGCCCCAATACAGTCTGAATATTATGAAAAATTCTAACACTGCTGCATGCAACGGGCAGAACAAAATTGATCACGTGAGCTCACGGAGCTTCCACAGCTCGCAAGGTGGAGAGAATTGTTTCAAACCTGATTTATTGTCTATAAATAAATATTAGGCGCTAACAACATATTTTTAGAGATAAAATATGGTAATAATTAAACTTAAGAAATACATAAGTTAAAAGTATAATGGTGTTTTACACAACATGGTTTTATGTCATTTCTCGTTTTTTTAACTGTATTAGCAAATTTACATTGGAAAAAGAGCCATTGAATCAGATTTTAAAAAGGTAAAAATATTATTTTTCAAGCTTTGCAATACAGTAATTATTTTCAAATGATTGAATGAATTATACTAGATAACGACTTGTTCGAATTGTTACCAAAACCGATTATGTGGCAAGTTTTAATCAAATCAGATTAATATTGTGAAAGCTAAAGAGTACTACAAAACACACACACACACACACACACACACACACACATATATATATATATATATATATATATATATATCAGAGAAGAAATAAGAGTGGATTAAAATTTGTAAACTACTCAGCGACATTTACAATATTACGAAATTATTGATTGGATTGATAAGCAAATCTGAACCTTTGATTAAACAACAAACCAATCCTGACAAATTGCTTCCAAGGCAGATTGGTATTTGCAGAGTGAGGAATTAGCACCTTTGAATGTATATACGCAGGCGGTTCACGTACATAATCAATTAACAACACTGTGACATAACATTAAACAATGTTGTGACATAACTGTATACTGCACCGTTAGATTGGATACGTTAAGTAACGTTAGGTATAAAAGTTGGGGTTAGTAATTTATCCCTTATTTTGGATATATTTTTTTGCAAAACCAACAATATTAAAATATCTGCGGTACGCAATTGTCCCACTCTCGTGATAGAAGCGAATTTTCAAAAGCATATTCCTTTATCTTGGCCTTTTTGAAAAACTGATTTTACCATCATAATAAGCATTTAAATTTGCTTATACAATATTGGCATTTTAAAATTTCAGATAAACATGAAAAACCTAAATTAATTTGTTTAACTTTAACGAATTTCGAAAATTAAAAAATTATAAATGTATGCAGTTTTTAGCGATTATTGCAATGGTGAAATCAGATTTTCAATTTAACAATTTAAGACATAAAAGTTATGATTTCTGAACACTGAAATTTTGTACAATTTAGAAACTGTTGGTAGTATCGATTTTTGTGCCTAGTTTGAATCAAATTGAAATAAAATTGCAAAAACATGAGCGTCCCAAATACACACACACGCGCGCACATACGTACAGAGCAAAACAAATAAAATAGTATTTTATATCTCGCTAATCCATAAGCAAATAACTACTGATAATCTATAAATAAGTGGCAACCTTAAAATAATCTTTTAGCAAAAAGAAATTATCACTGAAAAACTATAAATGTAACGCAACTTATATCAAGGCTAAGTTGGGAATCAAACTTAACTTCAAATAAACCTAAGTTACTGCTCACAAATAAAATGAGGAAACGAAAATAAAATTTTACGTCGTATTGCTTTTAGTTTTCAATAAATGTTTCGCCCCTCTTACATTTAATTTAAGTATCGTTTTTACAAAAAACTTTTTTTTAACCAAAGTAACATTCTAAAAGTCGATACTTATTATTTATATAAAAAACAACAATAACTACTATAAACTCAAAGTTTTACCAGTTATAATGAAACCTTTGTGTTTTTGTTTCCAAATTAAAATCACAAAACATTATTTCAATTTTATTAAAAACAAAGTACAAAAACTTTACTTTCAGGACTTTTCAAAACACTCTTTTAAAACAAACTAAACTATAGTTTAACTATAATGAAACTATAGTTTAATTAACACATTTAATTAACACATTTAGTTAATCAAAATATTTGAAAACAATTTATATTTCACGTTTATGAATACAAAAATATTAAATTTATTTTCGCAGTTGTTGTACTTCCAAACTTCTTATTTGATGACCTATCCGATATTTTTTGTAATAAATATTTACTTTCCTAACAAAAAAGTTAAAAGAAAATTTAAAAAAAGACTTAATATATTCAAAAACAGTTTTTATTTTAATTTGGATGGTCATTTTTACCAAACTTATCAAATTCAATTAACACCATATCCTATATTATTAACAAGAAAGATTACTTCACAAAAAATGACTTACTTGTTAATTCATGTTCAAACTACATGAATGTGTGGTTTTATAGTTACGGTTTTTGGGGGTGAGGAATATATTTACACATGGCCCACATTTGCACAAATTCATTTTATACAAAAAGAAATATGAAGAGTTAAGATAAACAATACTGAGTGTTCAACTTTGTTCGAAGGATTTCAATTCATTAGTCAAATAATTTACTAAATTAAAGTTTGTTCTTTGCATATTAAGAGAACAGCAGTTAATAGTTAATAAATACGTTTTGAAGTATGCTATTATCAACAATTTTCACAATCAACAATTCTTCACAGTAGCAAAGAATATTGAAATTGGGTTTCTGTGTCAATAATTTATTACACTTTCAATGTACTATATAGCATAGGTAATATTAAATTTGTAAAAATAAACTTGCATATTTTATTGAAATATATTTTTGAATCATTCCATCTTTCTAAACTACTTTCAAAAGAGAGTAAAAGAAGTTGAGTTCTTCATTAAGAAATACGGTCTCAAATGGTTTTTAAATTCTAACAGATTTTATATAGAAATAAAGAGTTTCTATTTGAACTATTGTGGCAGCCGAAAAAATGAACTATTTTCGGTCATTAGATGAAAAACGATCGATCATGGTCTCTATAACACTTTTGAAGAGTTAATAATATATATATATATATATATGCAAGCGAGACGCTAGCACTCCACACAAAATACCATGGAGGGTATTTTGAAGGAAGAACGCAAAATCTTGAGGAAGATCCTTGGCCCGAGATTAACAGAAGATGGATACAGGTTGCACTCCCGGAAGACCACAGAGAAGATATCGAACCTAGCAGCAGATATCAGAAGAAGGAGGCTTCGGTTCTATGGTCACATCAGTAGACTCCCAACAACGAGACTTGCCAACAGAATCCTTAAGTATATACAAGGTGTCAAATCAACAACGTCGTGGATCGCACAAGTCAGAATAGACCTACATGACGCAGGAATAGACTCAATAGATTTTGAAGATAGACACGCATACAAGAGAAAGATGCTCGGTTGGAAGGTCCCAGAGAATGAAATCCCAAAGAGAGCAGGGGTAAAATGGACGGAGGAGCGGAAGAGGATCCATGGGGAGAGGATGAGGGAGGTGTGGAGGATTAGAAGGAACAAGACATGAGTCGGAGTGCTTTGCGTGATCCAACAGGGTCTATGCGCAGATAATAATAATAATAATATATATATGTATCATCAAACTCAGCCAATAAATATAAATTGTTATTTACCAAATATTTTTATATCTACCTAAAAAAATGAAAATAGAAATAGAAAACAGTAGCTCATATATTTCGGCTAGTAAAATATAATAATTTACAAAAATATAATTATATATACGACATTTACAATTTTGATCTGATCTTACTTACTTAAACTTGACACTAAAATAACGGTTATTTATAAAGTTAATAATGGTTAGATATTTGAAACCTTCTGAAAATCTGACTTTGCCATAAATCTGATTTGTTTAGAGTTGCATACAATTACAACTAGTCTAGGAGTATCTAACAATATTTTTTTTACTATCTACCAGCTGTTTGGACAAAAAATATTCAGTCTTACTTCACAATTAATACTCTTTGAGCATCTGTAGTTCACGTTTAATTTTCTCACTTGTACTAAGTCACCACAGTGGCAGGTTATTATGTATGGACAACTAGGAAAAATTTTGAAAATGTGGTTGAAAGTACGAAAATGAACCTGAATATGATTTTTTTTAAATTTGAAAAAGAATTGAAGAGCAGAATTTATGAAGATTTTACTACTAATTCCGAAATCAAATTTAAAACATGTTAAGATGAAATACGCTATTTGTTTACAGTAGTCAGGATTTATTTTCAAACTTATTTACTGTAAAATGAAAAAAAAGTATGCCTATTGAAATGTTCGTTTGTGTAATGTTAAACATTTTTAGTTTTGGGGGACATTTGCTTTCAATCGTAACAACTAGGCTATACAACTGAAAGTTTTTTTTTTGACTGAGCTAGAGTAGAAAATTATCAATTTACATTTTCTAACTTAGCGTTTAAGTGCCATAGGTGCGCTACTTACAGTCAGAATGTGGCTCGAAAAGACGTCGTCGTCTTGTACTTAAAATAAATAATATATTCCTTGTTGGAAAAAAAACACTTTTACGCAGTACGACTCTACAAGGCGCAAGATTAAGGCAAAGCTCGGATAATGCAAAGGATCAAGCCTCGTTTTCTTGGCTTCCCCTAGCAACACCGGTTCATTGTATCTTGCTTTCTGAAATTAGATTTCTCCTAAAGTTTTCTTTCAGAACGATGATAGATGTTACCGAATCGCGCGCGCGCGCGCACACACACACACACACACACACACACACACACACACACACACACACACACACACACACACACACACACACACACACTATACGGTACAGGAGCTAGCGCCTATTTGAAACTGTTGTTCAGTTTTCAGGTGTTGTCTATAAGAACACAAATCAAATGTAACAGATAAAAGAGGTTTAATTTGTCAAATATGGTTTATCAGATTTTTTTGAAATTGTAGTTTAAGTAGGAGTATAGCTACTGACAGCTCTAAGCAATGTATCAAGTTTTAATAGCTGGCCGCAGTCAAGTTTATTTTGATTTTTACAACAATTTTATTTTATTTTAAATCTGAAATACTGACTAAAATTGTTCACATATGTCTCAAATGTGGGCTAAATTTGATAAATCAGTTTAAAGAAATTAGGCCAATATTACCGGTTTATTATAGATAACATAAAACCGGATTTTCACGGGAAATATTTAGAAATGATAAAATATTAACAAAAGTTTTGTTAATTATCATTTTAAACATTAGAAATGTAATTGAAAATTCTGTAGTTTCTTCATCGTTTACTTTTTATTTATATTAATGTAAAATGTGGTTGAAACTCTTAAGTTGAAATTCAATTTTGTTTACTTAAAATTAATTACATTATTATTAAGTTTGGCGTCTTCGTCGAGTTGTTGACGCTACGACGCGATATAGTTGAGTTTATTTGAGTAACACTCAGCTTGGAATGAGTTTTATCAACCTCTTGTGTACTTGATATTTCATCTGTTAAATGGAAAAGTATATTTGACCAGGAAGAGTCAACAAAGTAATCGCGATACCCAGCTCTCTTACTGACATGATGGAAGCGAATTCCCAATATATTTTTTTATTTAGATTTTTTAGAAAATCTAATTTATCTCCAACAATCAGTAGCATTGAAAATGATCCATGACGCCATAAAATCTATATTTTTTCTTTAAATTGAATTAGAAAATTTTGAATGCTAATTTATACAAATATTAACATTGATTTATATGGTAAAACCATTGATTAAAAAAAAATTGAACACAGAATTCACGATTTTAAGAAACACAAGCCACAAGCCTAATATGGTTTACGGTATCTTAATATATATATATATATATATATATATATATATATATATATATATATATATATATATATATATATATATATGTATGTGTGTGTGTGTGTGTGTGTGTGTGTGTGTGTGTTCCTGATATTAACACAACAATTAATATTTAATATTTATTTGTAATTTTAAATATTTCGAATATGTCCACCATATGAATGTTCAAAATCTTTTTAACTCTTAGAATGATTATAATTGTCAGAAGAGCCTTAGGCCTACATTTTGACCGACATTGATTGAGTAGCGACGTAAACATATTAGGCCACTTTGCCAATATCACATCTGTCACTTCCAAAATAACAAGTAACGACAAATTATGTTTTCCGTAAGAGCAAATTAAATCAATGGTATATCACTTTTATTTTACGTCAACTCATAGTCCCAATATCGCCCAAGGTTGATTTTTGATGACTGAAACCATTGTTCTCACCTCCATATCTTTCCCGTTAATCTAATTGGTATCCTTTTGACATACATTAAAAAGTATTTATGCAGTTTAAGTTGTTTTTTCTTCATGTGGTGATTTTTAACTATTTTTTTCTTTTATTACACACCTTATTATCCATTAAACACATATTAGCCCGTATGTGTTAAAAAAATGTTTTTTTAAAGATTACGTACGATTGTAGGCTGTTTTTAACGGAACTATATTGTGACGTCATTGCTCTTTACCTTGCACGAAACATACTAGATTTCCTACGCCGACTTAATTGTTCACGAGCGCTATCAATTACTACATCCATTTAAAGTTGTTAAGATGGCATCTCTTTAAATACGCGATTACAAACACGTTTGCTACTTTCACGCGGTAGCAATTTTGAGGTTATGCTGGTCACTTTTATTTTCGATTTTTGTCGTACATACCGCTATTTTTGACATGTAATAAAGCGTTTGAAAACAACCTACACTGCATGTTTACCAAATTAACTTTACTTTTATCCGATGAATTATTTAAATTAATTAATATTACTTTTATTTGTTACTATAACCTTTTTTTAATTTCATAATTAAATTGGAGTTCATTTCGAGGTTATGAATCAACTTATATTATTATCGCTCCGATAACTCATTTTCAAATGGAAATTCGCTAAAACAGTTATTGTAAACCATAAAAAAACAATTTAAATATAATAAACATTTAATATTCAAATCTTAAGGTAAGAGGTAACAATAATAAACATTTTTTTATTTAATTTACTATTCATTTAAAAATAATATCTGAAAATGGTAGTGATAAAGTATGTTTCAATTATAGCCCTGCATGGCGCTACATTCAATTTTTTACATAGGTTAGGAAGAGCGGACTAAAACATTTTTTAAATTTTAGAAACATCTAAACAAATACGTACAAAGAGCTCCTTATCAAAATTTACGAATGTCATTCTCTCTGCACAGTATAATAAAAATAATTACTTTAAAAAGTAAAACAAATACGACTGCTAAAATACAAAACACACAAAAATTATATATTTCCTAATTAAAAGAAATAAAAATATAAAATACAATTGATTTAAAAAGATAAAAACAAGGTATTAGAACAAATGCTGAAGAATATTTTCCGAGTATTTAGTTAATAAATTATGAATTTACATGTTAAGTTCATGCAACAAATGCAGTCGTGGGCTGCATCTCAATATATTTGCAACTAAACACCGATTTGACTCGATCGATTTTTGAGTTCAGGGTGTCATTTTTCCCAGCTCAACGCCCTGAATCAACTGAATCTTGAGTGGTAATTCTAGGCCAATTGGTTCCGAAGTGAGTGTTTTTCTATTGCTTTCCATAGTTGAATCTGAGTAATTGCTAATATATAGTCTCTAGTAATTATGTTTTACACTTGTACATTACTTATTAAAGAATTTATGATTGCTCCTAGCAACTTATTTATCCTATATAAAATTAGTTACAAGTTTATCCTCTATTTCACCCCAATTTTACCCCGTTGTGGGTGGTTTGGGTGAAAGTTATGTAGCCTATGACACTCCTGGTGAAGTGAGGAATCCAACGAAATAAGGGACATCAAAATCAGAAGAGCCGTTAAGAAGTTATGATGAAACATACATACATACATGCATGCATGCATGCACGCATATACGCATACAAGCATACACGCATACACGCATACACGCATACATACATACTTACCCAGGTACTGAAAACATAACACTCCTTTTTTGGCAGTCGTGTAAAAAAAGTTAAAACCGTCACTATTATTAAGATTCGACAGACCTTGAACTACTTTTAAAACGGAAACCTGTTTATGTATTGAGTTTATGTAGTAAAATGCACAACGCTAAGCTTGCATGTGAAATGAAGTTTACCTTATTTTAATTTTACTTTTACATGAAACGTTGAAGTCACGCTACCAAGTTGCCTACGCTTTTAAATACAGCGGTAGCATCTAAAGGCTGCATTATTCCTTTAGACAAAACTGTAAACAGTATGCATTTTATTTACCCGTAAAAGACAAACACCTCTGTATTTGTATCCACCTCGTAACAAAAATTGCACAAAAAAATTACACAAACTTGCAGACATTCAGTTATTTTCTGATATCTCTGAAAACTATTGATAAAAGAAACGGAAAAAAATTTTCTCCTAAAATCAGTTGAACAGGTTTTACTCAAATTTGGATATATTCACAACTGAAGTCATTGTACCAAGTTTTAAGTTATTATGGTTTGGCAGGAAGTAAAAAACAAAATTAACCGTGTTTCTTTTTAAAAAATGTTAATTTTTCATTCTTTTATGTACCATGTTTTATATATGTTTTATATATATATATATATATATATATATATATATATATATATATATATATATAGAGAGAGAGAGAGAGAGAGAGAGAGAGAGAGAGAGAGAGAGAGAGAACATATGAGCTATATTTGAACAAAATTTGATGAAATGTGATAAATGCAAGAGTTCATTAAAATCTGACAATTTGTTTAGTTTCCCGAGTGTTCAAGGAGCCAGATAAACACATAAATGGACAGAAATCCAAGTAAAAATTGTCGTTTGACAAGAAAAGACCTAAAAACTGATAATCTATCAAAAATATCAGATCGGTTTTTCACAATTACGCTTCCATAAATGTTTTTATAATTCTTATTTGAGAAAGTAACTGTGATCTATCGACAAAAATACATTTGTATAATATATCTTATCCAATTATTATTCTATATTGCAAATAATTAGAATAATATTACAATTTTCTTCGTAAACACATCAACTTAAAGTTTCATAATTTGAAATTCGTGTATAAAATTTAAAATTTATGAAATACATTACATTACCACGAGCGTATTCCTTCCTCGTGACTTTAACGAACATAATTTTAAAGTCATTTGACCAAAAATATTAGCTTAAGCGAATACATAACAAAATGCTGTTACAATTTGAATTTTTTGTGAATTGTATTTGCACTTTAATATATCACATTTATACATTAAAAGAAATAAACACGAGAAATAATACCTACATCACATTAACTGTTCGCCGTCAAAATTTGTATTGTTTTGTTTCAGTTTTGACTGATTAAGGTCAAATTATAATATAACAAACTATTTATATATGGTCGAGTACTTATGACATATATTTGAGCAAAATTTGGTGAAAAGTGAGAAGTGCAATACATTTGTATTGCACTTGTATTAATTTTCCCTGATCCGGAAAATAAATAAATTATTATTAGGCCTATAAAAAATTGTCGTTGAAAAAGTGAATACGTTTTATAGCTTGGTATACAATTTTTGTATATGAACTAAAATAGCTGAATGTGACACAAAGAAACACAATGCAAGAGTATTTGTAATATTTACGAAAACGCACGAAAGAATCCGACAATCAATTTAGACAACAAATATATTTTACAGTCAATTAGTTCCAGTAATATTTACAGTTTACCGTTGTTGCTCGTTTCTCTGCAAGGGCAACAATTGAGACTAGCTGCACCTATTGAGAGGATTTAGACGTCCCTCGCGGTACCCGAGTCTAACACACACTTACACTTACAACCCTACAAGTACGACTTTAACACTTTACACTCACACTTACATTTAAGGAGGCTATAATAGCCTTAATGTGCTTTTCGCCTTAAAATAACAAAAACACTTTTGTTGCTCGTTGTTTACAAGTACATTGTTTATTTAACAGTTTAGTAAAATGTTTAGGTCCTCTAAAAGTGTTTCAGTCTGATGAAAGTACGAATAATTTTTTGTCTGTTAATTTACCTTCATAATTGCTGTTACATTACATGTGCTGTTTAAATTCAATTGAACAAAACATAACCTCTATATTTACTAACTGTTTAACCTATGTAAGTATTTGCATTTTGTGTACTAAAATATTATTATTCTTTATTATTCTCTAAAATATTATTATTCTCTAAAATATTTTATTATTTATTCTTAAACTATACTATTATTTCATAATTAAATGTGAGTACAAAATCTACAGAGGTAGTTAAATATAAAACTAACCCCAAAACTATTTTTATAGGTTTTATCCATTTATAAGTTACAATTAATTTGTTTTCAAATGTTACCTAACCAATTTAATGATTTCCAAGGAACTTTCACCGTGAGTACATTCATGCCTGCTGAACACAATCTTCGATGAACATTCACTTTATAATCTGATATTGTTTGACAAAATAATGCTGATCACAGTCAGTACATTTTTATTCTTTTTCTGATTAAATATGTAAGCACATTGTGCAAGAAAGAATTGTTCTGATTTGAATAACAAATGTTTAATAAATTTGATAAAATTTCCATAAGTAATTTATTCCTACATTTTTTAAAATTTTTACGACGTCATAATACTTGTATTTAAAGTAGTTTTTGAGAGAGTAAAGGTCAGAACATTTAAAATTATACAAAATTACACTAAATTACAATATATAATAAATAAATCATAATGACGTACCGGTAAAGTGTAACATTTTATGTACTTTCGTTATATAACCGTGTGTACATGTTAGTTGCTGCATTATAAAAACATTTATTTCGACAAATGTAAATAAATAAGATAAAAGCGCCACACGAAATGTCTCAAATTAAATTATTCAACCGAAAAATCATTTCGAAATTTATCGAACTGCCAGTTCTAGTTTGGGAAAAAATTTTCAAAATCAATTAACATAGACACAAACTCAGTGTATGAAATATTGTAAAATAACAGGATTTTACAGTTCCAGTTTAAAAAGTAAAAAACAAAAAAGATTTTTAAATTTCACTGGACCAGAGTAAAAACCTAAATTGTTTTTATTATACTGCAAAATTCTGAACTGATTATGTATTTTCATATACGACAATTTTATCAAAATCTGATGAACCGATACTGATAAACTAAATAAATTTTCTAGTTTACCAAAAAATAGCTCCTGTATAGGTTTTTTGGTGATATAAATACTTATTTGTTTTGGTACTAATATGGACCAAATTTCATATAAATGCTTTTTTATTTAAATGTCAAATTTGGAAATCTCCAATTTTTTTACAAAAAAAGCTTCATGTTTTTATTTATAAAAATGTCTACAAGAGAAATGTGATTTACAAAGACGTCTTTCAATTTTGTACACTAAGAATGTAAAAATGGATGTGGGAAATTGTTAAATTCCATGTGATCAAATTCTGAAACCTGGCAAACTATATTTATTTTCTTAAAATCATAAATTAAATTAAATCGGAACAATAATTTTAAATAACTGATCGTAATTTGAAAATTTACAAAATGATAGGAAAATACGAAAACTTGCTTGTATAAAATAGGTTTATGTTTGTGCATTAAAATGCTGGTGTGTTGTTTCTCAATCGCATTGAAAAAGAGAGTATGTAACCTACGTCCATCCTGGAAAACAGGAGAATAAACGAAATGAAGGAAAAGCGAGGAGAAGAATTGATCAAAATCAGGATTAGTTTGTCAGCCGTAAACGTTCAGTGTGTTGAGATTTAAAACATCTGTTACTGGTTGATTTCCTGCACCAAAGAAGAAAGGTCAGTGATTCTATTGGTAGATGTCGGATTACAACAGGACCGCGTATAGCAACAAACGATGCCGGCATCCGATTCACATCCCCCTCCTTCACGACATGATGGCGTACAATGGAGTACAATTGTATACTCCTGTACTGCACAGTAGGGATGGGCACTTCTGCTATTTTTACAAAATATCAACGAACTGTTTGTTGGAAAAAAAACTGTTTGGAAAAACAGTTTGAAAAAAACATGTTTAGAAAAATGAAACTCGAAGTTGTATTAGCAGCTAAAACATAAGCACAAACGTTCAGTTTTTTAAGACTACTTCTTCATTCCCATTACCAACTGTTTTTTGGTGTATCATTACCTTAACTGTTTTTGGATGTAAAACATTTAGAAAAAAAAATCCTTATAAGTGTAGTAATAATTAAATTACATTCTCAAAACGTAATATATATGTATGCCATTTTATATTTACAAAATGCAATGAATTTCTAATAGAAGCATTCTTTTTTTTACTTAAAAATTAAATAGGTATTTACAAAATGTGAAATGTTTCCGTCATATTTTTATTTGGGAGAAAGTAGGTTTTTATTTTTCAACACTGAAAAAAGTAACCTTAATAAGTAAAATATAGTAATAAGAACATAGGCCAAATATGTTTAAATAAAATTGGCTCTATATAGTTACAAAATTATAGGTTATTAACATTAAATTATAATAGATTAATGATAGGTTATTAACATTAGCATTAGCAAGAAAATATGTTTTCCATTTTACAACACAGAAAAAATATAAAGTTTATTGTAATAACATATTTAGGCCTAACAAAACAAATGTTTTTAAAGAAAATTATGCTCCAGATAAAAATATAATGTAAGACGTTTGTAATATTTCCCATCACAAAAAAACAGGTTTTTCACTTTTAAACACTGAAAAAAAAAACACTAAAAAGGCCACACATCCAATAAATAATTAAAAACTATGCACTTAATTCTAAAAACATAAAAAAGTAAAAGAAAACTTTCAAAACTGTCCACTAAATATTTTAAAATTTCTAAACACAAAGTAAACTACGGATAAAAACTAATATATAACACAATTATGACTGTTTTTACAGTTTAAAAAATGTTTGAACAACAAATTTTACATTTAAAACTTTCAAACAACTCGCAACAAAATAGAGATAAACTTTGACAACGCCCAAACAGTTCTTACTTCACTACGTTACAACAAAAAACTTTGGAATAGAGGGAAAAGTATAACAGGTTAAAGAAAATGTGTTTGCAGGAAAACAGTTTAGCAGGAAAATAGCATAAAAAATGTTTTAGCGCTTGCGGCAACGTTCGAATAGAACGTAGGTGGTGGGGAAGTCCAAACTGTTGTTCCTTGTTTAACAAATCACGATCCAGTCCAATTCAAACTGCTTGTTTCCGTTTGGCAAAGCAGTTTGTTTTTCGTATATAGAAAAACAGTTTGTTTTAACAGTTTGGAGTTTTCTTACCCACCTCTACTGCACAGCATTCAGCAGCTTAGATTCGCTGTATAGGAGAGAGAAAATGCAAATTGGTTGTTGTTATAGGCACCTAATCGTAGTATTTTTTCATGAAGGCTCAGAAAGTATTTATCCTGCAAATAAAATATACTTCGTTTGGAGGAAACCAATGTTGGAAAATATAGTAATTTTGATAATCCTTCACCCAGCTGTCTCGTTGACGGAAGCGAATTTCCAAAAATATTCTTTTCGTTATTTTTTTGAAAATCTCGTTACCCCACTAAATCAGTATTAAAATCTGAATTAAAAACCTTGACCGCCATCAGTTTTATTTTGTTTGTATTTTTAACGAAATAATAAAATTGAAAACGATATAAAAATTTAAAATAATAATGTTTAAATATTAGCTAATGTATGGAAATTTCAACGCTTAATATAACGGTAAAATTTGATTTAAAAAAATTTAAAATAATGTATTTACTTTTTTTAATTTGAAAATGGTCGCAATTTTGAAATTGTAGAAAGGATTTTGCTGGGACCAGGATGAAAATATCTAAACTGTTTTCTAAATAGATTTTCCTGCCAAATTTCAATCAAATCGACCAAAATTATGAATGGTAGAGTGATAAAAACACACACACACACACACAAACTCTTTTTATGTAAGTATTATTTTTAAAGATCTCACACAAAGTTAGGTGGTCATAATCCAGCGCTCATTTCAAGATCGTCGTTCTGGATCTTAAAGGTTAAAGTTCATTTCCCAATAGAAATGCACTAATAAAGTTACTGAACAAGATATGAAAAAAATCCGTTTTTTAAAAATTATACATTATAAAGAGATTTGTTTTCAATGTAGCATTTATCATTGAATCGATACTACAGAAACTTTAATAAATATTCCTGCCATATACGTATTTTTAGCTCGCTATCTAACAAATCGATACTCGGCAAACGATATTAAACTGTCATGATATTTCTGGAACAGAATACCTCCGATAATATATCGAATATTAGACTTGATCGACAGCTGTTAAAAACTGTTATCTTTATTTATACTGAGCGCAATTCTCCGGTAACACAGAGAAATTTATAGCGTCGCTTCACTTGAAATTAAGTTTTTTTCTAGCCGTGTTTTTGTAGCAACAGTTCTTTCCGTCACGTACAAAGTAAACCGCCTCATTCAACACCTCGTCCTCCAACAGTCTCCGCTCCTACAGAGCTGCCGAATATATCACGATGCAAGTTTATTGCTCTTTACGCCGAGTATATTTATTTGATGTGATTCTGTATGGCACGTAGGCTGCTCCCTATTTGAGGCATAAAGTATGGAGATTATAATCGTATCCATATAAAGATAAAATGTTGTATGAAATTATGCATATATGAAATAAAACTATTTCCTAAATCGATTTTCGTGCCAAATTTGAATCAAATCGACCAAAATTTTGAAAGGTAGAGAGATAAACACACACACACACACACACACACACACACACACACACACACACACACACACACACACACACACACACACACACACACACACACACACACACACACACACACACACACACACACACACACACACACACACACACACACACACACACACACACACACACACACACACATTAGTAATATTAGTAATAATAATATATTTTTAGTTAAAAAGTTTATTTATATTGAGGAAATTTTATTTTATCCATTTACCCTTAGAAATAGTCTGTAAATCAGTTTTTAATTTAATTAAAACCTGCATTTTTTATCGTTTGGCTGTAAAAGTTTACTATATACCCTACCTAGGAGTACACAAACGCTACCTTGATGAGTTATCCGCTCCTGCCGACATTAAATTGTCCTAATGAGTTTACAAATAGTAAATTCCCGTTGCTAGGAAATTCCAGTTTAAGTAAGAATTTGCAGATTCGATTTTTGTTTTGTTTTGTTTTTGCACATATACTATTCATCGAGTCAACATTTTTTTTCTCAGCACATACTATTTGTACAGGCATAAATAAGATATCTTTAGAAAGATTTTTTTAACCGCTTTCTGACATTGAAAAACGATTTTGCGTTACAACTTACTGTTTGTGGAATATTTTAACATAAAAGACAATTTTAGCTGTCATAGGTAAAACGGCATCATGCATGCGCATGCGCGGCATCACAAATCGGACAATATTTTGTATGTTTTACGAAGCTAACTTATTAATCGCGAATGGACAATCCATTACAAATGCCACTTTTTTGTAACATGCTTAAAACAATTTTAATATTTACTTAGAAGCCATTAAATTTATAGGTTATGTAGCTCTACTAACAGTCCTCTATCCCTGCCCATCGTACAAGTCGGGACAAGCATTTCGAATACCAAACACATGTTTTGGACACTGTTTGTACACACATACATTTGTGATTTTAAAGATCAGGATTGTGTTTATCAAATTCAGTAATTACTCGTGGACAACCCTTTACAAGGGTATGTACTCTTTTCAAGGGTAACTAAATCAACTAAGTTGTTTGTACCAATTAAGGAAAGTGAAATACAAAAAGTACATCAAATATCGTTTACAACGCGGTATTTTATAAAAATTTCTATTAAACAAACAATTATCTGTATTGAAATGTATATACTACAAAGACTCATAAATATGTGATTATTATTTCAAACCGATCACTTTTCGATTTATTTTTTAAACACGTTTTCCCTTCCTTCCAACTACCGCCCTCACCCCAACGACTACTCTTATTTAAAAGGCTGTGTTTACTTAAACACAGCAAAAAATAAAATGTATTTTCTCTAACCATAAAGGAAAATAGAATAAATGTTAAAAAATATGTTCTGTTTATTAGCGAATTTCTATTCAGAAAATGATCTACTGGAGCATACAGTGCGATAAAATCCAAATCTGGAACTGGAAATTATTGCCGATCCTGACCTCTGGAATAAATATGTTGTGGGGGGCATTAAATATTTTATATAAGAGTCTATAATAAAATATCTGGATCAGCAGCTTAGATTCGCACTATAGGAGGAGAAAATGTAAATTGATTGTTGTGATTGTTGGCACTTTTTTTTAGTAAACCAATGTTTGAAAATAAGGTACATTTATTTTAATAATACTACACTCTCGTGATGGAAGCAAATTTCCAACAATATTCTTTTTAATGCGCATTCTCGCTTTCGTAATTTTAGTCAGATTTGATTCAAATTTGGCACAAAAATCTAATAACTTAATCGATTGTTAACTTTAACTTAATCGATTTTGTTAAGTTAACTTAAATCGGTTGTTAACTTGGACAACTCGGTAAAAATCCGTATAACAGTTTTAAAATGACGATAATTTCAAAACTTCAGCAATTATAAATATTTTGAGAAGTCAGATCTTGCCGATAGTTTTCAAACAGGAGTTTTATAAGTTTAATTTACTAAAACGCAAAAGTAATAAAGGTAATTTTTTCTAAAAAGTTGGTACAGTTTGCTGTAAAATTTATTAGAATTTATTTTATAAAATGAGCAGCCATTTTGGTAAAACTGAAATCACGAAGTAATTGTCGATCCTGATTTCAGGTACACATTATTTTTATTTTTCGTTATATTTTTACAAAATTAAAACTTTTATCAAAATCTTTAATGAAATATAGGGTCTGCCAGTGAAACGGGATGATTAAATATAGTAATTGATTGTTGAAAAAAAGTTTTAAATATTTGTTTAGTAAATAATTGAAAGTACACGAATAGCCATTATGAGTACAATACGAAAAAATATTATTTTCTGAACACTGCGTCTACCAATTGCCCTAAATCTCAGTTAAGACATTCCTGGAGCCTGGTTTGTAAGTTTTGCATGACCTCTCGCAGCATGTTGACAGGTATTGCCGCAATCTCGTCTACAATTCGTTGTTTGGTGCTTCAATGGTTATGGGTGTTTGAAACACTTTTGTTTTTTAGGTATCCCCCCAGATGTGTCACTTATTCAAATGCGAAGGGCATGTTATTTGACTGATCGGCGAGGACTTCTAACTATAGCCTGTGGAACAGCTGCGATGTTTTCAGGTGTTCGAACAGTTTTTACACTCCTGCCTATTTTTTAAGACGCTGATCACGTTTGCTCGAGGTTGTTTATCCATGTTCGAATTGCATTATCTGACGGAACAGGCTGGTTACGTGGTATGTTAAAATGATGTCGGAGAGCACGTCGAGTTTTCAAAAAAATGTTGCCATTTTGATAATACGCTTTCACAGCGTAGCAGCGTTGTTCACCCGTCCAACAATCCATTGTAACTAAATGGTAGATTGTGCAGATGGTGACGCGCCAGTAACCGTGCCCCACTACCTGCCAACTTTGTCTCAAGGCCACCTACAAATATACCGTTCCATTGGAAAACCCTGTATGAAAACGTAAAATGCTATTTTATGCTGATTTCACAGTGATGACAATTGTTGTCAGAATTCGAAATGAAATTTGAAAACATAGGAAAAAATTATTTGTTCTTTAGGGATATAGATTTTGAAACGGGCTTTCCGCTAAGTAAAGCAACTTATCAAGTTATTACAAAAATTAATTCTTTTCGTAAATGATTTTCACGTTGACCAATCAAAATGTTTTTTATAATCAATGATATTTGTATCAATTACATCATATAATAGTTCCATGCCACTTTTATTAAATTTATATAATAGCCTACGGAATGAAAAATATACAAATTAGCCTCCTATGGTGAAATTAAAAACCCCTTATTTTTTTATTTTTCCATCTTAAAAAAAAATATTTGTAATACCGCAGAAATGTCTTACTCATGAGCACAGGCAGCAACACAGTGTAAAATTTAAATTTTTCAACTTACTGTTTAGGCGCTAGAAATTCGTTCCCGACAATGTAAATGTGCAAAATCTCCTACTAATCCTAATAAACAGTAACACTACAGTAACAAAATATTAAAACAAAACCTCTCAATGGAAGTATGTTTTTATTTGTTTTTCCGCCTTGCATCTTGTTTTGGATTTGAATTTTTTAAAAGAAATTCCATTCCAAATTAGCACCGATCTTAACGTCTACACGTAAAAAGGTCTTTAAAAATGATTTTAATCTGTATATAAAGTTATTGTATGTATTACATACTATTTTTTAAATATAAATTCAAAATATTAGTCATTTCAAATTTTAAAATCATATGAGTTCTTTATCTAACATTTTAAAAACATCTGACTTCACTACCACAATCATCAAGTACCTATATTTTCAAGTTTTCGATGACATTCAAAATACTAATTTATACCTACTGATTTCTGGAAATAAATCTGATTTTCAAAAACGTGCTACGTTAATAATATATTTTCAGTTCCGAATCTTATGTTCCATATTAATTAATTATACATTAAGTTCTATCCTGAATCGTAATGTTATTGTATATTGCTAGTTATTAGACATGTGTTTCTATCAACAAAGCAGTCAATTATCTTTAAATTAAACTACAGAGTGTTAATTTAAAAAAAAATAATATTAGTGAATATTCTATTTGATAAACAGAAAGGATATTGTATATAATTTTTGAATGCAAAGACATGAACATCTACAGTACAAATTTTTCCATTAGTGACCATTTACATTTGTTCCGGTACTCTTGCACTTACATATCAAAATTAAGTCGATTTGGAGCGTAAAATCAAATAATGCTTCGTTGCCATGGCAACAACATGTTTGCTGAATGTAACATGACCTTTACATGTTTAACGTTCAGGAGCTCAGGGCAGTTATTCTTCATTTATAACTTTACTGGACTGTCTGCGTTAAGTCTCACATGCCTTGTGCTTCTTGTTATTTCGCTACAATATTTAATTAGCTTATGTTTAGAGTGTTCCATGTACTGGAAAATATATTCTAAATATATATGTCTGTAATACACGTATCTTATTCAAAATGAACACACATAAGAAATGGTGCTTAGAATACTGCAAGCACATTAGCAAATCCATTGGAATATTTTTAAAAGCGATTTTAATAGAAAACATAATCACCGAAATAAAACGTTGATATTTCCTCTAAAAACCCTGTTAAAAAAATATGGACATTTCTTACAGGCCTATTTCAAAAAATCGGTTCTTCATATTTTGATTTTGAAATAATAAATAAATAAATAAATATTTTTCTAAAATTTGACACACTATTTTGAGTTATGAATTATAATTTAAAATCTAAATCTCATGGACCAATTTTGAAAAATTAACTCGATTTTCTCGAATTTTTTACGATAGTTTTCGATCCAAAAATTAAGGGGAAATAGTTAAGTAATTTAAGACAACATTATGTTTTACTTAATGATTCAAACAATTGTTTGAAGATTTTTGACATAAAAATGGTTAATTTTCGAAAAAGAAAAAAGAAAAGTTTTCGGATTTAAACACATAAAACTTTTATTTGTTTTTAATCTCATTTAACTATCGTGTTCCCCGTTAATATTCGCAAATATTTGTACTGGATTGTAGACTTTAAAAATAGTGCCGTCTGAGTTAGTTATAATAAATTTTGAATAATTTTGTAATTATATTTATATTAATTATTATTTTATAATTATTAATTTTATACAGTTACTAAATATTATATTGTAAATTTTACCATTAAAATTTTTTCATAGGATGATGAAAATAGTAAGATAAAAACTTTGTGAATTTCAAAACCACTCGAGTTAACTTTCATGATTATCACTTGCCAATTTCCACTGGAAAATGAGCAGTTGGAGCTGGTCATCATAAGGCCAGATTCCAAGGCCAAGCAGCGCCGATACTGACAGCTCTGTCACATTTGGGTGGGGATAATTAAAATTTAAACACAACTATTATTTTTTAATTTTCACAAATTGTATCAATTATTGAGAACGAAGGATCAGTTTCAACAGTACGGATACGGGAACGGCAGTAACTGCGGCTAGAACCACCTTGAGGTGTACAGTTCAGAGCAGCAGCAGACTGCCTCCTAAGCTTTTACAATTTTAATTTGATTTGGTTTAAATTTAGGCTACAAAATCTGTTAACGAGTTTGAAAACAGCGGACATTCCAATTTTTTGAAAATTTGATTTTACCTTCTTAACTATAGTTAAATAGTCGTTTTAATTTTCAAATTTGATTGAACATACGAAAATTGATATGACGGCGGTCAGGGCTCGTTTTAAATTTCCAATGTAATTTGAAAATTTAAAAGTCTAATTTATGCATATTTTAATATTTATTGTAAGGTGAAATCATATATCAAAAAACGTACTGTAAACAAATATTGTTGGACATTCGGTACCATTAAGTCAGCCTGTATGCAGATTTAATTGTAAAACACAAAACCGTTCGGTTATCAAAACATTAATCGTCAATTTTATTATTATTTTTTTAATTTTTGGTAATGCGCTTCAATCACGTCGGCGAGACAGTTTCGTGTAGCTATTATTTCAGAATCGCATTGCGACGTAAATTTGCAGCTGCGATCGTAGTAAACAGGCAAAAGTAAGCGTGGTCAGAAAATCTACCTTTGTGCAAATATTGGTTAACTAAATGATAATTTGTAAAAAAATGTATTACTGATTTTGATCAAATATAATTTTTTCTTTTTTTTATGTTTTACTTAAACAAATATTCGCAGATTTGCAGCAGACATGTTAAGATTGGTAGCTTATATCAATTAAGATATTTGTTCAAGAAATAAAATCAATTTTTACTTTCTAAATATGAAAACACTAACATAACTCGCAAGTAAAGTCATATCTTTTTACCGTGAATAAGTTTGATTTCCGGCTTAATATTTAATTTAAAAAAATATAATTAAAATTTTTAAAACTGACTTCGGGGTGTTGTCTGACATTCTTCTGTCTTCTTACGTTAAAAATTTCAGATCTCTACACACACACACACACACACACACACACACACACACACACACACACACACACACACACACAAGGCTAAGTAATCAACGGAAAAATTGTTATAAAATTGTTACGCTAGTTGTAGCGGGTTTGCACCAAAACAACTGATTTCGAATCACAGCTGTGCCTTCAATAATATGGTTAAACTGCGAATAATATTTTTACTGCCAATGTTTACAATACCCAAATGATAAGCAATCAAACTGATCCATTTCTCTTTTGAAAATTGTTGGAAAACTGTTTGAAAGGCTTTTATTAATATTTTTAAAACCTATAATAGAAGAAAGAGAACTTCGACACTTGATAAGATTCACCATCAACATACATTTACACACATAGATAAATAACTTACACACATAGATATACACTTACTAAATAACTCATTCTCAGTGAAGGTAACTTTGAAAGAAAGAAAGTTTGTTAGAGCGTTTTTCTTGATGTTTCCCAGGCCTTTGACAAGGTGTGGCATAAGGGCTTGATGTACTTTGAAAGAGACCTTCGTAAAACAATATTGTAAAATTGTAAGATCCTATCTTACGGACAGAAAGTTCCGTGTGAAATATAAATGTGAATATTTGGATTTTAAAGAGATGAGTGCTGGTGTGCCACAAGAGAGCGTACTGAGGCCATTACTGTACTTGCTATACTATATACAGGTGATCTGCCACTGGAGGAAACCGTTCTGAAAGTTAATCTGTAGATCATAAAGTAGCGTGTAAAACTTAACAAGTCTAAGTCAACCCATTTTAATTTTATTTATAAAAAAGAGAAATAAGTGTCAGTACAAAGAAAACTGGAAGTCACATATTACGGAGAGAAAAAAGGAGCTTGATATTAAGTTCAAGAATACGCATTGGCTATTTAGATAAAACGCAGAGTTAAGTATAAGTAATAAATTACTGTCTTAGGCCGGTATTGCCTAAGGCTAGTTGCTATAGACTGCAAATTTTGGGATGTGCCAAATGATGTAATATACAGAAAGTTCAGATTATTCAAAACAAAATATTCGGATAACTGTAAATGCGCCGTGGTACATATGCAATGAAAACATTCGCACAGACCTTAAAATGAATATAATTGTCGATGAAATCAAGGCACGAAGCATAAAAAAATATACAAAATATAAGGCTAGTGTTCAGCAGATGCTAGTACAAAGAAATTTAGAACGAAAACTACTTAGAAGTAAACCCTTCGACTTGGTACAGTGATAGCATTACAAGCTAAGGAAGCTGCAGCTGACAACCAGAGCCATTCAGTGGAATGAACATCTAACACACAGTGATCTATGTTAAGTTATAACTACTAAATAAATGTGTACTTAGTTGTAGTTTTCAATAAAAATAAATAAAAGAACTGTTTACAGTAAGTATTAATAATATAATTATTCACATTGAAATATTTAATTTAAGTACTTAAGTAAAAATAATTATAGTGAGTTTTAATTAAAGCCTATTTGTTATTTATAGGCCTATTATATGATCTTATAGCGCGTTATGAGACCAAACACTTGGAATGTAATTGCAATGATTACATGCAGAAAGTGTCAGTATAGAAGCCATAAAACTGTAATACAGTACAGGAAGGTTCACTTTCGAAGCACTCATTTTTAATTATACTATTACCCAAGTCTTACACGCAGAATCGTGTTTCTAAGTTATTCTGACTTCTCACAAGTTGTGTAAATGAAATTGCCAAGCCAAAGTCGAGAATATTACAGGGCTCAAGTCAAAATAACGGCGTGTAATCATCAGTTAGTACGGAAACGTGACAGTTTTATGCCTACCTCCACTCAGAGCCACAAAACAGTCCTTAACGAAAACCAAAAAAAAACTCGTAAATCCGTTAAGAAAATTCTAACAACTGGATTTTTTCGAGAAATAATAACTCAATATTTTTGAGCATTTGAAAAAACCGTTAAATCTGACATGGCTTGAAAACATTTTTGACGAATAAAAAACAAAGTTCTAGGTAATGGAGAAAATTATATACAAAACCAAAATTTTCCGAAGTTGGTCAATTTGACTACACTTACGTAGACTGTATTGAAAATATCTATAAAATTCCAAGGATCGTTTTATTCGTATAGCCTAAGCTACTTCTTACTGTAGAAAGTAAAATTATAGCCATAGCCATTATTATATATAAATTTTACACTAATTTGGCTTTCATATTTTTAGAATTTTGTACTAGTGTTCTTTGTTTATGATCCGAAACAACTTAAAAATTTACTTTGTAGAAATACGTGTTTAATCTCAGCCGTTTTTACTTTTATATTTTGAAAAATAATAAATGATGGGAACAAAATTTCATCAAAAAAACAAAAATGTAAAAATCACATTAAAAATAAAGTACTTTTTTATATTAGTGCAACGATAAAGCAAAAACAGTATTAAATGAACCTTCTTGAAAATTCCAAGTCAAATAACGTGTTTTCTTGGTTGTTGAAATACTTAAGCATCATTAAAACTTGATCCGCGCTCACAATGGTTTCCTCTTTCTTAAACTTTGACCTCATTTTTATTTTTACGTTTCGTTAAAGACAAAACATCACAATTATTTGTAATTCGGTCGGAACTAAAGGAGTATTATTCTTCTTTAACGACGATGAATAATTGTCAGTCAATTCTGTTTTCGTTAACAATAGTGTACTTTAACGAAATCGATATTATCAGGACATCATACGCAGTAGCCTAGGCCTATTTATTTCTTCCACTAATTCTACCGCACAATAACCATTGTTTCGCAATGCAAATTATCAGTGAAATACACTGCGAGAAACCATTACTCAAAGTTTCCCACACGTTAATGTTTCACAAAAATACGTTGTTGAAGTAACAGACAAAAAGTGTAAAATGTACCCAACACTTACAATAAGATCATATATATTATTTCTCGAGTCAATATCCGTTTTTCTGAACACATACTATTCGTACAGGCGTAACTGAAATATCTTTAGAAAGATTTTTTAACTGGCTTCTGACATTGAAAAACGATTTTGCACTAAAACTTACTGTTTGCGGAAAATTTTAATAAAAGACACTTTTAACTGTGAAAGGCAAAACGAACAGTTAATTGTTGTAAATATTAGAACAATTTTAATATTTACTTAAAAGTCATTAAACTTATAGGTTATGTGGCCCTACTGACAGTCCCCTATCCCTGCCCGTCGTACAAGCCAGGACAAGCATTTCGAATACCAAACACAATGTTTGGACACTGCATTTACGCAAATATATATTTATGATTTCTCCTTCCATCGTGCGTTTATCTATTGTTAATACAGACATAATAAAATACGAAGTACAATTAAAATGTCAAATACAGTTAGAGGTTATCAAACATGCCTTTACAATTGACTAGGAAACTAATTAAAATTGCGTTTGCTATCACTATAAACAAGTCGCAGGGACAAACACTTCAAAGAGCAGGATTGTATATATCAAATGCCGTCTTTACTCACGGACAATTGTATGTAGCCTTTCTAGGGTAACTAAGTCAACTAACATTTTTGTATCCATTAAAGAAAGACTAGCTGCACCTATTGAGAGGATTTAGACGTCCCTCGCTGTACCCGAGTCTAACACACACTTACACTTACAACACTACACTTACGACTTACACTTTACATTTACAGTTTACACTTACACTTACATTTAAGGAGGCGATAATAGCCTCAATGTGCTTTTCGTTTTAAAATAAAAACAATTCCATTAAAGAAAATGAAATACAAAAAGTACAACAAGAAAGTACAACAACATTCTTACATGAAATATCGTTTTCAACGAGGTGCGGTAATGCCCTGTAAAAATCGGTATTGAAAAAAACAATTATCTGTATTTATATACCACAATTACTCAAAAATTTGTGATTATTAATTCAAATCGATCGCTTTTAGTTTTAATTTTTAAACATGTTTTCCCTTCCTTCCAGCCCCAACGACTACTCTTATCCAAAAGGCTGTGTTTACTTCAAACTTTCTCAGTGCGAAATTTCCTGGTGTTCGCGTAATACCGATACAAACACACACACACACACACACACACACACACACACACACACACACACACACACACTGAGATTACTGATTTAAAAAAATAATGCTTTGATCAACTACGAAGATAACATTCAGTCACTTAACTAAATTTTAAGTAAAAGAAATATGCAGTTGTAAATAAAATGTTACTGCAAAGAGATTTTTTTCATTTTGTTGGCTAATCGTGATTCTTTTATTTTAAATTTGCTTTAAATTTAAATTTATTTTAATTTTTTAAGTTACAGCTCGCAATTTTCCTGCTGTTTGGAGGACTACCCTCAATTGTGAGGGAACTTGGTGTAATCATGCTACAACGTAGGGTCGATCTACGTCAGCTAATCAGCCCATTTTCTATTTGCGTCTACGGGGTTTATAAAAGAAGACAATTTCCTGGAAGGTGAAAGTTTTCTTCCGTTCGACTTCAGATTTGGAGGCGAGAATATTTTCGAATATTTTTGGCGAAACAAATGAACAAATTTTCTTCTAGGAACGGATATATCGAACGGATATACACCGGTTTTTAATGTGTTCTTAATTATATAAATAAATAAAGAATTAAATATATATATATATATAGTAGCCAGGATCAGTGCTCATTTCAAGCTCCCGGTTGTGGGTCTTACCATGATGGCCGTTCCAATAGCTCATTTTCCCAATGGAAATCCATTCCCTAATAAAACCACAACAAAAGTCCGGATGTCTGGCCTTCTACATCGCAACTTTTGATCCATTAAATTTACGGGACCATTACTACTTTTAACTGAAGCTTCAGTCTTAACATAATTTCATAAGAATCGCATTATCAGATCAAGAAAAATCCGTCATTTTAGACATTTTACCGAACAGTTGGACGAAGAAATATTATCTCTGTAAAACACAATATATTATTAACTATTTTTAATTTTGGACAACAGAAGGAATTGTTTCGACATTTTCTAAAGCAAAGTTCTACTTTGTGCAAAGATATTGGTTTTTACCTTTCAATTTACCCTTATATGATTGAAGATTTTGTGCTGAAGCTTTTACGCAAAACTTTCTCTGAAGATTTTGTGTAAAGATTTTATTCTGTAAAATATTGCTCAGAACTTATCAACATTTCATAAAAACTTTAAAATGGACAAAACCGAAATGCATTTCAGCACTGTAACAAAACTAGTAAGTCCTTAAAAAATTCAGTTTTGAAATCAATCAACAAAAACACAAAACAATGGACTAATTTATCAAAATCAGTTAATCCGTTTTTACTTAAATTTAGGTACATGTATTTGAAAAACAACAAACCAACCAAAGCAGAGAATTTGAAATAAAATAAATTTACAATTTTGGAGTAAATCGAAAAGTATTATTGTTAAATTTTCTTTGTTTTTTTCTTACTTTCTCACTATAAGAAGTTTGGTCATATTTAAAGTTTTTTTTAACAGTGAAAAATATCGAGCTTGATAACTTCCATTTCAGAAACTAAAAAGTAGTTTTTCTCCGTCTGTATGCATAATTGTGTTTGTTTATTTTGCTGGAGTCTAATGAACTAATCGATTTTATTAAAATGAAGCATATAGATAATTATCTCTGTATCACATACAATAATTTTAAATGTACAGTGTATAAGCTTCTTTGGTAACAGAGGTCGAAAAAAATTAGTTTTAATGACTTTTAATACATTCCCCTCCCAAAAAAAAAAAAAAATTCATGAGCCACATTCTCTCCCAAAAAATTGGGTTGCAATCTGTCGACGAAGAATTGGAAAATATACCTAATCAGACTTTACTCAAATTTTTGTCATTTATTTATATTTGCGATTTGGAAGCGAAAAAACCAATTGTGAAAAATAAAAAGAAAATGTGAAAAAGCGAAAAAAGAAAACCATAGACGCCATCGGGTTTATTTTATTTTTCCATTTACTTTCAAACCGTTAATTATTTTTATTTTAGATTTGTTATATTATGTATGATAGTTATGATTTTAACTTATAATGACTTTAGGTTTATAAGTTTAATAACCAAACATTTAATAAAATCTGATTGATTCATTTTGAGAAATTAGCCAAATAATGCTCAATTGTGGTCATATATAAAAGATTCATAATTCAGATCAATAAAACAAAATTTAATTTAAAGGAATTAATGTTCGAAATTAAATATAAAAAAAAATAACTTCGACAGTTGTCATGTTTCTTGTTGATTTATTCTGGGCAAGTAGGCTATTTTTTAAAAATGTATTATTGGCTCTACAGTTATGAGTCTTATAATAAAATATAAATCTTCATACGCGAAAAATGTCACCAAAACTTAATTTTGAGAAAAAATGAGTGTTTTTTTATTGCTTTTGATCCAGAATTTGGGGTTAAGAAATAAATTTGAAATTTTTTCGAACAATTAACTTTTTCAAACGTAAAAAAGAAGGCTTATTTATTTATCAATATGTTGTCGATCTTACAAGAGAACATTATATTGTGTTTCTTAAATTATTTTAACAAAGACGTCTTTGTTACAATACGTATTTTGTTTTAAAACAAAAAGTTTTTAATTTTTGTAAACTTCTGTAACTAAACCTCTATACCTGCTCCTATTACGTGTTAATTTTAAAAATAATCATTCTTTTTAATTACACTTTACAAACAACCGATGTTTTGTTTTAATTACACTTTGTTGTTTTAATTACACTTTCAATCGTGGAACGTATTACGTTGATAACAACAACAATAAAGAACAGAATTCACGTGAACAGGAAGCAGAACGAGAAGATAAAGTAGTCGTTACGTTGACAATGAAAGAATCCTTGAAACACGTAATCAGGTTCCACAGGGAAGGCAATTTATTGCTTGTATTAAACTCGCTTAATTCCAGCAGAATTATATTACAACTTGGATATTATATTACTGTATCGTGGAACAGGAGTCCCCCTACCTTGTATCTAATTAACTTTCTAGAAATCTCTCGAAAAACCGTACACCAACGAAACTTCCTTTCACTGATATAAGTCTATAGCGCTTAAACGGTAAGATTATAAAACTAGCAAGTTTTTAAGTTTACAAAACCCAAATAAAGACAAATATAGCGTTTAAATATAATGTATTTTTTTAATGTGGGTGTAATAACGGAGGAACGCATTGCGAGTTAAAATGTTGTACTAGTTGTAATTTTTTCATCAATAAAAGTTTTGTTATGAAAATATTACAAAACCATTCTCACATTCAATAGTTTTCCTAAAATAGACCTTTGATAAACCTACCGGAAAACTGGGAAATCGAAATATTATTTTTAAATCTGTAAAAATAAAAGAAATTACGGTTGAAGAGTAAATTGGAAAACAACTCTGTCGACGGTCGGTGTTTTCTTTTTTCAATTTATATATATATATATATATATATATATATATATATATATATATTAGTGTATACAAAACTTGCTATTTTGAATGATTCAAGCTTCGCACAAAATGATTACCCGAACAAAATTGTTTTGTAATATGTTAGCAAGTTCGTTACTCAGCGTGATCCGCTCGGCCGTTGTTAATCATTCAAAATATCTACAATCTTAAAACATTAAAATATTTATCTTATTTCTTTTTTTAATCTTATTTCAAAATTGAAAAAACCTAAAAATATGCATAAATTAGCATTTTAAATGTCAAAGTTTAATTGAAAATTTAAAAGTTTTCTTTTGTGTGGTGTCACTGATTATAGTAGTAAAATATGATTTTCAAGAACGTTAACGTTAATGATTTACAAATTTAAAAAAGAGAGGTTTTTGTCAAATTCAAACATTTTTCAATATCTATGTGATGTAACATCATACAGCTCCTACATAAAATAGGGGTTTATAGCTTTCATCAAGTCAACAAAACAGCTGCGTGTCATGATTTAATGTTGTTAATTTTAAATTCAGTACAATGACTTACCGCTGTTACAAATCTTCACATAAATTATGACAAAAAAAATTAAGCAAAATCTGAACTAATTTTGAAAAATTAGCAGATTGCCAGTTTTTTTTTCAATTACTTTTGTGTAGGTCTTTTGGTGATATAATGTCATATGTTAAGAACTGTGTTATATGAGAAAATTTTATAAGTATCGTGACGCAGTTGTTAAGGGAGCGGACAGTTCGGAACTGTAAGTATAACTACCGTTGACAACCTAACTGGTTGATTTTGATGATGGTGTCAAAATCATAAAATATCCATTAAAGTAACTTTTAAGTTAAAGTGTTCATTTAATAAATAAAGAACAGTCTGCAGCAATTTTGTTAAAAAATATTGAATTGTATTTTATAAAATAGGATATTTCAATTTTTTTGTTTATAAAAATATTCATGACTTTGTTATAAAATGTCTATTAAGAAAACCGCATATTACTGTATAAATTTAGCAACAAAATCCAGTAAAGATAATAAGGAATGATTAATATTTTATTTTTAAAACTGTAAATTATTAAAGTAAAATTAACTGATTTATGCCTAAATCATGTTTACATCTAATATTTTTTTAAAAGGTTGCTTTTCTTCTCACCTAAAATAAATAGCCTAAACTTGAACTCAATTTGTACGTTATTTAACTACATATCCAGTAAAAGAAAAATGTTTATATAAAGTTGAAATTGTATTTTATCAAGAACAAACAAACTGAGCTAAATGGGAATCCTACATGAAGAAAGATAAGCTGTGAAAAAGGATAAGTCTTATGTAGGAGGAGATACATGTGACGTCATTTCGGGTAGGTCATTGCCCGAACGCGTTCATTGTAAAATCATTGAATCAAAATTTAACTTTAAATCTAGCATGACCACCGTTATTCGAAAATGTTATTTTTTCTGGAAAATTTACTTTTCCTTTGTAAAATAGCGAAAACGCTTCCTGATGTTCTCAAAAATTTTAGTTTAATTTGAAAATTAAAAAAAAATTAACGCTGAAAAAAGATATTGTATATTGTGTATTATTAAGGTATTAACATTAATTTTTAACATTAATTTTACAGTATAATAATACTTTTGAGAATTAAATTCCATCAGGTCTGGAAGGCAGCTGTTTGCCTGTATTATTTTACAGACAATAATATATATATATATATATATATATATATATATATATATATATATATATATATATAGAGAGAGAGAGAGAGAGAGAGAGAGAGAGAGAGCACGAACTTTCGCTTGTTCTCATATTATGCGAGTTAGCCACTTTTGATGTATAGGCAACAATATACTGCATACATTACGAATTTTGTGTTATACTTTAAGTATATAATTAATATATTATAATTTATATATACATCAGTTCATCTATAATTATTATATATAATAATATGCATTTTTTAAATTGCCTTTAGATTTCGTTAGGATCTTGGTAAGAACAATACAATAAGAATTGTATATAACTTGAAACGTCACTATCACTACTTGAATTATCCATAAAACATTTTACTTCGTGTCAGTGTATTGAAAATACGTTCAGAATTATGTTGTACTAATTTAGTTTTCTGATCCACGATTAGTTTGAAGATATGTTTACAAATACCTTGTTTTGTTTAAATAAATAAATACGTGAACCTAGCTTAGATATTATTTACTGTAGTTATAGTAAAAGATCAGCTGTTTTATATTAATTCTTAACGACCGCTTTTTTCGTTGAACAGCTAATAAGTTTCAGGTTATGTTGTTATAAACTTGCAATATTAACAACAATTATTATAAACGTTTATATTAATTTCGAATGTAATACAAACGGTTACAATACGCACGTGTTCTACAGTTAAGGTGTAATATCGAAACCAAAGCAACAGAACGTTTTCATAAAATACGCGTGCACTGTTATCGAAAAAGAGGAAGAAAAAGAAAGACAGAAATAGAGAGACAAAATTCTTTTTCTCCTTCGCTCCATATTTCCGTTATAATCTTTGGTCCGGGACACTTTTTTTTCCATTCAATCCTTTCGCCAAAGCTAACGTTAAAAGCTTCGCTTCAAAATAAATCTTTAACAACATCTGTAGATTTTTACAATATAATTTCCGCTTTTCTTTGTGTTAAAAGAAAATGTTAGAAATTTTATATTAAGTAAAACGTTGTTGCACATTTTCACTCTAATGATTACATTATAATTAAAATAAAGTTACGGAATGTTTTTAATGTAGAATTAATATAAAATAAATGTATGAACTATTTTAAGTAAATCATTTAATTTATCAACAGCTTTTTACAAAAGATCCTTTATTCAGACTGTAATCGGTTAGAATTTATTACAATTCTAATAAAAAGTTGTACGTTTATGAAACACACTTTTGTTTCTGCTAAGTAAAGTACAACACAAACGTATTTCAGTACAATTAAACAAAGTACAAAATTGATTGTAACCTATTTCTTTCAAAGAATATAATACGGCATTCATTTATCTATTTTATAGCACTGTACTTTCTTAGTGCTAAACATTAATTGTAAATACGTTTTGTAAGACTGAATTCTACAACATACGGTAATATTTTTTAGTCATTTTAATAGGTATTATTCCGCTAGATTCATGGAGTTAAATACGCCCATGCACAATAAATGCATATTTAATTATCAGTTATTAGCAAATATCTGAAAATGAACTATTGGAGCAGCCATTATTGTATGATCGAGACCCGGAACCTCACGTCGCAACTTTAGTCGCTGTGTGTGTGTGTGTGTGTGCGCGCGCGCGCGCGTGTGTGTGTGTTTGGATGTTAGGACCGATTTGATTCAAACTTGGCACAAAATTTCTTTGGTAATAACTTGAACAAATTCTTATCCCACTAATCCGTTCAACAGTTTCAAAATGGCGGCCACTTCAAATTTGTAAGAAATAGTAACAATTTCATCTTGTTCCTTTATTTGATTTCTCCATCGCAACCAATAGTAAAATCTGCATTCATAAATATTTCAAATTTTAAAAATTTATTAAAAATTAAGAAAATAAATTTTACGGCGGTATTTTTTTAATTTTTCAATGAATTTTGAAAATTTTAAATTCTAATATGTGTAGATTTTAATGCATTGTGAAATCAAATTTTCAAACAAAACAAATATTTTAGGAAATTCGCTTCCATCACATCAGCGAGACAGTTGCGTGCTACTTTAATTTATTGTTATTTTATTGTGGTAATGATTATGTGTCATAAATTATTTTATAGTAATTGCGGCATTCAACTGACTCGCTCATTTGAACAAAGTTGATTTCTAAAAAGTATTATATCACATAAGCAAACACCTTATTAAATGCAAATACTTTTGAATTTTACACAAAAAAATTAACACCGAGCGCCTTTTAACTTGTACATTTTTTAAGACAAACTTTGTAAATACCTCACTATCATTTTATTCATTATTGAATACCTCTGCATAAGGTAAAAGAAATTTTAAATTTTTCATTTTGATTCAAATTATAAATTCAATTTAATGTTTTTCACTGTCAAAATATATTTTCATAAAAGTCTGTTTTTCACTATGACATGAAATTTCCACGTCAAAATATGAGATGTTGAAAACGTTTTTAGGAAAACTTTGTTTTAAATTTATTGCGGCTTTCAAGTTTCTAGGGGTTGGTTTAGGTGGGTATTGTACTAATTATTGTTATTTAGTAACAATAATAACAATAACAGTAATAATAGCTTATTGTTTTAATTATATATGTTCCACGTTTTGTATTTATATCTCCTTATAAATATTAAACTATTACTGCACTTTATTATAATACTGAATTCGTTCAGCACGTTAATAGTATTTTATCAATTAATTATTATTTTGCAGTTGGTTGGTCAGAGCTGATGATAATCTCTTTAGAACAATATTTAATGTTTTTCAGATTACGTATTGTGCTATTGTTAGCGAATTTACATTGGGGAAATATGCTGATGAGGCAGCCATCATGGTGATACCAGACCATGAAATGTACACCGTGACTATGATATAAAAAACTCTTTTCAAAGTCGTTAAATTTTTGTACATATATATTATGATTTTATAGTTTGTAAATTTCGTACGATTTTACT